>QXTE01000051.1:5017464-5236552 GCA_003942145.1 Platysternon megacephalum
AATACTGTGGGAGACCGTATCAAAAGCTTTGCTAAACATAAGTTTACATCGACTGAAGCTCTGCCACTGGGTGTTTAACTCAAGGGTAAAATTTACTAGGACCAGAGTGGAGATCCTTCCAGTACAATATTAGCGCATGGAGCTGTACATTGGATGGATCATGTTCGTCTGTAGCGTAACTTCACTGACCGCCATGAAGTCACTCGAAGGATGGATTTGGCCCCAACTAGGTAACTAGGACTCTTACTGAAAATGTTCATTTTTGGTATCTAAAGTCAGGCACCCACATCCATCTCTGGGCTCTGAAATTAAAGGCACCTGGTTTTCAGCCCACAGCTCCCACGGACTTCAGTGGGCTCTGAAAAGCAGGCAGCTTTCATTTAGGTGCCTAAATATGGATCTAACAAACGTTAGGCACTGAAGTGTGAAGATTTCGGCCCTCAAGTGTGACCCCTTTTATGCTAGCTTTGCTGTCTGATCAGGGCACGCTGTGAAAGTCACGTGTATGTATGGGGCACTAACAGAAGGGAATTTGGAAGGGGCACCTGTATATAATATGAATCTGTCTCTGAGCCTAATCAGCTGTTCATTGTGGGCAGATCAAGGAGCGCTGGAAAACCCACCGAGAGGAGTCAGGGTAGCCTAGCAGATAGCACGCTGCTGTGGGCGTCAAGGGACCTGTGTTCTATTCCCACCACAGCTACCGACCTGCTGGGTGGCTTGGCTGCATCTGTGAAATGGGGATAATGCTACTGACTTCCTTGGTAAAGTGCTTTGAGATCTGCTGAAGAACATAGCTACATAAGAGCTGGATGTTACTGTTGTAGCTGTGGGGTTCAAGTTCCTTTCCGAACGTTGTAGGACGACTGAAGTTGTCCCCTTCTCGATCTGACCGTTGTACTAGATAACCATGCAGGGCCTGATCCTCATCATTCATACCTGAGCAAAGTGGGCCCAAAACTACCCGAGCAGCATGGCGGCAAGTTATACCCACTTTGCACCGGTGCAAATGGCTACACAGGCTGTGAGCAGTGGCGAATCAGTCCCAGTCTAAACGGCCTAGACTGGAGCCAGGAAACTACATTTCAGCGAGCGTGTATGTACCACACATCTCTTGGGACTTTCCCCCAGCCCCCTGGCTTGGTTTCAGATTTCATACCTCTGTGTTTTATCATCAGTTGTTTATGGGCTTGGAAAGACAGTCTCTCCACATGTGTGCGCCTCCTAATTCCAGCCATGTGCTGGGAAAAGGCTCTCTGATGATAATCTGGCCTGTGAGTAAATGCAGTGTCATGGGAGCCTCTGGACCCCAGAGAAGGGATGTTGCAATTGAGGACAGTTCCAGCCAAAAAACACTCTGGTTTATTTAGATTAAAGGGTGGGAAAGAACTGGAGTCAGAGGCGGGGTGGGGGTGGAGGAGACAAGGCAGAAGAGGAGACTCATTGCAAAGCCATGGCGATCGAAGTTTTTAGAACACTCACCTTGCCCTGTTTGAGGAAGAACAGTGGGTCCCCAAAAGTGAGAACCTCTAGAGCCCCCAGTGGGCAAAGCCTGGCAGGAGAAAGTCCTCGGTGTGGATGAATGGAGCCAGTACACGCTGATCATGGGAGCCACATGATGCTTTTCATTGCACATGGGCACCTATGATCTCACTTACTGACTCAGATACAGCGAAACAAAGCAAAAATAAAGTCTGTTTTACTTCCAGCTAATTTACAACAGCTGCACTTTGCCTGCTTGGCAGAATTTTGGGTCCAGCAAAGCATTGTGGGAGATCCTGGAATCGCAGACAGTCTGGGACCTCATAAAAAAGAGCTAGAAATAGAAAATGAGAGGAAGAGAAGTGGCTTCGCTTTAGTGCCTGAAGCCTGGCTTCTCCCCACTTCTCTGCTCATTTCTTTGCCTTAGTTCTGCAGACAGTAAATATCAGATATCAAAAACCCCGATGGTTTGGGGCCTGGTTCTGGGGTCCTTATTCCAACAAAACACACCTGATTAACCCTGCCTTTATCTGCCACTGTCTCCAATGGCAGGTTAGCCTGAGGAAGCAGGGGATGGTTTGGGTCCAGCAGAGGGAATTGGGATTGAAAGAGGAAGATAATAAAAGAGAAGGATGGGGCGACCCTTTGCCAGAGGGCCTGCACTGCCTTCACAGAAGTGTGATGGCTGGATTCTAGCTATGGCTGGATTCTAGCTATATTTGCTGAGAGGTTGCCATTCATCCTGATTTTGGTGGGACAGGAACAGTTGAATGGTTGGGTCAGAGTTCACCATTCTGGTGAGTGACATGCAGGGTCCTTATTGTCTTTCTCGGCCCAGCATGGCAGGGCCTGTCGTCCTACGCTCCTATGTTGCTATCTGTGCAGAAGTTACCTTCCTTCTCTTCAGCCCATTGGCCACTCTCACTATCAACCTGCCTGATTTGCATGGTGGGTTCCCAGTATATTGGTATTTTTGGGAGGCCCTACAAGATCATCTCATCCGCCCCACCCCCACTGCATCCCAAAAGCCCGCCCTATGGGTTTCATATATGCCACTCCAAACCTCAGCTGCAGGGGGCGGTCGCTCATCAGAATACCAGGTGTACACTCCCCTACCCCTATCCCCAGAGTTCAAGGTCGCTGCTGCCAGAACACCCCCTTCCCAGTAGAGTGAACTTGGGACTCCAACTAGGTTCCCATGTGGCTGTAGCCCTCATGAGTGCGGGGAAAAGGTGGACACATGACTGAGTGCACCCTAAAGCAGGACTGGTGCTCTTGGGCACGCAAAGGGGACATTTGCCCCCTGCCCAAAACTATCTTCACGAGGCCCCAAATTCTTGTCAGAAAGGCCAAAATAGGTCCAGAGTTTTCCAGTGTGAAGCAGTGGAGCAGCAGCAGATTGGGCAGTCTTCCTCCTTTACTGTAAGTCACGGCAAAATACCGACACAGTGGCCAAATGTTACCTTTTAAAGTCTTGCAATACAAGGTTTTCCAGGGGTCTCACTAGCCTGGAGGGTTGGTTAGTTGTTTTGCAAATAGAGACATCCAGGGGCCACAAAATCCCCACTCCCCCAACAAGGGGATCCTAGAACCGGCCCTGCCCTAAAGGCTCAGAAACCAGAAGCTAGAACCCAAGAGAACCCTACATTTATTTTCAGTCTTGTGCATTTTAAGCCAATCTCTTGATTTGGAGGGGGGGAGGGGCAGACTCGGGCAGTACTGTGTGTGATGCTTACTTCATTCATGTTTGCAAGAGCTGTGAGATCATGGGTGCCACCCCACCTTTTAAACAGGGGGGGCCATATCCCCCTCTTTAGAGAACCCAATGAGGGGGAGGGGTCAGGGGACCCAGGCCTTCCCCACTGCATTGGCCCATGACAAGAGCAGGTGGTGTAACGGTGAAGCCCCTTCCCCGTGGACAAGACAGAAGGGCAGCCGGGCCAAATGTGAGTGAGTAGCATTGTGACCTGGCTCCCAGGGTCACAACGCCACTCAGATGTGAATCGGAGAAAAGATCATCTCCCCAGGCACGTCTGAGTCCCTGCGCTAGTGCCTGAGCCAGCCTGGCATGAAGGGCCCTCCTAGGGCATCATGGCACTGCTCTCCTGTTAGCTTCCTACGGGCCTCCGCTCTTCACACAGCCCTGGTGAGCGCCGAGGAGCAGCTGCGAGCAGGCTGCACCGGGCCTGAACTGAGGCCTGGTTCTGGTGGCAGCCCTTCAATAGACGGCCGTGCTCTGAGCATTGCAAGCTCCGGGCCTCTCGGCTGTGTTTGCCTTCGCGAGCCAAGCGGGACACACAGCGTCTGTGACGCTGCCCTGTTTGGAAGGCAGGCTGCCTGCCTTGGGAGAGGCTGCTGGAGTGTGTGTGTGGGGGGGGTGCACACGCAGGGCTGCTGCTCCTTGTCGGGGTGCCCAGAGTGAAGGGGGGACTTCATTCCTCATCAGGAAACAAGTTGAGAAACCTGAGACTAGACGCCCAGGGGACTGTCTGCCTGGTGCCACACTGCTGGCTGCTACCTGGCCTCATGCTGCTCCCCCCCCCCCCCAACTTTTTCAGTCTTCCCTGTGCCCACGTGTGAGATGCTTCGCCGGAAGCTGTTGCCCTGTACAAGCACTAAGGACTAGCGTTCAGAGCAGACGCGCGACGCGCTGGTGAAGTCAGCGCAACTTCTCGTCCTGTTACTCTTCCCATAAAAAGAACATCTGTGACAGTCATGCCTGAGCCCTCACAACATACCTCCAGAATTAGTAAAGGCTTCTTTGGCTTTAATAACATCCTTGTGCAAGATCACTGCCCAGAAGGGGTGGAAATGTCATGAATCAGTGTGATCCAGCGCTAGCCTGATAACGCTCCTCCATGTGGTGTTGCAACGTGGTCAGAGACGGATAACATGGGCACGTGTATCTCCAAGTAAAGGCAGGATGTTTTCCCCAGACAGAGGATGTACCAGTTACTAACATTAAACTGAGCGAGGAATTGGACCTGACCTTGTTCCCACTGCAGGACTTCCAAAGCAAGTTCATTGCCCTAGAAGACGTGACTTTGGCTGACCATCATTTGCCAGAGGGCGGTTGAGAAGCCACAGCTGCAACCAGCCCCTGCAGACAGGAAGCGAGGGGAGAATCAGTCCCCTGAGCGCTGAGAAACAGCACGCTCCAGCGGATCGGACCCAAGCCTGGGATCCCAGGGACGTGGGGGTGTATTCCCAGCTCAGTCAGTGACCTGGGGCACGTCACGTCACCTGTTTGCCCTTCCATCCTTTGGCTGCCTTGCCTAGTTAGGTAGTCAGGTCTTCAAAGCCTGGACCCTGTCCACGCAGAGCTTAGCACAGGGGGCTCCTGGTCTTGGTTGGGGACTGTAAGATTAACAATCAATCCAAAGAGGAGTGGTCAAAGGAGTTCTTTTTATTCCATCACCGCATGCCGTGCCCTGAAAAGCAGCGACCTAGGGCCAGGGCTGTGATAACATTTAACAACTGCACCGTGCACCTTTCCATGGGCTTGCAAACTGGAAAGCACCAGCGCCGCCCCGTCCTCTATCTCATCCGGCAGTCGCGAATCCAGCTGGCTTGCTGTGGAGAATCTCTCCCCTGATCAATAGGAGCCACCCCTGCCTTGTGCTTGCTGAACAGGAGGGCCTGACGGGATTAGAGATGAGATAAGATATGACAATCAGGGCATGGTACAGATGCATAGAAAAAGGTTGCTTTGTATCCTGGTCCCATTTTGTCTACATCCCCAATGCTTGGATTTAGTTCAGGGGTCCTGGTTCCAGGCCCATCTCAGGGTAGCTGGGGTGGGGTGGGGGGGATTAGAACCCCAGATTTCAGGCCTGTTCCAGGCCTGTCGTTTTGGAACGAAGCACCGAGGCAAGAAGCGAATCTGGAGGCTTTGGGACACTTTTCAGCGCTGGCCTACGGGGGTGCAATCCCACTGGCTGGAGCGCAGAGGAAAGCTCCTGCTGTCGCTGCTTGTAGGAGCCAGCGCAGGGCTGAGCCCCGTGCAGCAGCAGCAGCTGACAATGTGCCTTTCAGTGAGCGAAGGGCCTGCGTTTCCAATCCAGCCTGGGCTGCGTCCCAGAGCCAAGTGACCTCCCGTCTCCTCTCCCAGCCAAATTCCTCTTTTAGAATAATAAACAGTTCAGCTCAGAAAACCTCCCCTGACAGGCTGCGAATGATCCCTTCGCACAGCCCTCTGGGGCAGAGATGGGGCGGGGAGGCCGGGCAGCACTGGCATGGCCAGAACCACGTCTATCTCCCGTGTGGGGTGGGGGAGGCCTCTGGCTGGTTTGAACCCCACCCTGTCGCCGTTGGGTGCTGGGATGAGGGAGGGGAGGAAGGCTACTCGCTGTAAAGTCGTGGGGAAGCACGCGAGGAGTCCGGTGCCCCGCACGGCAGGGAGAGTCGAGTTGGCGGGTGGGGGGGGGAGAGAAGCGAAAGCTGTGTCCTAGCCCTGAACCAAGGCAGCGGATCCCCCCACTCTCTCTTTCCTCCTGCTCCTGGTTGGTGCGGAGAGCCATGCCCTGGGGTGGGCGGCCGCAGTGGTTCATTCCAGGGGCCCTGGTGGCGGTGGAATTCCCAAAGACGCCCCCTGGAGCAGAGTCACTCGGTGGAGAATTGTCTGTCTGGCGCTGGGAGAGGAGGACAACAGCCTTTCAGCTGCTCCAGGCCAGGGCAAGAGGGTGCAAAGGTTGGGTTCTGAGCCGAACTGCCCCCACAGCTGGAGGGCAGAGGGGATAGGAAACTTCATGCACCGGGGCTTCAGGCAATCGCCCTCTATTAGGAGCCAGGATGAGAGATTCATGGGGAGCAATTACCGCACATCTGCCTACTGACTGGGGAGGGCTGTCCCTTACTTTGGAACATCTGGGCCTGGCCTGGGCCTGGCCTGGGCTAGGACCTCAGGTCTGAGCTAGTCGGGCAATTCCTTGATGTCTGCCTTCTGGTTTCTGAGCGCTTGCATCACACTTGGGTCACATTTGCAGCCTTTTCATACAGTCATAGAGTTCAAGGCCAGAAGGGGCCGACAGACTGTAGTCTGACCTCCTGTATAACACAGGCCACTAAACTTCCCCACCCCCACCCCCAGCTACCCCTGTATGGAGCCCAGTAACCTAGATTAGACTGAAGTACTCCAGCCCTCCAGACACTGAACTAGCGGGCCCCAGATCAGAGAACAGGCTTTTCTCTGCGACCAGGAGGGTGTTTCGATGAAAGCCGAGGGTCTCACCCTTATTCCAGGAGATGAGCTAGGAGGCAAAGAGCAAATATCACAAGAGTCGCAACATGACTGCCAGAGCTGGCGGTCCTGCAAGCCACCGCAACGCCCACTTCCTGAGACACTTTCCCATCTCCAGATGCAAAAGTCTGGGGCTAATTATTTGGGTTAGGTTTGAGGAGGTCAAACCTGACAACATTTGATGGGATCCATGTGTCATGGAGCCTTTGGCTGGGTAGTAAAGCCTGTGTGTGTGTGAGAGAGGGAGAGAGAGAGAGAGAGAGACAGAGTGCCACCTTTGTGACAGCAAGATGAATCTGGATAATAAAATACACTCCATCCTCCAGAAAGGCGCCATGTAAATAAAAACCAAACACACTCCCTCAATGACAGTGTCTCCTCCTCTCTTCTTTCCATCCTCGAGGCCAAGGAGAACATGCCAGCTGTGTAGTGAAGCAACTGGAGAAGATATTAAGCATTTCCTGTAAGATGGGAAGAGTCTGTGTACGCCTCTCAGCCTGCCAGAGCGGATATACAAAGGCGAGGTCGCTGCAGTCAGTGAGATGTCGCCATCTGTACACTGCATGGGAAGCGTCTCTGATGGAAATGCCTTCTTGCAAACAGCAGGTTTATTAAAACCAGCTATGAAGGCAGCCAGAGGCACGAGAAGGAGTATGTTGACAGCGCTGTCCTGACTGCTCTTTGGGCAAATGTTACTGGTGTTGTTTCAGTGTTGAACTGTGTTCTAACTGAGGTCCAGTTCCCGACACCCTTCCTGGGAGGACGTAGCTGGGGGATTCACCAGTGGTCAGGCCTGGATCTGGTAGTGCTCACTATTTTCATTAGTGACTTGGATAATGGAGTGGAGCGTATGCTTCTAAAGCAGCGTTTCTCAAATGTGGCCACCAGGGGTTTTTCTTGCGGCCACAGCCTCTTGGGCAGTGGATGGAGGGGGCAAAGCATTCACCCCTTCCCCGGGGCCACCAGTAAGGGTTGGGCCCTGCCTCCTTCTGGAGCCACGAACACCAGCGGAGCAGGCAGCCGGTGTGAGTTTCCCCCCTTTTCCAGGGGCAGTGGGGCTCGGACTTCCAGCTTCATCCCTGGGGTGTTGGGTGGCAGGCTAAGGCCATGGGGCTTCGGGTTCCAGCCGCAGGGCTTCGGGCTCCATCCCCTGGCCGAGGGACTTTGGGCTCCGTCCCTGGGCTCACCACCACCCTCATCGCCCAGCTGCCTTCCCCAGCCTTCCATTGCCCCTGGCCCCCTCTGCCTCCCTACCCATCTCTCCATTCAGAGCTTAATTTGTCCCCCGGCTTGCCAGGGCTGAGTAAGTCTGCTGTGAAAAGCGATATTAACAAACCGACAAATACCAGTTTTCACAGGAGCAGACTTCCTAGCTAGCAAGTCTAAAAAAAAACCCAGCAACCAAAAAAACCCAAAAGAAACAACAACAACAAAAGAGAAGAGCATGCAAAGCACCTTATTTTGTTTCTATTCTGTTTAGGTCCAGTAAAGAATAGAGACAACCGTACATTATTTTTAATATTGAGTCTGAAAAAAACTCTACATAAATAAATTACAATGATTTGGACATGGATACGTGCATATTTATTTGTTTTTCCTAAAGTTAATTAAGTATTTTAGGAAAAATTGTCAGAGCGTCCACCAGCCAGAGTTGGTGGCCACACTCTGAGGCCACCAACAAATTTCTTGTGAGAACCCAAATGTGTGATGACACCACGCTGGGAGAGGCTGCAAGCACTTTGGAGGACATGATTAGGACCTTGATACATTGGAGAATTGTTCTGAAATCAACAATGTTAATTCAGTAAAGAGAAGTGCAAAGTACCACCGCTTGGGATGGCACAATCAAATGCACAATTACAACCTGGCGAATAGCTGGCTAGGGGATAGTACTGCAGAAAAGGATGTGGGGGCAGGAGCGCCGCCAGCTTTGCCGGAGCCCTAGGCGGCGGAAGGTCCCGCCCCTGAAATGCCGCCCCCAACAGCGGCGGCGGAAGGTCCCACCCCCAAAATTCCACGGACGGCCGGGGCGCCAGCACCCCCCAAATAGTAGTGCCCTAGGCGACCGCCTAGGTCGCCTAATGGGTTGCGCCAGCCCTGTGTGGGGGTGATAGTGGATCACCAACTGAATATGAGCCCGCAATGTGATGCAGTTGCAAAAAAGGCTGATTATCATTCTGGGATATATAAACAGGAGTGTGGTATGTAAGACATGGGAGGTAATTGTCCCATTCTGCTTGGCACTGGGGAGGCCTCAACTGGAGGACTGTGTCCAGTTCTGGGTGCCGCATGTTAGGAAAGATGTGGACAAATTGGAGAAAGTCCAGAGAAGAGCAACGAAAATGATAAAAGGCTTAGAAAACCTGACCTATGAGGAAAGGTTAAAAAAACTAAAAAAAGGCCTGAGGGGGAGGGGGGGTCCTGATAACAGTCTTCATATATGGTAAGGGCTGTTATAAAGAGGACAGTTATNTTGTGTAGACATACCCTAAGTCAGCAGCGGCTCCAGGCACCAGCGCTCCAAGCGCGTGCCTGGGGCGGCAAGCCATGGGGGGCACCCTGTCGGTCCCTGGGAGGGCGGCAGTCAGGCAGCCTTTGGCGGCATGCCTGCGGGAGGTCCGCCGGTCCTGCGGATTCGGTGGCAATTCAGCGGCAGGTACGCCGAAGCCGCGGGACCGGCAGACCTCCCGCAGGCATGCCGCCAAAGCCGCGGGACCGGGGATCTCCCGCAGGCATGCCGCCGAATCCGCGGGACCGGGGATCTCCCGCAGGCACGCCGCCGAAGGCAGCCTGCCTGCCGTGCTTGGGGTGGCAAAAAAGCTAGAGCCGCCCCTGCCTAAGTGCACTGACTCGCTCTCTGGGAAATATACCTCTGAAAAAGCAGGAAAGAAAGAAAAATAAAGCTTTGGGGAAAGTTGCTGAATAAGTCAGCAACCTGGCAGGATTTGCTGGTAAATCAGTTCTTTTCAAGCCAAAGTGAGAGAATAACAAAAACAGTGGATGACTGCACGTCATTTCAAAACCATTTCCCTCGAATGCCAAGCAGACACAGGCACAACCGCAGGGACAAGATGCAACGTCTCGGTGCAGTACCTAGAGCCAGAGTATACTGGCATGACAAAGAGACTCCTGATCGGGTTCACATTGTTAATGAGATCACAAGCATCGAGCTGCCTTTGCATTTGTCTCTTTATGAGCTCCAGATCCAACATTCCCCAGTGCTTTGCGAGGTGGGTGGTAGTACCGGTGAAAGGTGGTTCAGCCCATTACAGTGATCAGGCGCAACTGTGAAGTTCAGGTCTGGATCTGAGCTTCCTCAAAGTTCAGAGGTGCTGGATCCAAGGCCCACCTCTTGTTAATCCATCAGGTAGCTGTGCCTAGGAGGTGGCTTGCCGTTAGGAATGGGGTTCCATGCTCTGTGTCCGTTCTGTGTTACTGCCCCTTTTGGATTCAGTGGCCGTGCGGGGTGAGATGGTCTATGTAGGCTCCTCCCTGTCACAGGGAGTTGTGGACAGTTTTCCCACCAGGGTTTTTAGTGGGGAACCTTGTACTGTATCTCAGAGCAGGAGGAAGGGTTTGGTCAGACTCCTGGGTATTTTGGACCATGGCCTAGTGCAGCGGTTCTCAAACTTTAGCAACCCAAGGACCCCCATTTTGATTTAAAATTTTTTGGGGACCCTCTACACCACCTCTTCACTGAGGCCCCACCTCTGCCCTGCCCCTTCTCCGAGTTCTAGAATGCCCCAGGGATAGGATCCAGCAGAGGGGAGTCAACAGCTAAAGGAACGTCAGAATAACAAGCTGGGTCCTTTTGCCTGGTGTATTCACCTGCAGCCTGATAGTACTCAAGAGTGGGCTGGGGGCAGATGTTGGGGTTAGGACCCTCAGCGAGGGGGACCGCAGGAGGCTTGAGAAGGGGAGTAAACTCCACAAGCCTGGAACGTTGTCATCCTCAAACAACCACAAGTGCCTTGGAAACATGAAATAAAAAGGTCCTGCTCCCTGCAGACACCCGGAGGCTGCACTGAGCTGGTCTGGGGGCAGAGAGGGGGGGGATAACAGTATAGTTAGGGAGATGGGGGCTGACCTAGGAGTCCTTTCTGGTCTTGGTATCATTGCACTAATTCTGGGTTGCTTTGGACAGGATGCGGCCTGCAGTGCAGCTGAACCCCGCCATGCTGCTTCCATCTCTGAAGATGCTCCTTCTCTTCCTCGCAGGTGAGGATGACTCTTCGCTGCCGTGTGAATTCCCCAAGGACGCTTCCTGCTACAGGGACAGAATGAATGGGGCGACAGGGGGCAGTGGGGCTGGGATGAACACACACACCTGTGCACCCACCGTCCCATGCATAGACATCCACACACACACACACCCCCAACAGGTAGACAAACACCCACACCAGCATCCCTATTTAAAGGGCTAATGTCACACATTGCTGGTCCAAATCGGAGCCCAATTTCCTTCTCCTACGGGGCTTTGATGCATGTGAGCTGTGTCAAGAGGAGGATTCCAGGGGCTACACGCGTGTCTCTCACACATCTTTGGGGTGCTCTGCTAGCCTAGGGATGAACAATTCTTAGAAGCTGAGTCAGGACTCAGCTGCCATCGCACGCTGGGGATGAGGCAGGTATCCCCACAGTCATTTGCTCCAGGTTCCCCGGCTCACTGAATCTCCCCTCCCAGGTACCTGCACAATAGGGAAAAAACTTGGCTTCAAAAATTGTTCTCGCTCTTCACTGCTCTGGGCCGGTGAGGTGCTTGTAACCTCACCTCAGCTGCACCCCGCCTGCCGGTGGGAATGCAATGCTTTAGGAGCCCTGTGCGGGAGGGCGCTGGGTGGAATCCTGTGTGTGCCCTCCAATTTTAGGGTGCTCCTTCCGCCAGGGACATGTGTGTAGGGGCAAGTCTGAGCAAAGAGCGCAGCTAGGAAGCGCTGACAGGGAGTGGCACAGGAAGCAATTCAGGAAGAAGTTGCCTTCTGTATCGCTTCCAAGGGATTTCCTGGAAAGTTTATTTTTGCTCTTTTTTATTTTTTAAACAACATGATCCAACCTCCTCCATGTCTCTTCCCACACGGCCCCGTGGGAACAAAGCCGACGGGGAGGGAGCTCCCGAGCGGTCCAGCTGTCACAGCTAATGCGGGACCCTTCTGGGCCTTCAGAATATGCATCTGAGACCCTCAGTGAGGAGGGAGTGGGGCAAAATTGCAGCAGAGCCAGGGTCATTTCTGTGGCACGTGAACTGTTGGCTGTAAATGCAGCTCTTGGACTCAACATTTCTGGGGCAAATAAACCAGAGCAAGGGGATTCATAGGAAGCCCGGCTCTCAGCAGGCTGTGCGGGGCCCTCCGGCTGCCACCTGGCCAGATTCTCACAGCACTGTCCACCCCAAAAGACTCCCCCCCCACCCAAGACCCCGAGGGCAGGTGTAAAGGCATCACGCCATAAGATGATGAATTTGGCTCAGTGCACAAATTTTTAGCATCCAAGTTTTCAAAGGCTGGCGCCTGACTCACACCCGGACAGTTTGCACGCTCATCGGCTGTACCTTCTCATCCGGAATTTGCACGTGAAAACTGAGCTCTACAGCCCCTTGGGGTGCACCGTTACCTCATACACATGGGAGGTGGTCATTTAGGTACAGCGCAACACGGAGTCGGGAGGACCTGGGTTCTATTCATGCTGGGCCTCAGTTTTCCCATCTGTAAATGAGGATAACAAAACTTATCTACCTCCTAGTGTTGCTGGGAGGCTAAATGCATTAAAGAGTGTAATGAGCTTTGAGATCCCCAGAGGGAAGTATTCATTCGGATGGTATGGTTATTGCTGATGGCAGGTATGACAGGTGTGTGCTTGCAGATGTGGGAGCTCCATTCAAAACCTGAATGGCTGGGGGGGTAGGGGTGGGGGTGGTTCTGAAGCCAGCTAGAGGATTTTGACACACGCTCTCAATCAAATGAACAGGAGTTGTGTGTCTAAATCCCCTGGTTGGTTCTGAAAAGCCCAGGCCGGGTGGCAGCAGCCAGCGTGTGTGTGTATTAACAGCTGCAGTGAAGCCAGCAGAGGGAGCTCCCATGTTGCTGTATGGATCTCAGCAAATGGTGGCAACGGTTCGTAGTGATGGAACCGTGGGTTCATTCCTGAACGCCACAACAGGTTACTTAACCTTACAAACCCAATACTCCTGCTCTAGGTCCTGATCCAGCCCCCACTGAGCTCAGTGGCTCCATTGCCCCCCTCTGGTTTACTCCCTACGCCCTCTCCTAGGTTTGCCAGCCACGGTGTCTGGAAGCAGCAAGCTGCACATTTCACCCAGCGACCCCGAAGTCGTCCTCAGTCTCTTGAGCAACTTCTCACTGACGTGCTCGGGGGAGGCCGAGGTGGTCTGGGAACGGGACACGCAGCCCATAGCCACGTCGCCGGAGTGGAGAGACGGCACCTTCTCCAGCACGCTCACGCTCTGGAACGTGACAGGCCTGGACACGGGGGAGTACGTCTGCACCTACAACCAATCCCAGAACCAGAAGCACGCGGAGAGACAGGCCGTCTATGTCTTTGTGCCAGGTAGGCGACAGAGCACCCCCATCCCCTCTCTGTGTGCATCTCTGGGGATGGAGGCCAGTGGAAGGATGGGGCTGAATTTGAAGATGGTAGAGGGGGGGTTCCTCTGCTCTGCAGTAGGGTTGGGGGGGACAACAGGACCTAGGAGAATGAGCGACATGCGTTGGAGGCTGGAGTGGCCTATCTGCATCGAAGTGCCCCTGCAGCCTCCCACCCCAGCGCAGGAGCCTGGGGCAGAATGCTAGAAGTATAGAGCCCCCAGGTTAAGGGCCCCAGGTGGGAGAGGATCATTGGAAAGAAAAAGTGAGTGAAACTCGCATCTTGGAGAACTAGGGACGTGTCCCTAGTAATAACCCCAGCAGCTTCGGGAGAGAAACGTCCTGGGAGTTCAGCATGTCCGTCTCCAAGCAGAGGTGCTGTCCCATCCCGTGGCTAGTGGGCAGTTGCAATCAGGGCTGCAAAGCAAGTTCTTCTCCTGTCTCTTGTAACCGGATTGCCTTCCCCCTTTCCCTTCTGCAGACCCGTCCATCGTCTTCCTCCCCACAGGCCCTGAGGAACCATTCATCTTCATCACCGGCTACAGCGAAGCCACCATCCCGTGCCGCGTGACTGACCCCCAGACCATGGTGACTCTCTATGAGAAGAAGGTGGAGAACCCAATTCCCGCGGACTATGACAGGCAACAAGGCTTCAAGGGGTTCTTCGAAGACAAGACCTACATCTGCAGGGCAACGCTGGACGAGCGGGAGGTGGACTCTGACGCATATTACGTCTACAGAATCCAGGGTGAGCCACTTCTTAGGTCTGCGCCAGTGGGATGGATCAGAGGGGTCTGGGCTGGGCTGTCTAAGGCAGGGGCGGGCAAACTTTTTGGCCTGAGGGCCGCATCGGGTTTCAGAAATTGTATGAAGGGCCGGTATGGGGAGGGGGGCGTGGCCCGGCCCCCAACCCCTATCCGCCCCCACCCCCGGGACTCCTGCCCCATCCAACCCCCCATTCCCTGACGGCCCCCCCGGGACCCCTGCCCCATCCACCCCCCCTACTCCCTGTCCCCTGACCGCCCCCGGAACCCCCGCCCCGACTGCCCCCCACTGCCCCATCCAACCCCTCCTCTCATTCCTGACTGCCCCCCCCAGGACTCCTGCCCCATCCAACCCCCGCTTCTCCCTGTTCCCTGACCGCCCCCGGAACCGTTGCCCCTGACTGCCCCCTGCCGCCCCATCCAACCCCCCTCTCCTTCCTGACTGCCCCCCCGGGATCCCTGCCCCCATTCAACCCCCCTGTTTCCCGCCCTCTGACCGCCCTGCCCCCTATCCACACCCCCGCCCCGTGACCACCCCCCAAACTCCCCTGCCCTCTATCCAACCCCCCCGCTCCCTGCCCCCTTACCGCGCTGCCTGGAGCACCGGTGGCTGGCGACGCTACAGCCGTGTCGCCCGGCTGGAGCTGGGCCACGCCGCCGCCATCACGCAGCACAGAGACCGGGTCAGGCCGGGCTCTGCAGCTGCGCTGCCCCAGGAGCTCACAGCCCGGCAGCCCAGAGCATTGCGCCGGCGGCGGAGCGAGCTGAGGCTGCGGGGGAGGGGGGCAGCGGGGGAGGGGCCGGGGCTAGCCTCCTGGGGCAGGAGCTCGGGGGCCGGGCAGGATGGTCCCGCAGGCCGGATGTGGCCCACGGGCTGGAGTTTGCCCACTTCTGGTCTAAGGGCAGCTTCAGCCTCTCTCCAGGCTAAATATCTTCGTTGTCTATCCCTCGATGCGAGGATGATGTCTGCCCAGGGGGGGTCATTGGTGAGTTTTTAGGTGGCTGAGGAGCCCAATTCTTGCCCTGCAGATTTCCCCACAGAAGTGGCAGGTGTGAGCTTGGAGGAGACGTAGTTGTTGGCTGGAGCGTTGTGCCTTTTCTTTCCTCCTTTGTCACTTCTCTGTCCCATGAGCACGTCTGTTCTCAAAGTGAGCAGTGGCTTGGTGTGTGGGGTGGCGCCACCGGGTGCTGTTCCACGCCGCGTCCTCCCAGTTTGTTGGGTTGATGCCTCCCTTTTTAAGGCTAAATATAGACTCCCTGCCTCAGCCTAGCACCATGGTCCTAGGGCTCTGAAAGCATCTGGCTCATCCCTGTGTGAGGCTGATGCTGCACCTTGGGGATAGGGTGACCAGATGATGGGAAGAAAATATCGGGACACATGAGGGTGGGGACTGAGCAAAAAAAAAAAAAAAAAAGCCAAGCGAGTCCTGCCCCGGCTGAGGAGGAAAAAAAACAAAAAAAAGACCCACCGTGCTGCCGGCGGATATCGGGACAAAATGCGTCCCGACCAAAGATCAGTCGGGACGCGGGACAGACACCGAAATGTCGGGACGGTCCCGATAGAATCGGGACGTCTGGTCACCCTACTTGGGGAGTTCCCAGCACAACAGTCTGCTAGAAGAGCGCACCCCCTGCTGGAGAGATTCGGGCACTGCTCTCTATGGGCTACATTTTGCCCTCGTTCACCTCAGTGGCTCTCCATTGGCTTTGCCATAATGAGTATGTACCATGGTAAATAAAAGCAGAATCCAGGCCTGTGGGCTCGCTCAGTTCTGAGTTTCCGCCACAGCGCTCCAGCAGCACCCTCAGAGAGAGGAACAGGCTCTTCTCTCGGGACTGCAGACCCCCGTCCTTCCTGCCCTGAGCCGTTCCTAATGACAAGCTCCGACGGCAGGCGTAGTGCTCGGCGTGGGCCCATGCACTCCTTCCCTGCTTAGCCCGCAGCTCCAGCTCCTGGGGAAGGGGACGTTCTCACAGGGCGGTAAAGTGGGCACAAGGTGGAACATGTCAGAGCCACGCTGGATTCCATCGAGAAAATGGCTTCCTCTTTGCCTCCCCCACAGAATTCCCCTGGCTCCCCAGAGGTCCCTGGGCTCCCCAGGATCTCTTTAAGATCATGTCCCTGCCCCACTCCAGAGTGCTGGTCAGAGCCTGGGACATTTGCCATTGAACTCAGCTGAGATTGTAATCCCTGTTCATTTGTATTTGCAGTAAAGCCTAGTGGCCAGAGCCCTGTAACGCTAGGCACTGCACAGCCATCTTTGCCCCAGACAGCTTACAGGCTGAGTAAAAGACAAGAGACACCAGGTGGATGCAGACAGATGGGGAGAACAAGGAAGCCATGAGACAATGATGGGAGGTGGCGGTCCCAGCATGCCACCTGCCTAGGGTTTGGCTCTCCCAAGCATTGATTCACCCCCTGCTGTTTCACTCCCTCCTCTTTAGTCTCGTCCCTCAATGTTTCCATCCGCGCGGTGCAGACCGTGGTGAAGCGAGGCGAGAACATCACCGTGATGTGCACTGTGAGCGGCAACGAAGTGGTCGATTTCAGCTGGCTTTACCCTCGCCAGGAGGTGAGTGCTGCAGCCCGCGCTCTGTAACCGGCCTGGCAGCTCCTCCCCTTGCCTGGCCTGGCGGTCTCGTCATTGCTGATCTCACGGGGTGGGGGTCTCCTCTCTCCCTGTGCAGGCAGGTAAGGCCGTGGAGCCTGTGATGGACTTCTTGCCTGGATCCAGCCATGACATCCGCTCCACCGTGACCATCCAAAACGCAGAGCTGGAGGACGCCGGCACCTACAGCTGCCACGTCTCTGAGGTCTACCTCCAGAATCTGGACAAGAAGGACATTGAGGTCAACGTGATCGGTGCGTTGCCACACTCTCGGGGCCAGCTAGCTCTGGGCACCAGCTAGCCCTCCAACCTCTCTCTCCCCAAGCCACACAGGCCTGGATTCATCCCTCTTCCACATGGCCCTGGCAACCCCTGCGCCCAGAAAGTCAATCACCGCCCCCCCCACAGGCCTGGATTCATCCCTCTTCCACATGGCCCTGGCAACCCCTGCTCCCAGAAAGTCAATCACCCCCCTCCCCAAAGAGGCCTAGAACCATCCCCACTTACTCCCACAGCTAGGAGAACCCCAGCATCTTGCTTATAGCTGTGGGCAAGAGACAATGAGCTACTCATCCATGCTGAGCCTAGGAGCTCTTGAGGCCCCTTGAGATGTGGCTGGAACTCTGCTGCAGCCTCCCCCAGACACAGGAGCTGGCTCAGCCAAACACACTCGCCTAGTGTCCCTGTGTGTGTAATTCCTCTCATTTTTAACTGGATTTTATTGGGTGAAACCTTCCCCTTCAGAATAACAAACTCCTCCCCTGCTGTGAGCTTTGCTGGCTTCCTAGAAGCCCTCGGTCTCCAGAGCACCCCTCACAGACCCTGGAAGGACCATCCTCCAACTAAAGACGGGTCTGAGGCGCAAAGATTGGATCCAGATCAAATTGCCCTGAGATTTCAGGGGCATTGGGCCATCTCTACCCTTAACAGAGACAGATGTGTATCCATGTGGCGAGTAGCCAGATCCCCCTCCTAGGGTGATCAGGCGTCAGGTTTTGGACCGGAACTCCCGGTCAAAAAGGGATCCTGGCGGCTCCAGTCAGCAACGCTGACCGGGCTGTTGACTGTCCGGTTGGTGCCACTGCACAGCAGGGCTGGCAGGCTCCCTGCTAGCCTTCACGCTGTGCGGTTCCCGGGAAGCAGCGGCATGTCCCCCTTCTAGCTCCTACACATAGGGGCAGCCAGGGTGCTCTGCACGCTGCCCCCGCCCCAAGCACTGCCCCCGCAGCTCCCATTGGCCGGTAACCGTGGCCAATGGGAGCTGCAGGGGTGGCGCCTGCGGACAGGGCAGCGTACAGAGCCGCCTGGCCGTGCCACTGCATAGGAGCTGGAGGGAGGACATGTTGCTGCTTCCGGGAGCTGCTCGAGGTAAACACCGCCATGAGCCTGCACCCCTGAGCCTCCCCCGCACCTCAAACCCCTGCCCCAGCCCTGATCCCCCCTCCGAACCCCTCGGTCCCAGCCTGAAGCACCCGCCTGCACCCCAAACCCCTCATCCTCAGCCCCACCCCAGAGCCTGCACCCCCAGATGGAGCCCTCACAGCCCCCACGCCCCAACCCCCTGCCCCAGCCCTGATGCCCCTCCCACCCTCCGAACCCCTCAGTCCCAGCCCAGAGCATCCTCCTACAGCCCAAGTCCCTTATCCTCAGCCCCACCCCAGAGTCTGCACCCCCAGCCAGAGCCCTCACCTCCCCACCCCAACCCCCTGCCTCAGCCTGGAGCCCCCTCCCATACTCCGTACCCCTCAGCTCCACCCCTCATCCGGAGCCCCTTCCTACACCCCAAACCCCTCATCCCTGGCCCCACCCCAGAGCCCGCACCCCCAGCCAGAGCCCTCACCCGCCCCGCACCCCAGCCCCCTGAGTCAGCACAGTGAAAATGAGAGAGTGAGGGTGGGGAGAGCGAGTGACAGAGGGAGGGGGTGGCCTCAGAGGATGGGCGGGGCAAGAGTGTTCAGTTTTGTGCAAGTAGAAAATTGGCAACCCTCCCCCCTCCCACCCTTCTCTCTGTCTCCCCCCAGCCTCCCTGCTCCTTCTCCTTTCCTGGGAGCAGGCCCTGGGATGGGGGTGCTGACCCTGCCCCTCTCTGAACCCTCTGCAGAGCGCGGCTTTGTGAGGTTCCACACTGGTCTGAACAACGTCGAGTTGGCCGAGGTGCACAAGAGTCGCAGCATCCAGGTGCAGATCGAGGCCTATCCGCAGCCAACCATCCTGTGGCTGAAGGACAATGAGACCCTGAGGGTGGGGAACAGCAGCGAATTCGCCATCACCAGCAAGAACCTGTCGGAAAACAGGTGAGGCGGCCCCTGTGGGTGGGACACAGCCCTCCCCCCCAGAGATGGGTGCGGCCAGAGCCCAGTGATACAACCGCTCCCATCCTGAGTGGAGCAGGGGGACGGGAATTCTCAGTGCCCAGCCAGAACTAGCCATCTACGTGGTGGGGGATCCTCCACATTGATCCTGACTCGACCGTTTGCTGTGCGGTTTCTGTGCAAGCCTCAGGGTTCGGCTGGATGGGAGCCACTCACCCAGTACGCCTGTTGGGCAGCAGGGAGCGTCTTCCCATCTTCACTGCTCTGGGATCCTTTTCCCTCCAGGTACCAAACCACTCTCACCCTGGTGCGAGTGAAGCAGAAAGAAGGGGGATTCTACACCGTCCGGGCATCCCATGAGGATGACACACAGGAGATGTCCTTCTACCTGCAAATTAACGGTGAGGAGGCAGAGAGGGTCCTAGCAGCTCCCTCCACAATTCACAGCGGGACACAAAGACCCAGCTGCTTTGACAGCAGCCTCTTTGGGTCATTTTTGTCAGGACAACAGGCGGAAGCAGACAACACCCTCACTCGAAATGTCTCAGATCGATTCGCCGCAGGAAGCAGAACTAGGATCCGCATTAGGCAGGGAACAGGATTGGCACCGTTGCCTATTGAAACTAAGCAATACTATCGCCATGTGCGTACAACAAACAATCGAAGGCAGGTGAATGCTTCACATTTGGTTCATCAGGTGGCAGTATATACTGTCTGTGTGTGTTCCTGCCTAAAAACGGCCAGAAAATGCCAGTTGTTTTTTGCTGGAAATTTTGTGGGAGAAAAGTTGTGGAGGTTTGGGGTTTGTTTTTTAATTTCCCAGGATTTTTTTATTTGTTTTTCTATTAAAAAAACCAGAACCCCAAACGATTTGTAGTTTTCAAAAACCATTTCCAGTCAAATTTTCCAGTTTTCAAAACTCCCGAAGTGTTTTACCAAAACGTATTTTCATTTTGCTCAAAAAGCCTTTTTTCAAAAACAGATGTTGCTGGAAACCTGTCGACCCTCCCTAGGCATTCACAGTGCGGCGTGACTCGGGGGCCCGGCGTGAAATGGGTGCAGGTCTAGCAGACACAGCAGAGTGGAGCTGACCCCACTTACACTGGGTCTAAATTTGCCCCTTAAATCTCAGCCCATCTGAGGTGTAGAAGTGTTCCCTGCCAGTCCCCCACCAGCTAACAGGGCAGTCTGGGAGGGAAACCTACTGCCTGCACCACCTCGGCTCACGCTCCGCCTCCAGCAGTGGAATTCAAGGGAGGGGACACCCTCATCCTCCATTCCAGCAGCTGGGGGACCTAAAATTGTACAGCTATTGCTGAAGGGACCATGGCTGTGTACACGTCCACCAGCCCAGGCCCCTCCTGGGCCCTCTGCAGGGTGGCTACTTACTTCACTCATGTTCTCTAGCATGGATGGGTTCCTGCTCCCTGGTAGTCTCTCTCCAAACACACAGTCGGACCTCGCAGGGCTCCAATAGGGAGGCTTTCGTCCCACCAGTGAGATCAGCTGTCACCCACGTTTCATGACGGTCGCGCCCCTCCCGCCGGCAAAGCAAATGGCTGACTCTCTCTTTTCCCTTCCCAGTGCCCGCCAACGTGTTATGGCTGAAGGAGAACAGCAATGCCAGCAGTGGGGAGCAGACCGTCACGTGCTTCACTGAAGGGATGCCCCAGCCGGAGCTCATGTGGTTCACCTGCAGCGACATCAAAGGGTGAGGGGGCCTGGCGACCCAACGCAGGCATGGAAAAGTGTGTAAAGCGCCCCTTGCTGGGTGTCCTCTCACCCAAAGCTCCTGGACCATGCCCTGTAGCACTTCCTGCTGTGAGAAACTGGGAACTGGGCATCTCTGGGCATTTCTAGCCCGTGCTCAGACCTCCTATACCTCGCTTACTGTGTCTCCTGTTGGGAAAAATTGGGACTGCATTTTACTGAGTAATTGATGCACTCGTGTGTCTAGTTAGTGCTCCATAATCTCAGCCCTGAAGGGGTTTAGATCTCTGCCAGTGGGGTAAAGGAGACGGAGCTCTGGTTTTTCACCTCAGTTATTATTTGTATTACCGTAGTGCCTAGCAGTGCCAGCCACAGATGGGAACCCCAGTGCACTAGGGGTACAGACACAGAACAAAAATACAGTCCCTGCCCAAGAGAGCTTCCAGTCTAAATGAAAGACAAGAGACAACAGGTGAATATGGACAGACAGACGGGAGGCTGTTGGCCAACGTGATAGGCAGCAGTCGCAGCACATGTGAATCAGGTCCTTTAGGGGCTGACCTTTGGCCTATTGCTGCAGACTGGCACAGCTTGTCCTCACCAGTCCTGAATCTCCCGTTTTTGTTTTCTAACATCCTCTGTGAGGCCCGGATATTATTTCTCATGGGACACACAAAAATCAGTGGCTGCTCCCCCTGCTGGCTCTGCCACAGCAGTGCACTGTTCTAAATCTCCATTCCCGGAGCTGTGCAGATACCAGCAGGGCTCAGTGATGTGCTGTGGGAAGTGGAGCCCAGCGGCTTGTTCCCTCCAGCCTTCGCCATTAGTTTGTGTCACAAGTGCCTTAAAACAGAAGCTGAGATGGGGCTCACTTGAGTCCCCTTTGAGTCCCCCCGGCTCATCAGTGATGATGCAAGAGATCAAACAAAGGGATCTGTGCTGGCAGTTCTAGTAGAAACACAGCGACAGGGAAGTCAGCGGGGCAGGGAAGCTCACTGGAGGAAGAGCTGTTATCCTCAAGCATTTGCGGGGCACAGGGGGGGTCACGAAGAGCCGAGATATAACAGCTATCATACAGCATCCCGCAGCGTCGTGCAGCCGGGATTGTCTCCCATGTGTGGCTTTTTCAACTGGAAGGTGCGGCACCGAGGAGCAGCCCACCAGAGTCCTGGGGAACAACTCAGAGGAGATCAACCTGAAGACCAGCTCCATGTACCACGAGACGCTGAAGGTTTACAGAGTGAACAGCACGCTGCGGCTCCGCAGGGTGGACGAACCGCTGCTCATCAGATGCTCTGTGCAGAATCTCCTGGGCAATAACTTTCAGGACATCACCCTGGTCCCACACGGTGAGTTGGCTGGCACCCGCTCTGTCCCACGTGTGCAGGTCTGTGTGCCGTGGGGTCGAAGCTTAGCCCAGGCCAGGGGACTATGCTGCCCCTAGTGTCTGCAGCCTGCTCCTTTAGTTCAAGCAGAAGAGGCCTCTTTATGGAGCAGCGTCTTTTCTGCAACTTCAGTGTCTGGTATGTGCATGCTTTGCCTATCTGGATAAAATATCCCCGTTCCTCCCCTCCCTCTCCCGGCTTGTCTTCCTGCAGGGCTCCTGCCTCCTGCTTTGGAGTCTGTGTCCGAAGGGTAACATTTACACATCCCTTTCTTTGCACAATCCAGTTGTAATATCCTCTGTCCTGACACCGAGCAGTAACACCAGTGTAGAAACCAGGAGGGGGTGGATGTGCCAGAGCCAGATCGCATGGAGTCAGTGCGAAGGAAGAGCAAGCGGGCATCACCCTTAGTGTATTTCACCAGCATTCATGTTAGCAACTTGTTATCCAGGCTGCAGGCACTAGGGGGAACCACGTACACACATTTATAGGCTGCGAGAAGGCTGAGGCTAGGCCACTGAAAAAGAACCTATGCTCTGGGCGAAAGGGTCAGCCAGGCCAGCTCACACCAAGAGCGAGACCACTGCCTCCTACTGCCCACGGCTCCGTACACACCCATGAGGTCAAATCTCTTCCAAAAGCCCCTGGGCCCCGGGGAGCTCTCCTGCAGCAAAGGGGCTGGAGCGTCACCACTAATTCCTTCCCACCGAGGCCCCCCCTCCCCATGTGTTTGTGCCTCTTTCCAGGGCCCCTCAGGGGGTTAGTTCTAGGGACAGGGAATAATCGTCCAGGGTTACCCTGAGTCCAGCAGAGAAGGGAGAGGGTCTTCTCTGGGTATCCCAGGTGAGCCCTCGGCAGGGTCATCCCTGGCTGGTTTGGATCAGTGAACACTTCTCATGGGAGTAAGGGCTGGGTAAAGCCAGCCAGGGGACAGCACAGAGGCCTGGCTAAGGGTCACTTCCTGTCAGTTTCCAAGGGATGGCGCGAAAGCACCAAGCACTGGCTGTCAGGGGTTGAAGTCGTCCAGGGAGGTTTGGAGAGGAGTGGGGGAGCAGGACCTATGGGACAAGACAGGGCGGGGTCTCAGAGTGGGGCATTTCAGATGAGGCGCCCTTGGCTAGTTTCTCCAAGTGGCTGCCCTGAGCTCCCCAGGTCACGTGGGGCTGGAGGCATCTGATTGTTTTCCATGTGGTTCTTGTTGTAGGCTTGCCCTTTAAGGTGGTCATCATCATAGCGATCCTGGCCTTGGTGGGGGTGCTTGCCATCATCTTCGTGGTGATCCTCATCGTCCTGTGGCAGAAGGTCAGGGCGAGCACCGTCTCCCCCTTTGGGAGGTGGGGAGGTCTCCTCCCTTTGATTGCATGCAGTGAGAGGGCCTGGCCGGGCTGTGATGGACAGCTGGGGAACAGCCCCCAATTCTAGCTCCTTGGTGCAGGGCTGGAGCCCACCAGGCATAGGCGCCAACTCCGTGGGTGCTCCAGGGCTGGCACCCATGGAAAAAAATTAGTGGGTGCTTAGCACCCACAGGCGGCCAGCTCCCCCCTCACCCCAGCACCTCCCATCCGCCGGCGGCCCTGCTGAGCAACTCCTCCCCCTCCTCCCCAGTGCCTCCCGCTGCAGCGATCAGCTGTTCTGTGGCGTGCAGGAGGCGCTGGGGGGGAGGAGGGAGGAGCGGGGATGGTCGGAGGGGGCGGAACTAGGTGGGAAGAGGCGGGGCAGGGATGGGCGCTTGGGAGAAGGGGTGGGGTGGGGGCGGGGTCTGGGGTGGAACTGGGTGGGAAGAGGTGAGGCAGAGGCGGGGGGGAGCTTGGGGGAAGGGGTCAGGTGGGGGCGGGGCCTGGGGCAAAGAGGGGGGTTGAGAACCCCCAGGGCCCAGAGGAAGCCGGCGTCTGTGCCACCGGGCTCGGGCAGCCACCCTGAGCTCTCTGGTGTGATGTGCAGCGGCGGACCTTCCCTCTGGCCAGAATGTGTGAGGAGTGTCCATGGGAGAGCAGCTGTGACTGCACAGCTGGGATGTCTCCCGGCGGGAGGCGGAGGGTGCAGGGTCACTCTCTGCAGGGGACCCCTCCCAGCACAGCCCCTCTCTCAGCTCTCTCTTCTCCCCTCCCTTCCCCCTCTCCAGAAGCCTCGCTATGAAATCCGCTGGAAGGTGATTGAGTCGGTCAGCTCCGACGGACATGAGTACATCTACGTGGATCCGATGCAGCTCCCCTACGACTGCAGCTGGGAGCTCTCCAGGGACAAGCTAGTGCTAGGTACCGTGTGCTCAGCAGGAATCACCATGGGATGCTCAGTGAAAGGGATGTAAAAGAAGGGGGCACAAATCCATGACCCCACCGAGGGAGAGCAAGCCTCCAATACCAGAGGGTGGGCCTGTAGCCAGGGCCAGCTGTGCAGGAGGTGTGCGACAGATGCGCTTTCATGGGATGTGTATGTCACCGACCCACTGATGCTCTTAGCGCGGAGAGATGGGGCATGGGAAGCACATCCAGATCGCTCCCAGAGCCTGTGTTCCTTAGAGCGTTTGGGGAATTCAGTGGGCTACTGCCTGCTTTGGGGTGGGCTAGTGAGGCACATTCAGCAGGGCTGTCAGGTCCGGTGGCCCTGCCTCTAGGCCATGCTTCTCTCTCCGCTCCACCTGGACATGGGGCATTGCTGTGCAGATCAGAGACAGGAATTCAGTTCAGAGGCATCACTGCAGGCCTAGCCTCTCGGGCAGCATCAGGGTGATGTTAGCCATGCTCCCAGCACCGGAGGCAGCCCCAGAGGAGGGGAGCGCACTAGCACGTATGGGACCCTCCATGAACCCACATTCAGCATTGAAGAACCGCCTCCGTTGTGGGAATAACAATGTGAGCATTCCCCATTGTCCTACAGCTCTTTACCTGAGGATCTCGAAGCCCTTCACAACCGCCTGTGGGGCTGGGAGAGCAGGACCGGGACAGAGAGCAGGGGGCATATGGGTGGGGTAGAAACATCCAGGACTTTCCGTGGGCTCAGGAACTTTTGGTAGGGCTGGTCCTGACATGCATGGGGGAACAGACAGCGGGGGATAGGACCCATTAGAAATCTCAGGGCCGATACATCCAGACCCCGGTCAAAATGATTGCTGAACTGTCAGAAGGAAACCAGGCAGAATGAGAATGAACCTCTGCGGGGATGGAATTGTCAAGCAGTGCTACCCCTGGTGACCACATCTGGAATAGCTACAGTTCTGTTTGGGAAAGGAGCCTCGGGCTTTTCCTCTTTATTAACGCGCTTCCCAGCCAGGCGGAAATCAGCCCCGGCACAGACATCATAACTACCAGTTACCGCCGTTCCCTGCTGCGATCGCCGTGGGTGTGCGGTGCTGCTGTCTTTCCAGTAAAGGGACGCACCTTTTCTGAGCAGCTGCCTTGTGGGCCCCTCCCGTCTGGCCCTCTGAGGGTTGCCGTTGCAGCTGAAATCTGCATCTCCCTGGTGTTTTGCTGCAGGGCGCACTCTCGGATCCGGAGCCTTTGGCCGAGTGGTGGAGGCAACGGCCCATGGCCTGAGCCATTTGCAATCCACGATGCGAGTGGCCGTGAAAATGCTCAAATGTGAGTTTCCCACCATCTCTCCCCTTCGTTCACTGCCGCTTTACCCCTCTTGCGTCCTTCCCTCTCTCCCTTGCTTGTTCGCTCTCTGCTGGAGACATTCCCTCCCTCTGCATAGACACCTGCTGGGTCAGGCATTGTCTCACCCCTCCCAGCCCTGCCCATGGTGGGACCAGGACGGTGCTAGCTACAGGTCTGTTCACTCACAGGTGATTCTAGCGGGGTTCTGTGGCCCCTGCCTGGCACGGACAGGGATTTATTTCTAAGCACCACTGTCTTTCTTGCCTTCTCTCCAAAAGGCAAAGGTCTAGGTAAGCAGGAATCAGAGGGAGTTGCTTATGTCAGTATCAGAGCCTGGATAAGCACTCAGGAGCTCCCGGCTCCCAGCCTTGTGCTCAGAGCACCTCTCCCTCCGCCGACCCAGTGCTGTGTATGTTACACCCGTTCCTTGGGGGCTGTGCATGTGTCAGGGTCGTGCTCTGGTCTCTCACACCTCAGCATTCTTATTTCATCTTACTGATGCATCCGTTTAACAGCCACCGCCAGGAGCAGCGAGAAGCAGGCCCTGATGTCTGAGCTGAAGATCATGAGCCACCTGGGGCCTCACCTAAACATTGTCAACCTGCTTGGAGCCTGCACCAAAGGAGGTACCTGTCCCCTCCCCTCCCCCTCCTCTGGACATGATCCCCCTTCATCACAGCTGGTACCCATCCCCTCCCCCTACTGCCCCAAACATTAGCATCCTGCTTAGAGGTCACCACCCTTAGCATGGTCGCCAGGCTGAGCTTAGGCAGCCCATCTGTGCACATGGGCTTGCTGCCTGAATGGGAGAAAACTCTGCACGACTTGCCAGACTCTGCTCCTCCCTGCTGCGTGTCCATACCCCTCCAGCAGCAGGCGTAAGAAAATGATCTCCATCCAATCTCCTTCCAGCAGCATGACCTGTGAGAGGGGCCGATGCTTTGTGGAGAGCGCAGGTAGCCGACGGTGCTCCAAACTCGAAGGCCAGTGGTCCTGCCTGCTCTCCACTCATCTGAGTGTCCCAAACCCCCAGCAAAGCAATGGGCCTCCCTCCCTGGGGCTCCCCGAGTCCCCTTACAAGCGGTTGGGAGAACGTGCAGTGACCTCTTTGCGAAGGGGTTGGCAGTAGAGCTGGTCAGGAATTCACTGGAAAATGCCGATTTGTCAAACTGAACCTGTTCTCGGGAAGAAGTCGGTTCGGACAAATTTTTCAACTAAAAAAAAAAAAAATGCTGAAAAGAAAAGTGTAGAAATTGTCGACATTTTCACAATGAAAGATGCTGTCATGGGATAACAGGGAAGGTCCTTTCATGGATTGAGAACTGGTTAAAGGACAGGGAACAAAGGGTAGGAATTAATGGTAAATTCTCAGAATGGAGAGAGGTAACTAGTGGTGTTCCCCAAGGGTCAGTCCTAGGACCGATCCTATTCAATTTATTCATAAATGATCTGGAGAAAGGGGTAAACAGTGAGGTGGCAAAGTTTGCAGATGATACTAAACTACTCAAGATAGTTAAGACCAAAGCAGATTGTGAAGAACTTCAAAAAGATCTCACAAAACTAAGTGATTGGGCAACAAAATGGCAAATGAAATTTAATGTGGATAAATGTAAAGTAATGCACATTGGAAAAAATAACCCCAACTATACATACAACATGATGGGGGCTAATTTAGCTACAACGAGTCAGGAAAAAGATCTTGGCGTCATTGTGGATAGTTCTCTAAAGATGTCCACGCAGTGTGCAGAGGCGGTCAAAAAAGCAAACAGGATGTTAGGAATCATTAAAAAGGGGATAGAGAATAAGACAGAGAATATATTATTGCCCTTATATAAATCCATGGTACGCCCACATCTCGAATACTGTGTACAGATGTGGTCTCCTCACCTCAAAAAGGATATTCTAGCACTAGAAAAGGTTCAGAAAAGGGCAACTAAAATGATTAGGGGTTTAGAGAGGGTCCCATACGAGGAGAGATTAGAGAGGCTGGGACTCTTCGGCTTGGAAAAGAGAAGACTAAGGGGGGACATGATAGAGGTATATAAAATCATGAGTGATGTTGAGAAAGTGGATAAGGAAAAGTTATTTACTTATTCCCATAATACAAGAACTAGGGGTCACCAAATGAAATTAATAGGCAGCAGGTTTAAAACAAATAAAAGGAAGTTCTTCTTCACGCAGCGCACAGTCAACTTGTGGAACTCCTTACCTGAGGAGGTTGTGAAGGCTAGGACTATAACAATGTTTAAAAGGGGACTGGATAAATTCATGGTGGCTAAGTCCATAAATGGCTATTAGCCAGGATGGGTAAGAATGGTGTCCCTAGCCTCTGTTCGTCAGAGGATGGAGATGGATGGCAGGAGAGAGATCACTTGATCATTGCCTGTTAGGTTCACTCCCTCTGGGGCACCTGGTATTGGCCACTGTCGGTAGACAGATACTGGGCTAGATGGACCTTTGGTCTGACCCGGTACGGCCTTTCTTATGTTCTTATGTTCTTATGCCAATTTTCTGTCTCAAGGCGACGTTGTTTTGAAATGTAAGCTAAGCGTAGTCAAAAAAAATAGTTTGTCAATAAAAAATGGTCAAAACTGAAATGAAATGTTTCAGCTGACCCAGAACCAAACATTTGAGGGGGTTTTCAGTTCATGACAGTTTTCAAGATTTCAACTTTTCGTCCTAATTCGGGACAGGAAAATTTTTCGTTATCTTGAAAATTTTCACAAGACAGGAAACGCATTTCCCACCCAGCTATGGTTGGTAATAAAAGGACAGTCCTGGCCTTGAGCCAGCAAAGCTGCCCGAAGCCCACACCTGAATCAAGCGTTCTCCTTTCCTGCAGGCCCCATCTATATCATCACAGAGTATTGTCGCTATGGAGACCTCGTGGACTATCTGCTCCGGAACAAGCACACCTTCCTCCAGTACTACACCGAGAAAGCAAGGCGAGAGATGGAGGTGTATGGGAATGCTTCCGAAGAGGACAAGGTGTACAGGTGCCTTTAAAGTAATAGCCTTCTCGGGAGCAGCAGAAGGTCTATAAAAGTAGGGGGGCCAACGGCGCTCAAGATTATGCCCCCGCTCCCCATGCCTCCCCTTCTCCCTGAGGCCCTGCCCCCATGCCACCCTTTCCCCCTGAGGCCCCACCCCCATGCCGTCCCTTCCCCCAAGGCCCCGCCCCTTCTCCCTGAGCCCCCACCCTTGCACTTTGACTTCCCCCAAGGCCCCGCCTTTGCACCACCCCCTCCCCCCAAGACCCACCCCCTCTCACTTCTCTCTAGCCCCTCCTCCCACGTTGCTCAGCCTTACCGGTAAAATGTGGGAGGGCTATCCCCTCCCGCTTTTAAAAGTGGGGGGGGGCGTGGCCCACCCTGTTCTGGCACCCCTGCCTTCTATTTCCTTTATTCATGCAGCCATTCCAGCCAGCCACAGCAGGGTCCTGTCCTTTTTGGGGCACTAAATCCTAAAGATTATGTTCTCTTGTTCACACTGGGGAAGACTAGTGACTTACGGGTAGGCTAACCTATGAACCAGATCTGCAGTACATTGATTTCAATGGAAGTTAGGAACCTAAATACCTTTGCGGATCTGGGTCCCGGCCTGGAATTTTCTGCTTTTAATTCTTCATTTGCAGAACAGCCCTGTTGCGCTCAGTGCCGAAGTGGGCAGATTTAGCGCAGCTTTGTGACAGCTTTTCTTCCCCGGCTGAAAAAGAGGAAAATAGTCCTGTTACTGTCCGGCTGCCGTAAGAGGCGTGGGAATCTCTGTGCGGATTGACTGAGAGGCATTGCAGATGGACGTTACAAAGCAGGGTTTTGTCCCAGCGCACAGAAGCAATAGTGAAATGAGACAGGCGCTCAGTACATTGATGGAAGCTCTTGCAGTTTCCATTTCAAGTCAGATGAGACAATAATAAATGTTGAACAAAAGAACGTTAATCTGGGCTCAGTCTTCAAATTAAGGCCTTGAAAATGCTAGCTGCAATTTTGTGCATGCAGCAGCTTTTCATGGGGAGTTTTGGCAGGTGCAAAACCTGGGATTTCTGCATGCCAGTTGCATTTGTGCTCTCTAAATGGATTAGGGTTGCCAGGCGTCCGGTTTTCGACTGGAACGCCCGGTCGAAAAGGGACCCTGGGGCACCACTGACCGGGCCGTTAAAAGTCCGGTCGGCAGTGCAGTGGGGGCCCAGGGCTAAGGCAGGCTCCCTGCCTGCCCTAGCTCTGCGCGGCTCCCGGAAGCAGCCGCCAGGTCCCTGCGGCTCCTAGGCGCTGGGGTGGCCAGGGCCTGGGAAGCTCCGTGCGCTGCCCCCGCCCCGAGTGCCCGCTCCGCAGCTCCCATTGGCTGAGAACTGTGACCAATAGGAGCTGTGGGGGCGGTGCCTGCAGAGCCTCCCTGGCCATTCATGTGTCTAGGGGCCACAGGGACCTGAGGGTCCCTAGACCTGGGAGCCACGGTAAGTGCCGCCGGGACCCCGCACCCCCTCCTGCACCCCAAACCCCTCATCCCCGGCCCCATCCCAGCGCCCACCCCTCAAGGCAGAGCCCACACCCCCAGAACACCCCAGCCCCCTCCTGCACCCCAAACCCCTTATCCCTGGCCCCACTCCAGAGCCTGCACCCCCAGCTGGAGTCCTCACCCCCCCACACACACATCCCAACCCCTTGCCCCAGCCTGGAACCCTCTCCCGTACCCTGAACCCCTCATTTCTGGCCCCACCGAGAGCCCATACCCCCCACACCCCAACCCCCTGCCCAGAGCCTTCTCCCGCACCCCAAGCCCCTCAGCCCCGGCCCCACCCCAGAGCCTGCACCCCCAGCTGGAGCCGTCACCCCCCTCCTGCACCCCAACCCCCTGCCCCAGCCCGGTGAAAATGAGTGAAGGTAGGGGAGAGCGAATGATGGAGGGAGGGGGGATGGAGCAAGTAGGGGCGGGGCCTCAGAGAAGGGGTGGGGCCTCGGGAAAGGGACGGGGCTGGGATGTTCGGTTTTGTGCGATTAGAAAGTTAGCAACCCTAAAATGGATAGTTACTATTTAGGCAGTTAGGCCCAAAAGGTGACCTCAGGTTTTGTGTACAGGGTTACCATAGTAGCACATGCAAATGGCTAATTAGATATGCACCATCACCTCATTTGCACACTGTGATGGGGTCTGTCAGGCCTTCTCTGCTGCCTGCTAGAGGCTTTGGGTCCTGACAGCGTGGCCCAGATCTTCAAAGGCTCTGGACTCTTCTGCTTAAGGAAAACCCGCTCAGGGCCAGGCTACCAATGAGACTTAGTCCTCCAGGGGCCTAGAAGGGCCATGAGGAGACACTGACCAATAGGGAGCCAGCAGGCCAGTTAAGAAGCCTGGCCTGTGTCTGAACTGGGCAGTGCTGAGTGAGAGAGGAACAGAAGAGGAGGTTCTTAGTACTAGCCCAGAATACTAGGGGTGGGGGGAGGCAGGGCTTGGCTTCTACTTAAACACTGTAACTAAGCAGTCATCTCTTGTGTTTACTAGTTTAAAGGCACAGCACCAACCTTGAGTTTGGTTTAGCATTAACCATTTAAAGACTGTGCTCACAGCAAGGGCTGTTCTGCTCCAGCCCAGCTGCCCGCCTACACACAGGCACGTAAGAGTAAGCAGGCAAATTTGCACATGCTTTTGCATACAGACCTCTAAGGACCCCGTTCGCCTGCACCAATGTGAGTTGACTCCTGTGTCAAAAACTCACATGGGAAAAAATGCAGGCACCAAATTGCAGGTGTGCTTAGAGAGGCTGGGCTCAGGCTTTGTAGGAGATGTGGCCCAGTGGTTAACTAAAGAATGAGGATTTTAAAAACTCAGTTTAGTGTGTTTCCTGCCACCTCTCCTGAGAGAAGAGGGCAGTTCAATCTGCAGAGTCATTCATTCCCAGTGCTTTCAAAGGTACCAACGCTCCCCCTGGCCCCACCTGGGGTGGCCCCCTCTCCTGTGGAGGGAGAAGGAAATTCAGAGTCAGATTTTTGCCCTTAGGCATGTGCGGATACAGTTGTGCACACCTCAGATATGCAACAGATTTCCAAGGTGCACGTGGAAAGGGGGCATTTGCTCACATGTGGCCATGTAAGTGCCAGTACCGGCTTCGTGCATCGGAATTTGCACCCACCACTCAGGCCTGAGCAATGATACGTGTGCCAGTGTCCATGCCTACGTTTGGAATTCTGGCCCTCCGTAACCACCGTCCCTGAAATTAAGCCTCCCTTCTCTGAATCTGAAATCCACTCCAACCTTTCTCTTACACTATCTGTTCTGAATGGTTTCTTTGCTTCCCCATTCCAGCCTCACCTTCTCTGTCGAAAGCGACGGGGGCTACATGGATATGAGCAAAGATGAATCCCTGGACTACGTTCCCATGTCTGATATGAAGGGAGAGATCAAGTATGCTGACATTGAGTCCTCCAACTACGGCACTCCCTATGAGCTAGACAGCTATTCCCCCTCAGGTAACGGGAGTCCCTGGAAGGGAGGGAGATGGTGTTCTGGCCACCGTGACTGGTTTCCTTTGCTTTAGGAGCTGGTTGGGATGTGAGCTGATTTCCCCCAGGGTCTGCTGAGCCAGAACAGTGCTGGCACAGTTTCTCCCACACTGAGGCTCTGTGGAGGCCTGAAAAACCCCAGACCAACTTCTGTTCCCACCGACGCGAGCCCCAGCTTTAATCCGTGGTAACAGCCGTTGTGCCTTTTTTCTCCCTCCAGCTCCTGAAAGGACAGACCGCGTGACCCTGATAAACGAGTCTCCGCTCCTCAGCTACACAGACCTGGTTGGGTTTAGTTTCCAGGTGGCCAACGGGATGGAGTTCCTCGCGTCCAAAAACGTACGTGTGCCGAGTCGCCAGGTGGGTTTGGCGGGAGTCGGCTCTGAAAGGGAAGAAATCAAAGCTCTTTCTTGGTGTGTGACATGAAAGTCCTCCTTACCAGCCAAACCTTCAGTCAGGCTTCACCAGGAGCCGACTCTGCCTCTCTGACAACGCTGCCTCCCTCAGGAGAGAACAGGCCTTTGCATCGAATAGCCACTGACCGCCTCGACTTGCTGGCACTGTCCTGGGGCCTGTGTGACCATACTACGTGTTAAAGTAGTTCTGGCTCCAATCAGGCCAAGCACTGCCTTCCAAACCCCCAGCCTGCAGCCCCTTAGAGCCGCTCTCCGGGTGGTCCTGGTGCTGTCTGGTGCCCTTTCCTCAGAGCCAGCCTAAGCATCCTCACCAGAGGCCGGTGCTGTGCCAATGAACAAACGGCCATCAGCAGCACACTCACAGCCTTTACTTCCCAGCCTGGGGCAGAGCTGTCTCCAGACACCCGTCCAGCAGCCAGGCTCACTGGTGCAGCGCTAGGGCTTCTGGAAACAGATGCTTCAGTGGGTATTAAAGCTGAACTGCCAATGAGGACAGAGCTCCCGGGGTCTCCAAGGCTAATTCGACTGGCTGAGCTTAGGCCAATTGTCAGTGTAACCAAAGCTCTATTGTTCGTTAGGAAAAGTAGATAGGTGGGGTGTGACAGCAATGGGGACGGTCCTAGAGAGAAGCCCAGAGTGACATTTCTGGTGCCCCCACGAGACAGGCGGGTCTCCCAGTCCCCTTCACATGCCTGGCCAGGCAGCTTGCATTAAATGAGATGCCAGCAGTATCAACTGTCCATGCTTCAGTGATGGATTGATACTGGAGGAGCCTTTCTCCTTTGCTGGTGCCAGTGCAATGCTTGAGCAAACCCAGTGAGCATGCTATGTCCGGGGTACGTGAAGGTGTAAGCCAGGCTGGTCTAACCCTGCTGCTCCTAGACTCCGACTGTCCATCTGCAATCTGCATCATTGCTCGTTTTGCTGCTCTCTGGGCGCGGGTTGCTCTGGTACCATGACAACCTCCGTGGCACCTTCTGTTGCTGGTGTTCTGTGGCCTGGGCCCCCCCTCTAATGGCACCCTGTCTCCTCCCCTACAGTGTGTGCACCGAGACCTGGCAGCAAGGAACGTCCTCATCTGTGAGGGGAAGCTGGTGAAGATCTGTGACTTCGGCCTGGCCAGAGATATCATGAGGGATTCCAACTACATCTCCAAAGGCAGCGTGAGTCGGGGACCCAGGTCCCCTCCCTTCCTGCCCTGTTCCAGCAGGCACACACACACCTTGTTCGACCAGGCAGGAATCTCTCTTCCCAAGGACGGGGGCAGAACTCTCACCTGACTCCCTTGATCCTCCCCCCCTCCCCAAATACACCTCTACCCCGATATAATGCGACCCAATATAACACGAATTTGAATATAACGCGGTAAAGCAGCGCTCCGGGGGGGGCGGGGCTGCGCACTCCGGCGGATCAAAGCAAGTTCGATATAACGCGGTTTCACCTGTAACGCGAGGACAGCGTTCTATCGGGATAGAGGTGTAGTCCGAACAGTCTATTATCCTGACAATAAATCATAGAATCCTAGAACTGGAAGGGACCTCGAGAGGTCATCTAGTCCAGTCCCCTGCACTCAAGGCAGGACTAAGTATTATCCAGACCATCTCTGACAGGTGTTTGTCCAACCTGCTCTTAAAAATCCCCAATGATGGAGATTCTGCAACTTCCCTAGGCAATTTATTCCAGGGCTTAACCACTCTTACAGGAAGTCTTTCCTCATGTCCAACCTAAACCGCCCTTGCTGCAATTTAAGCCCATTGCTTCTTGTCCTGTCCTCAGAGGTTAAGAAGAACAGTTTTTCTCTCTCCTGCTTGTAACAACCTTTTATGTACTTGAAAACTATCATGTCCCCTCTCAGTCTTCTCGTCTCCAACTAAACAAACCCAATTTTTTCAATCTTCACTCATAGGTCATGTTTTCTAGACCTTGAATCATTTTTGTTGCTTTTCTCTGCACTTTCTCTGATTTGTCAACATCTTTCCTGAAATGTGGTGCCCAGAACTGGACACAATACTCCAGCTGAGGCCTAATCAGCACAGAGTAGAGCGGAAGAATTACTTCTCATGTCTTGCTTACTCCTGCTAATACATCCCAGAATGAGGTTTGCTTTTTTTCAGCAGCGTTACACTGTTGACTCATATTTAGCTTGTGATCCGCTATGACCCCCAGATCCATTTCCGCAGTACTCCTACCTAGGCAGTCATTTCCCATTTTGTATGTGCGCAACTGATTGTTCCTTCCTAAGTGGAGTACTTGGCATTTGTCCTTATTGAATTTCATCATGTTTACTTCAGACCATTTCTCCAGTTTGTCCAGATCATTTTGAATTTTAATCCTATCCTCCAAAGCACTTGCAACCCTGTCCAGCTTTGTATCGTCCACAAACTTTATAAGTGTACTCTCTATGCCGTTATCTAAATCACTGATTTGAGATATTGAACATAACCGGACCCAGAACTGATCCCTGCGGGACCCCACTGGTTATGCCCTTCCAGCATGACTGTGACCCACTGATAAGTACTCTCTGGGAATGGTTTTCCAACCAGTTATGCACCCACTTTATAGTAGCTCCATCTGGGTTGCATTTCCCTAGTTTGTTTATGAGAAGGTCATGCGCGACAGTATCAGAAGCCTTACTAAAGTCAAGATATACCACATCTACCGCTTTCCCCCCTCCACAAGGCTTGTTACCCTGTCAAAGAAAGCTATCAGGTTGGTTTGACACAATTTGTTCTTGAAAAATCCATGCTGACTGTTATCACCTTGTTATCTTCTAGGTGTTTGCAAACTGATTGCTTAATTATTTGCTCCATTGTCTTTCCGGGTACAGAAGCTGACTGGTCTGTAATTCCCCGGGTTGTCCTTATTTCCCTTTTTATATATGGGCACTATATTTGCCCTTTTCCAGTCTTCTGGAATGTCTCCTGTCTTCCATGACTTTTCAAAGATAATCGCTAATGGCTCAGATAGCTCCTCAGTCAGCTCCTTGAATATTCCCCTGCCTCTGAAATGGCAACAAGTGCTAAGGGTAATTAGTGCCATTTGCATCCCAGTTCCCAGCGTGCTTTGCCTCGTGGCGTTACACAGTGGTTAGACTAGATAGGTAGGGAACTCTCCCCACCAGCCACGGAGGAGGGGGAGCTGTGGGTGCACTGGTCCCCCAAGTCGGAGAGGAGGGGGAGATTTCCCTCTGCCCCCCTTTCCCCCTCTTACTTTAACCCCAGCTTTACCTCTAATGGAACCACATGAATGTGCTTTCTAGGGTCCTATGCAGGAACTTAGAAAACAGCACTAGTAACCGCCCACGAATACAGCCCCTTTTGTTCAAGGACCCCAGAGCACGGGACCACCCCTCACCCTATCCCTGTGCGGCTAGTAGCTCTGAACCATCCTTCAGATTGAGAGGCTGGGGCTCGGAGAGTCAAAGCTGCGTCACCGTGAGTCATTAGCAGAGCTGGGAATGGGATCCAGATCTTCCGACTCCCAGGCCCCTGCTCTAACCACTAGACCGCACAGAAAGAGGAAGCGCTTTTCTGCAGGCTCCCATGCGAGTGCTTTCAAGGAAGGAGATTCGGGTCTTTCAGGTCGGAAAGGGCCCTGGTTCCAACGAGCATCCTCCAGGATGTTCTCTTTGTTTTAAATTCCAATAGGCGAGGCAGTGCTGGGGGAAGATGAATAATCCCTACCCCGTCACATCAGCAGTTCTCAAAGAGCTTTATGAAGGAGGTCAGTGTTATTACCTCACTTTACAGCGGGGGAAACTGAGGCACAGAGAGGTGAAGGGACTTGCCCAGGGTCACTCAGCAGGTGAGTGGCAGAGCTGGGGCTAGAACCTAGGTCCTGAGTGCTAGTGCAGGGGTTGAGCCACCAGACCACACTGGAATCGTCTTCCACTCTCCTCCTCTTGCTGAATCACTGCCAGCCAGGCAAAGCTGGGAGTGGAGAGCTCGGCAGGGGTAGGTGAGCTGCCCTCATTGCTTGGAAGCCAGAAGCAGCCAGTGTAACACAGGAGCCTTGGCCACCCGCTCAGTTCATGGGCAGGGGGCAAGGCCCCGCCCTTTCCCCCTCCGCAGCAGGGCTGGGGCTTTCCAATCCAGCTTTGCTGCCGCTGCTGTTCCTGATAAAATAGGAAATGAAACCAGGCCCCTTCGCAATCCTTCCTGGGGATTATTTTTGATACCAGTTGCACAAGGAAATCCACATCCAGCACAGGGCACCACGCAGCTGAAGCTGCACGCAAGCTGATAGAGTTTCAGTGCAGCACAGGCAGGGCCGGATTGGCCCAAAGACAGGAAACACAGAGAGAAGAGGACTAGGATATCTATCTTGGTCCTCTCTTCCTGGCTTCTTAGAAATCTCCAGTCAGGTCCTGTTCTGTCAGATCTATTCATAGTAGGGTGACCGGACAGCAAGTGTGAAAAATCGGGACAGGGGATGAGAGGTAATAGGAGCCTATATAAGAAAAAGACCCAAAAATCGGGACTGCCCCTATAAAATCGGGACATCTGGTCACCCTAATTCATAGTGATGCACATTTGCCAGGTTTCAGACATCCAGCTTAGACTGGGATGGGTGGAAAGTCACCATGAGACATTTCAATGGCCTGGGGTCAGCTGAGTCAGTAGACTCAGTCGAAGGCAGGGTGTCCATGTCACAGAAGCCTCCATTGCAGCAATCAGGCTTGTTGGCTGAGTTGAGAATGGATGTAGAAACTGAGCTGGTGCCTGACCTGAGAAGGCAGCTTCTCCTGGTGAGAGCGGAGGTGCACTGGAGAGCGGACATGAGGGAAGCTCGTGTTGCAGCTGCCCCAGGGGATGCCTTCTATCCCCGGGCTGTCATTTTGGCACGTTTCAGCAGCTGCAGGTCTGTCTCAGAAAGCCAATAGTCCATTTGGTCAGGCTGGTGTAGTGGCCCAGCAGGAGAACTCAGCCCTGGAAGGGAGGTGGCTTTGCAGGGCCAGAACCTCTCCGTGATGGTGTGAGAGGGGGAGAGACCTCAGCAGGGGGACAGCCAGTGTCGGTACTGAGTGGGACTGTGAAGGGGACTGCAGTTCTCCTGTCCCATCTGACAAGGGTCAGTGTAGCACCCTGCTCTGGGAAATGGGAGTCAAGGCCCTAGCCAAGGGGCTCTCCTCAGCCTTTGTAAACTGGGCTCCCTGAAGAGTCAAGGGGAAGGTGTCCAACTTCCCTGCTTATTGGTGCCGAAGTGAGCTGTCCCCAGGGGCTTGGCGGACTCGTGGGCCTAACCCATTCCTGCTCTCTCTCGTCCTCACAGACCTTCTTGCCTTTGAAATGGATGGCGCCTGAGAGCATCTTCAACAACCTCTACACAACCCTGAGTGATGTGTGGTCTTTTGGGATCCTCCTCTGGGAGATATTCACTCTGGGTAAGTGCCCTGAGAATCACCCTCCTTCAATAGAACACAACCTACCTTCCAGGACCACACAGGTCCCGCAGGCCTTGTTCCTGAATCTCCCTCCAGTCCCACCGTGGGAGAAAGATACCAATCCCTGAGTCCCATCCCACCCATGCCAGGTAGGGTGACCAGATGTCCTGATTTTATAGGGACAGTCCCAATTTTGGGGTCTTTTTCTNCCAGGAGGGGGCCTCTGTGACAGAGCCTTGTCCTATCACACACTGACTCGCACAGGTCTGGTGATGAAGGTGGGGTAGGAATGGTGAACAGTCGGGAAGGAGGGTGGTGCTGGTGTTATAACAACAGTGTGAGTGTGGTGGAGCCTCCTCGTTAGCCTGGTTTCTAGCTCTTCTTTCTCCTCCTAGGTGGGACTCCATACCCTGAACTACCCATGAATGAGCAGTTCTACAATGCCATCAAATGTGGCTATCGAATGTCTAAACCCACCCATGCTTCCAACGAGATGTAAGTGTTCACCGTGCACATTTGCACTGGCCACATCTCCTCAAACTGGCTCCATCACCCCTTCCGCCAACTAACTCTCTGTGGTGTCCTTCCCCCCACCCCCTCCATCTCCCCAGCTATGACATCATGCAGAAATGTTGGGAAGAGAAGTTTGAGATAAGGCCTTCCTTCTCTCAGCTGGTGGTACTTATGGGGAACCTCCTGGCAGATGGATACAAGAAGGTATGTCCCAGGAATGCTATGTTGGGAGTGTGGGGAGGAGACTCTACTATAGAGGAAGGAGGGTCCAGTGGTTAGGATACTAGCCTAGGGCTTGGGAGACAGGTTCAAGTCCCTGCTCTGCCAGGCTTCTTGTGTGACCTTGGGCAATGAGTCTCTCTGTGCCTCAGTTCCCCATCTATAAAATGGGAAGAATAGCACCGCCCTATTTCACAGGAGTGTTGTGAGGATAAATACATTAAAGATTATGAGGTGTTCTGATGCTATACTAATGTGGGACATGTAAGCACCTTAGTTAGATATACCACAGGCATTTCTTCCTTTGTCTAAATTAAATATAACCTATCCTTGAAATATACAGAGTCTGTATGAGAAATGAGCCCCATTTTACAGCCAAACATATTCTATACTTGGTGATACATCTTTCAGATGAGCTGGAGAACTGAGGCTCTGACAAATTCTGATCTATAAGATCCCCAGGTATTTTTGGGAGGGAAAGGGGTGTTAATCCCATTCTCCAGCATAGGCGCCGACTCCGTGGGTGCTCTGGGTCTGGAGCACCCACAGGGAAAAATTAGTGGGTGCTCTGCACCCACTGGCAGCCAAGCCCCACTCCTCCCCCTACCTCCCAGCGCTTCCCGCCCGGCCGCGACCAAACAGCTGTTTGGCAGCGTTAGCACACTCTGAGTGAGGAGCGGGAACATGGCTTGCTCAGGGGAGTAGGCAGGGCGGGGGTTTGGGGAAGGAGTTGGAATAGGGGCAGGGAGGGGGCAGTGTTGGGGCGGGGACTTTGGGGAAGGGGTTGGAATGGGGGCAGGGCCCCATGGAAGGGGTGGAGTGGGGCGGGACCGGGGGCAGAATGCGCGGGGGGGGGTCGAGCACCCAGGGGAAAGAGGGGAAGTCGGCACCTATGTTCTCCAGGGCATATTCCAACTCAAGCAGTTACATTCTGGCGATCTAAATCCCTCTTGCAGTTCAAACTGGATGCAGCATTCTTCTTCACTTCCTGCCCTAAATGCTGTGTAGCGTTGCTGTGTGCAGTTAAACATTTGCCATTTCTCAGAGGTGGCTGGACTTTGGTGGCAAAGTGCTCCCTGTGTATAGTTTGTATGAGATTTTGTAAAGCACTTCGGGCTCTTTCGGGGTCAGTGGTGATAATGAAATGTTAACAGTTTAATTCATAAGGCTTGAAATATACTTGCTGGTCAATTTAGAGAAAAAATTAAAAGCGAGACAGTTTCCAGCAATTTGCTGTAAAGATCAGTTTGCCGTAGGAAAAAAATCAGCAGCCTTTTGTAAAGTGACATTTCCCAGCATGGCTGGGCATATTGGTAATACCCTGGATACATAAAAAGAGAGGGACAAATGTCAGGTGTGAGTATTGTCTAGTTGTTGACGCCCAGGATTGGGGCTCAGGAGATCTGAGTTCTGTTCCTGGCTCTTCCCCAGTCTTCTCGGGTCACTACATTCCACGTGCTTTCCCCAATTGTCCAGCCATCCGCGGGCGTGCCTCGGATTTTGGACACAGAAGGCCTGATTCTCCTCTCACTCACACCGACCTAGAGCACCATGGAGAACAGCAGTATCACCTCTGATATCTCAGGTGGCTCACCCCAAAATGGAGCCGCTCAGTGGATGCTTGGAAATCAGCCTCCTCTCTCCCAGGGCTGCCCCGAGGGCTTCATTAACTCATGTCTGGGAAGCACCGTGCAATCCTGCAATGGAGGGCACTCTAGCTGTGCACAGTGTGGTGCTTCCAGTGGGAATGGGGCCCAGACTCTGTAGTTTCTCTTTATATGCCTGAGGATGCCCCAGTTAGCGCAACCCCCTCTCACCCACTTCATTTCTTTTGTAACCTGCCCCGCGGGAGCAGAGGTACCAACAGGTGGAGGAAGAGTTCCTGAAGAGTGACCACCCTGCTGTTCTGCGCACAAGGCCCAGAATCCCCGAGGTCAGCAGCGCCGAGCTCACCCCCAGCTCCGGCACCGGAAGTGTCCTCTATACAGCCGTGCAGCAGGACGGGGGAGACAACGATTACATCATCCCCCTTCCTGACCCCAAGCCCGACGGAATCGACGACGCCCCTCAGGAGCCTTCTGTCAGCCGGGCCAGGTAGCAAACACAGGCCTCTTCATGCTTCCCCCGAATCTGATCTCTGACCGTCCTGAGATCTAAACAACAAATGCTTCACACAACAAAAGTGGAAGCAGGAGAGTGTGGTCAGGTAGAAAGGGGTGGGGGGTGGGGGGAGGCGGAACAGGTAAAGCAGCTCCGGGATCTGCTCCCTTCACTCTCAGGATCCTTAAATCTACCCACAGCCTGGCCTTTCCCTTCACAGCTGCCCAGTTCTATCTGCACTGCCAGCTGGCATTCAAGGTCCTCACGCCAGGCTGGGCTGGGGGTCCGGGGAGAGGCTGGACAGCACGTTGTGATGTATACGCAGTAGCTAGCGCTCCAGGTGTGCCCAGCCCGTGGGGCGTTGATGGCTGTACTGTGTGTGCGTGAGGGGGGTGAATTTAAGTTCCATTTTGTCAATCGTTCTGTGGGAGTTGGAGCCTGTCTAAGATGGAGGATGGCACTGGGCCACTGTGGGGCGTAGGTAGTAACTCCTCGTGCCACAAGAGAGCCAGCCATGTCTTCCCTAGCAAGTGGGTCCTTGCTTGGGACATCAGCGATTACAGACAGCACATTTATTTCTCTCCTTTCTCTCCTCCCCCTTTAGTTCTACTCTGAACGAAGTGAACACAGCGTCCACAATATCCTGTGACAGCCCCCTGGACCCACAGCAGGAAGGGGAACAGGAGGAACCTGAACCAAAGTCGGGCTGCCAGGAGCCAAGCCCAGGGCACCACGACATGGAAGAGAGTTTTCTGTAGAAGGGGCAGGGCTGATGCTACCCCACACCCTACCAGTGAGACCAGCTTGGGGGCAACCAGACTTGGTGGAGAACCTGGATGGGTGCTTCTTTATCCCGCCTTCCGTCCCACCTCCCAGCACAACGTGGACTGTAGAGGCACCTTTCCCCTCCCCCAGCCTCACTGCCACACTCCACCCCATTGATCAAACTACTGAGGCGAGGCGGGGTCTCCTCACAGACAAACCTCTTCTCATCACAGTGAAGCCTGCAGTGCTCCCAGACCAAGGGGCAGGGCTCCAGCGGGTTTCCAGAGGAGATGCTGCCATTCACTCCATTTGTTTGATATCCCAGCCTCTTTCCCGCCCCCCGGGATGTTCTTTGATGTTCTGCGTATCCGCCACGCTGTGGTACAACTGCCGTACGTGGCTGGGCTGGACAGACAGATTCCTTGCAGCTCCCTGGTGGGGTGTCGGGAAGCCGATAGGCCAGGCCCCAGTCACTAGAGAACAGGATCATACTGATTGGATTCTCTCTCAAGCACAGCAGAGCTACTATAGCTGCTGAGGAGAAACGAGCCATGGAGAAACCAGTCACCAGGAGAAACCAGTCATGTTCTTCCCCTCTTGTCCTCTCCAGCCTTTCTGAGAGGAATGCGGCACCACAAGCACTGTGGTACAGGTACCTGTGGCACTGGGCCACAATGCTGCATTAGCATCCTTTTCCTCCACCCCCAAGGAGATGTCAAAGGCTGACCCTCTTTCTGCCCACAACAGCACCCTGGGTTCCTAAGGGCCTGCCAGGAATCAGGGATGCTCTGATAATGACTCTGCTGTGGCGGCAGCAGCGCATTCCAGCGTTATCTTCCTCTGTGTGGACTCTAAGCCTAGACAGTCTCCATATCGCTCATGTAAAGGGAACAAATAAGATCTCTTAATTCACTAGCCAGGGCCAGTATAGGAACAAAAATGGCTATTCATTAATCCTCTAGTGCCACGGAACCTATTTCACCTGCTGGGAAAAGTCTCTCAACCCAGCTGGCTCCAGAACCTTTGTTTTATCTTTGGGAAGCAGTGGTATGACGTTGATGTTACTTTGTTCATACGAGTTCCCCTTTCCGTGCCGTCTGGGTCCCGCAGCTGAATTGCAGCCTCTTGCCCTAGGTGAGTAACCAGGCTGCATAAACACAAGCCCAGGCGGTCCAGGGACATCGAGAGAGAGAGAGAGGTTGTGAAGTCATCTGAGAGCTGTATAGGGTTTATGGTCCTGCCACTTACAGTCTCTTTGACTGTACAAATACATGGGGGGAAGCCAACTTTTAAACAACAAGCAGCATTTGTGTTTGCCAGGAGCAGTCGTTCTGGAGCAGCTGACAGGATCCATGGAGCCTTGCAGGATGGTACATTTTGGGACCCAAGCAGAGGAGGAAGGATCAAGTTGTCAGATGGGAAGTGAGCCTAAGACAGGGACTTTCTCTTAGAACGTGGAATGCAGAATGGAAATGTTGGTGACCCCTCGTCTTGCTTCAAACCCCTCCTCTACCCCATTGGCAGGGCTGTGACCTGTAGCGCTCTGAGCCTCCACTTGTTAGTCGAAGAGTTAAACCAGGTGGAAAACAAGGAACCCATGAAAATCCCCCAAAACAGGAAGGTTATGACGTCTTCAGCTTGGAAACCAGCATTTTCTCCCTTTTGAATAGCATCAAATTGCTTAGCAGCCTTTTCCTCCACACCCGCAGCTCCTTCTAGCTCATGCACTTCCCTGCCCCTCTCACACACACGGTGGCTGTGCTCTTATTAACAGAGATGGTTGGAAATGTTCACATTTTCAATGACGTTCTTTGGGGAGGTTTGTCGGCCAGTTTATAGAGCCGTCTAAAACTGTCCACCGAAAAACATTGACAATTTTGGTGTGTTTTCCAATCAGCTCTAATTAACGGTGACATATTTGGAAAGTTAAATCAAGAGGAACAGGTACCTGTGGCGGGGGGGGGGGAGGTTATGTTTTTAATAAAATGTGAAAGCTAAATGTAGCACTGTTAGTGGTAGCCAGCCAAGTGCTACTGCAAACCATGGCCACGGGTGTTTCTCTATTTCCTGCAAGTATGGTCAGATTTCTCATATCCCATCATCTTCAGGAATCATTCTGTGAATGGCAACTCTTCTCCTACACACGCAGCCTCTTGCTCGTAGTGCAAGATCCATGTTCAAGAAATGCCCCAAACCCACAGGGAAGCGACAAAACATAGATCGTCAGGGTTAGCCCACTTTTCCTCGGTTTCTTAGGTGCTCTGTAGGGCACAAGCCACCACAGCTTCAGACAGGTGAAGGGATACTGCTCTTATCAAATCCCCTGGAAGGGATACTGCTCTTATCAAATAGTTTGTGTTGTGCTTTTGTCCCAGCTTTCTAAGACCTCTCAATCTGGGTGGATTTAATAGATTCCCTCTATGCTCAGAGCCTTTATCTGCCAGGGCAGATTTCTCTTTTTATGATGCCCCATGCTACTACTTGAAATAGAACCTGTGATTTAAAGAACCCATTAGCTCCTGCCCGCATACCAGCCCTAAGCAAAATTTAGCTGTACAAATCTGACCTTGTGAATCTGGGGCTAGCGGGAAGTCTGGCAGAGGTGTGCTGGTGCTGAACACGGTCTGGCTACTTCCAGCCCCATCTGGGCTTGACATGAAGAGTTTGATTTGCCTTCCGCTCCGCGGGGTTGGAAAAGCTTTTTGGTTTCACATCCTGCTGCGAGTGTGCAGTGACTCGTTGCCTTGTGTCCGAGTGAGACACCCACTCGGATAAGGGCAGACAGCGCTGAGCAGGTGAGCCTCCCGCAAGGTAAGAGTCCAGCTGGGTAGCCTCAGTAACACCAAGAAGGGAAAACCCTTTTCAAAGAAAGGCGTCTGCTTGTTTTAATTCCCCACCAGCCGATGGATACAATGGTGGCAGCTCCATGGGCAAAGTACACCTACCCCTTACAGCTGCCAGAAGGAATTCCCTGGCCAAAATCTGCCGGGGGTTAAGGTTCACACCCTCTCTCTCTCTCTGTGTTTCTGAAATCCCCACCCGGATCCGTCAGGCTTCTGGGAGCGACAAATGTTTTCACCCATCTGTTGCCATCAAGTTTGTAGCCATAATTTGTCCTGCAGGGAACCGATTCCTCTAGGGTTTTTATTTTATATTGTTACTATTTTTGTTTGTTTTTAATGTTGGGGGATGGGTCCAAACTGAACCCCTTTTCCAAGGACCCCAAATGATGGAGTCTCCAAAACCCCCAAAGGGAACCCAGTGCTGCAGTTTGGGCCCATCGCCGGTATATTTTTTTAACTCCTATTTTAATCTGCAGTCATTACAAAGTTATCCACTCCAATATATGCACTTTCCTCCTGCCAGTCACGATTTCTGTGCATCCAGGAGTCTATTGCTACACTACAGTGTCTCTCTCCATATTTAAGCTGCTTCTCAGACTGACATGTTTGACTTTTTAATATTTGTCATTTTCAGTTTGGGTGGGTTTTTTGTAAGGAGAGTCGTGTTTGGTGTTTTGCGTCGCATTCTAAAGTCTAGAGCACAGTGGACTTTAGTTGGAACTGAGTTGTCTCTATTCACCCCTGTGGGGACCAGCAGGTCCTTGGTGGAGTCGGAGCAGTGAGACGGGAGATAGACGTGCAGTGGCGAGGAGCAATCAGTAGAAAGTTGGCCAAAACTGGTGTTAAAGACCCACCTAATTTAGGATCGCCAACTCTCTGGGAGGAACAGCACCAACGGGCAGGAAGTATCCAGGGTCCTTGCTAAGTGTCAGATGGAGATCCTGAGGAACGCTGTGTTATGTCAGTACACAATACTGGACTAAGCAGGGGAAGGATGTCTGATTTGCCACAGCCCAAGCACCGGGGAGGGAGGGGATCCCTTCCTTGTTCCACTGCACAGAGGTTCGAGAAAGAACTAGACTAGCATGTCATTAGTCCATCTCCTCCTCCCAGCCATGCAGGGTTGTTCCCTACAGGATTCCTGCTCCAGCTGAGTTTTAACTTGACCCTCGCCCTTGCCTCAGAGCAAGACAGGTGGCAGTCCCAGAACAGGTGGGGAGCGAAGAGTGACTGGCCACCTGCCCCCGCTCTTCCCCCATAAAGGGAGGGGGAATTTAAAGAGACAGAGCCTTCATTTTCACCCTTCCGTCTTCCCCCACATCAATTGATGCCAATCCCAGCTTTGCCAGTTTTTGCAAAGGGGTTAAAATATTGGCACAGGCTCGCACAACCGCCACACACACATGCAGGGTCCCAGGGAAATGCTCTCCTTTCCCCACTTTAGGTTTAAGACAATGCTAAGAGAGTGGCTGGCTCCTGACCCTGCCCTACAGCGCTGGCGACCCTAAATACGACACAGGGGTTTATCTGCAGTGTTTCTGTTCAGGCAGCAGAAGGGCAACTGATCTGCAGCTTTTACATCACATTGCTGCAGCTGGCAACCCTGCTCCAGGGCCCCTGGGACCAAGCTGCTGCAGCCCCTGGATTTCCAGGCCTGTATGGACACTTGCTTAGGTCAAGCCTCTCAGAAACCTGAGCTGATTCAGACAGGTCGCTGACACAAGCCTAACACAGCATGTCTCAGTGACGGGGCAGCAGCTGGGAATGTAACAGATTGGGAGGGGGGAGAACCATGAATGAAATTCTGCCCAGTGAAATCAAACTGCAGTGAAATGAGCCAACCATCCCAGTAGCATGTCTCCTGGGTTGCTCCTCCCCTCACTTGCAAGCCTTGTTCTAGGCTCAGCAGCTTCCTTCCTACCTGCAGTCATTTCAGACCTAGCGCATCTCTAGTTCCTCTAACCTTTGTTTCAACCTTCTGCGTTTCTGAAGGTATTCAATGGGTAGGAGCCAAAGTGTAACAGGCCAGGTCAGAACCGGCGCGGGACATCTGACACAGGCTGTCTCTTCAGTCACGCCCTGGGCTTCAAGTGGCAGTGCCGGAACGCAGGGGAACACCCTGCAGGGAAGGGACAGTGGATTAGGAAGCAGGTCATCTTGAGCCGGGATGGCCTGATGCAGAGTTAAATGAAAGAGAATCACATCTTTTGCTTGGAGCCACTCAGCAATGCCATATTTAAAGGTGAAGTTACACTGATGCTGGTACTCTGTGCTCACGCAACCTTGCAGTCACGATCCCCTCCACACCTTATAGACGGGGAATGGTGGGGAGGGGCCTGCCCGCCAAGCAGATTATCAGCCTCAACCCGTTTGTTTTGATCTATGGTACTTTTCTGGGCCCCATTACGGGGGTATCTGTGCGCCTCACAGTCTTTAGTGTATTTGTCCTCACAGCACCCCTGTGGGCCAGGGCAGTGCTCGCATAGCCACTGTACAGAAGGGAACTGATGCCCAGTGAGGTTAAGTGACTTGTCCAAGGTCACACAAGGAGTCTGTGATAGAGCAGGGAAATGCACCCAGGACTCCCAAGTCAGCACCCTCCCCACTGGACCAGTTCAATGGAACTCCCAGTTTCCCTTGGAGGAGCAAACCCTGCACTCAGACACGCCAGTGTAAATCTGGAGTGCCCGAGCGTAGGCATGGAGTTGTTCTAGGTTTGCTCCTGGGTTACTGTGAGAAGAGCTTGGCCAGACTTGTGATTCGTTCCCTCTAGATTTGGGGGATGAATGAAACCGAGGAGCCAAGCAGTGGGAGGGCACATGACACAGGGGACTGGTCTGTCTCACCCCCCCCCCCCCCCCCCCCCCCCCCCCCCCCCCCCCCCCCCNAACGTTATCCTAGGTTTACAAGTGTATTTGTAGAGTATCAGAGTGGTAGCCGTGTTAGTCTGGATCTGTAAAAGCAGCAAAGAATCCTGTGGCACCTTATAGACTAACCTTGTAGAGCTCTTATTAAGCCACATTTATACCGGTGAGATATTATTTTTTATGCTGTAAACTTTATATACATGTTTTTAAGGAAAGATTTTAAAATTAAAGGTGTTTCTTCTTTTTCAACTGTTTTCTTGCTGGTTCCTGATTTGTTTGCCTTTTGGGGAGGTTTTGGCTGTTTTTCTTTCCATAATCTCCTGTCTGGTTGCGTTTGTGTTTTGGTGGGAATGAAGATTAACTAGGGGGAGGCTAAGGGAGAGGAATGTTAATATGCTCTGAATGTTAATAGAGCTCCCCAGGCTTAGGCAAAGCTAAGCCATCCTAGTGGGGCGAGATGGCCTATATAGCCAAGTATTGTGGAGGCGGATCGCCCTGCTCGAGCCCTTCGATTATTGAGCACACGGGGGTCAGTGCCCCGCCTGGAGGCAGGTGAGTGGATGGATGCCATTCAGTAGCGTTTCGGGAAGATGTGCAAATAGCTGGGCTCTAACAATTCCCAGGGAGGGCCCATGAGTCCCTCTTGAAGACTCCACCTCCTTCTTCTCCCCTCCTGCAAAAGGCCTGTATCACAGAGAGCTTCCCCAGCACAGTACAGCGATGCCAGAGAGGTGGGGTGGTCCTCTCTCCCCACCCCATCCACGGCTGGGCACGTTATCTCTACAGCATGCCCAATCCTGGTCGGCCCGTGAGCAAGGCACCCAGCACAGGCCTAGGGATGAGCCAACAGCTGGTGTACGAATGCACCCAAACCTGCTGCGGCACTGGCTGCGGAGCCAAACCCAAACTCTGGGCGCTCAGGCCCAGCCATCAGCAAACTGGGCCTGGAACCGTGCTGGTCTCTCAGGTCCTGGAGGACAGTCACAGCTTATCTCTCCGAGTCAGAATAGGAACACAGGAATTGGCAAGGTCCATCTAGCCCAGGTGCTTCGGGGGTAAGAACCCAACAGTAGCAGATGTGGAGTAACCTGTCCTTGCTCTTAATGGCTCATCCTAATCCCAAGCACCTGGAGCTTGGCTTAAACCCTGACGCTCAGAGAGGCCAGGCACAGCGCATGCTCTGGGAGGGCAGGATTGAGAGTGGGGAGGGCGATCGCTGGGGCAGAGTGCCTAGCCTGAGTGCCTGAGTGAGAAGTCACACATGGTTCGGTTGGGTAGATATCTCTCCCACCCCCCTGGTTCTCCTCCCACCAGGGTTCACCCACCCTCCTCTCCTTCCCCACCGTAATGTGCAGAAATTAGGTAGTGTCCCTTTAAGTAGTTTGGGAGCCCTCCAGAAGAAGCAGGGTGGAGAAGGTCTCCCAAACTATTTAAAGGGACATTACCCAGTTCCTATATACTAAACCCCCTCACTCCAGGCTCCCTGCCTCCTTCCTTCCCACCCCGGCTTTCCCTCTCTGCCTCTGGAGGGCTTCTACGGTCCCCTAGAACCACAGAGAACACGCTACTTCCCAGGATAATCAACCTTGCTTGTTTAGCCTGACCAGTGTAGCCAAGGCCTCAGGCATAGACTACAGCAGGAGACAGTGAAATCGCCTGCCCTTGGCCGCTGGGATGGCCGGTCCTGTGCTCCTGTCTCTGACGTGCAGTGTCAGTGCAGTGTTGGTTGCTGAACATGAAGCTGATGGGGTTCTGAGAAGCTCGGGATGGTTCTCCCAAGGAAAAGACAGACGGGTTTGTTCTGATTCATGTGGCAAGGCTGAGCTGTCACAGGCAAGCTGGCACCTTTTGTCCCTAAACTGAGTCAGCAGGAGCTGACTCAGCAAGGGGGGAAAAAATCCCCTTCTCAATGAAGACTGCAGCAAAGTCCTGAATGCCCTGGGTAGAGGACAGCTGGAAAACAGGGTGGGGGAATGTAGCTAGTTGTTACTGTGGGAGCCAGTTCCCATTCCCCTCCCGGTCCATTCACTCCCTGTCCCCTCTTTGGATTTCAGACCTTTTGCATGAACACAAGCACTAAAGAGAAGCTGCTGGTGTTATAGTGAATACCCTAATGCCCAGGGAAGCAGGAGCGCCACCAGTTTTTTCGGTGCCCTAGGCCGCGGAAGGTCCCGCCCCCAAAATGCCACCCCCGACAGCGGCAGCGGAAGGTCCCGCCCCCAAAATTCCACGGACGGACGGGGCACCGGCGCCCCCCAAATAGTAGCGTCCTAGGCGACCGCCTAGGTCGCCTAATGGGTTGCGCCGGCCCTGCAGGGAAGAAGCGCCAGTCATCAGGGGAGCCAGGTTAGGTGCTTGTTAGCATAATGCTTCACCTGACCATGAAGTGAGAAGGAATTCCCTTCTTCTGTTTCCCCCTCCATGCTGTGGCAGCAGCAATGAAGCATGGTGGGGTAGTACTGGAATTTCGCTCATGCCCTAGTCCAAACGTGAACCATGGCGTGTTGTCTTCCTTAGTCTGCAGAGGAACTGAAACACTCACTCTAATGGGATGTTGGCTCTGAAGCCTAATGATACGATTCTCAGTATTGTTCATTACTCATTTCTGATTATTTTAGCAGAAGCTTATTCTGGTATCATGGGCGCATAGTAAGGAACTCTCTCCCCCTCCCTCACCACCATTCTCCCATCATTCCCTGTCTACATTCTGTGCAAAATGCCTGTTACTATTTACTCAGGATAAGGCAGATGTAAACTGTTTGCAAGTTCCTATGGGTTATTTGGTCATTAATCAGACACCTGAGGTTACTAGTTTGCAAATTAATTGTCCCGCAGACCAGCAGTTTTTAATAGGTCTGCACTGTAACTGTGAGACTTCTTGTCAGTGATATAAAAATGGTGCTAATGTAGTCCAGCTGTGTGATGACACTGTCATGCTCTTCACGTAGGATGTGCTTGGGCCTGGTGCCATCCCATCAGCCAGCAGAGCGAGGGACGTGATCATTCCCCTCTATTCGGCATTGGTGAGGCGTCATCTGGAGTACTGTGTCCAGTTTTGGGCCCCACACTACAAGAAGGATGTGGAAAAATTGGAAAGAGTCCAGCGGAGGGCAACAAAAATAATTAGGGGGCTGGAGCACATGACCTATGAGGTGAGGCTGAGGGAACTGGGATTGTTTAGTCTGCAGAAGAGAAGAATGAGGGGGGATTTGATAGCTGCTTTCAACTACCTGAAAGGGAGTTCCAAAGAGGATGGATCTAGACTGTTCTCAGTGGTAGCAGATGACAGAACAAGGAGTAATGGTCTCACGTTGCAGTGGGGAAGTTTAGGTTGGATATTAGGGAAAAAAAATTCACTAGGAGGGTGGTGAAGCACTGGAATGGGTTACCTAGGGAGGTGGTGGAATCTCCATCCTTAGAGGTTTTTAAGGTCTGGCTTGACAAAGCCCTGGCTGGGATGATTTAGTTGGGGATTGGTCCTGCTTTGAGCAGGGGGTTGGACTAGATACCTCCTGAGGTCCCTTCCAACTCTGATATTCTGTGATTCTATGATTCATGGCCATAGCCAAAGCAGGAAGGGAAACAGTGACCCACTGTCAGAAGGATTGCTCATGGGCTAGCAGAGGCATTGTGGGAGTGTTATTGTGATTATCTAGAGATACCTTCTGGAGGATGCATGCAGTGGTACCAGAGGACTCTGAAGGGAGCTCCCTGTATAGCACACCCTGTGCTGGAGAAAAGGTCTCCATCAGGTGGCTCCTTTGTGAGAGAGACAGTGCTGGGCCTGGCCGTTCAGAGCCCCGGCAACTCTGGGCCTGGCCGTTCAGAGCCCCGGCGCCTCTGGGCCGGGCCGTTCAGGGCCCCGGCACCTCTGGGCCTGGCCGTTCAGAGCCCCAGCACCTCTAGGCATGGCAGTTCAGAGCCCCGGCACCTCTAGGCCGGGCAGTTCAGAGCCCCGGCGCCTCTAGGCCGGGCAGTTGAGAGCCCCGGCGCCTCTGGGCCTGGCAGTTCAGAGCCCCAGCACCTCTAGGCCTGGGCGTTCAGAGCCCCGGCACCTCTAGGCCTGGCACCTCAGAGCCCCGGCGCCTCTAGGCCTGGCCGGTCAGAGCCCCGGCACCTCTAGGCCTGGCAGGTCAGAGCCCCGGCGCCTCTCGGCCTGGCAGTGCAGAGCCCCGGCGACGCTGAGCCCGGCAGTTCAGAGCCCCGGCGCCTCTGGGCGTGGCCGTTCAGAGCCCCGGCACTTCTAGGCCTGGCAGTTCAGAGCCCCAGCACCTCTAGGCCTGGGCGTTCAGAGCCCCGGCACCTCTAGGCCTGCCCGTTCAGAGCCCCAGCACCTCTAGGCCTGGCCGTTCAGAGCCCCAGCACCTCTAGGCCTGGGCGTTCAGAGCCCCGGCACCTCTAGGCCTGGCAGGTCAGAGCCCCGGCGCCTCTCGGCCTGGCAGTTCAGAGCCCCGGCGCCTCTAGGCGTGGCCGTTCAGAGCCCCGGCACTTCTAGGCCTGGCAGTTCAGAGCCCCAGCACCTCTAGGCCTGGCAGTTCTGAGCCCCGGCGCCTCTGGGCCTGGCAGTTCAGAGCCCCGGCGCCTCTAGGCCGGGCCGTTCGGAGCCCCGGCGCCTCTGGGCCTGGCAGTTCAGAGCCCCAGCACCTCTAGGCCTGGGCGTTCAGAGCCCCGGCACCTCTAGGCCTGGCAGTTCAGAGCCCCGGCGCCTCTGGGCCTGGCAGTTCAGAGCCCCGGCACTTCTAGGCTTGCCACGTCAGTTATGAATGTAAAAAATTGCTTGAGCCTTGGCACCTCTTTCATTACAAATTAGGCACTGGAGAGGGAGGAGACAGTAGAAGTAGAGGCCAGTGTAAAATCCGAGATGTTTTCTAGTTCTCTCAATGGCCTGGCTGCGAGAAAGTCTCATCTGTAATGTCTCTGCCTTAACTATCACATTTACAAGGAAGGGCAAGTAGCAGTAACAGAGGTAACAGGCCCAGACTGATTCGCCTCTTAATCTGAGCATGAATCGGGCAGGGATGGGACAACAGGAACAGCTGAACATCGTTCATGCACAGACGGTGAAAGGATCTGACCTGGCTGTGTGTCTTCTTGGATGCAAACCGTGAAACCCCTAAATGCAAAGATTTTGTTTGAGCCGCTAAACTCCCATCGGCTACTGACACGCATGACCCCTGCATGATTCCAGACCCAGGGGTCCATCCTCATGGAGACATCAACGCTGAAGGCTGCTTACTTGGTAGAAGACCCTCCTTGATGTTCTCTTAAAGACTTGTCCTGTCACCTCCAACTAGGAAGGGTCACAGCCTTTGAGAGTTGGCAGCTCCGCCAGTCAGCACAGTTACAAAACTTTCCTTGGAATGAGGTCACATTTTACTTACCAGGCTCAGGATTAACATGAATTCTGCTACCCCTATGAATTAAGTTGTGGCTCGTTAGTCCTAGTTACTCATTTCTTAAGTAGATTTAGTAATGTTAGCCCCGGTCTGCGGTGTAATACAGTGCATCTAGTGTACACGGTGCAAATCCTCTCTCACTGCTCATCTCTGCTTCATCTCCTCCGAAGTGCCTGGAATGCCAGCGTTTCACAGAACAGCACTGACACTGTTGCAGCAAAGAGTTTATCCTAAGTCTCGTGTGAGGGACCTGACTTAATCTCCCTGCTCTCTCCATTGTAAAACTATGTAGCAAGATTTCCTCTGACTCCAGTAATTTAGCCTTAAAGTTAGCAGGTGTGCAGTTTCCTCAGTCGCAGTGCCACTAGCAACACTGCACATACTTGTCCTCCTTCGGGAGTACACTGAACGAGGAGCATCCCTCATAGAGGATAGCTTTTCTTTCTTTCTTTCTTTCTTTCTTTCTTTCTTTCTTTCCTTTTCTTTTCTTTTCTTTTCTTTTCTTTTCTTTTCTTTTCTTTTCTTTTCTTTTCTTTTCTTTTCTTTTCTTTTTTAAACCTGTAGCCAACTTCTCCGTGGAGAGCAGTTCTCCTAGCCACATGTCAGCTCTTGCCCGTGTGGTTTCCAGTGAGAGAAAGGCATATGTTCTCCACACACTGACGCTCTAAAGTGGTGCAGCTACACGAGTGCCGTCTGCATTTCCTGGAGCGTGGCTTACCTGTGCTCTTTGGTGAGAAGGAGCCGGAGGATGACAATGGCCTGGCCTCCCAATCGTGGCTTATGGCAATACCCCTCCAGCAATCTGTGTCTGAACGGAGCAGGAGGACAGAGTTCATTCTGCCTCTGGGATGTGGATCAGGCAGTTTTGCCAGCACACACAACGTACCGTTTCAAATGTTCTGCTGCCCCTGGGGTCTATGGACAGCTCTGAAGCTCTGGTTTCCCCTTGTGGGAATGCAGCAGCGGTTCCTTTGGGTTCACATTTACTTTTGTGTTCTTTGCCCCTCTGGTACGTTCAGCCCCTGGATGAGTGACCCTTACGCTCGCCTTCCCAATTCATCAGTTCCGAAGCTAAGCGCAGTGACCCGCTGGTGGGGATGAGATCAACGGCTGCCTTTCTGGTTGGGGGCTTGATTTGCAGAGGTGCTGGGCACCCATAACTCCATTTCTAATCAGTGAGAGCTGCAGGTGCTCAGCACCTCTGGAAATCAGGCCTTGGGGCTCCCACGTCCCTGGAGGGGGACAAGTGTTCTCCCAGCACAGGGCGTGGACTTGGAACTTTTGTTCAATGGGACGTTTGGGGAAAGTCGTCCTCTTCCTGCAGCCCAGGAATGCCCAGCTCAGTCAGTTCTGATGGCAGCAGATGTGGTAAATGTGCCTAGAAAGAAATCCAGCCAAGAACCAGTTCTGTTTCCTCTTTTCTCTGTGGCCCAGTACATCTGCACCGAGCTATTTGCAGAGGGCTGCTCTGTTTACGGACACTACTACACAGAAGGAACCTCTGCACAGATGGACACACATGGATTTTGAACACTGCTGTGGAACATGTAAGAATCTGGAGGGGGCCCCTTTAAGAAAACCAGCTCTCACCAGCAGCTCCTTGTGGGGCCCACAACCCAGGCTAATGTTCCACAATTTACTGAGGAAAACCAAAGGGGTCTGTTTGCTTTTCCCAGATGGAATTACAGCCCCTTATGCATTGGCCTGGGGGGGCTTTAGAACAGTGGTTCAGGAGCCAAATTAGCGATCAACATTACCCAAAAGAGCCACCGCCGTGTGAATTCATTGTTTCCTTTACTATTTTTATATGTAGCTATATTATTCTCATAGCAAAGTGACTGGCCAAGTGTTCTACAATTGGTTAACAACATAGTAAAAGCATCCTGATTGGTTAATAACTTAGATTGGCTAATAATTAAACAACACGTGTTTTAATATCATGTGTGGCAAAGAGCCGCCGGAGACCCATTAAAGAGTCGTTTGCGGCTCCCGAGCCTCAGACTGAGTATCACTGTGCTATATGTTGAATTGGTTCCCCGGAACGCTGAGCAAGGTTTGGTACCCTCAGTAAAATTGCTTTGTATGTAGAAGACCTGACATGTGCTGAGTTGTCACCTCACACTCTGGACTATCTATCCATAGTGTCCGAGCACATGTCCCGTGGTGACCTTGTCTCTCTTCTCTCCTTAACTGGGAAGTCTTCTATGACCATGTTATGCTTCTGAGTGCTAGCAGGGGGACTTTACTGGCGATGCTTAGGGAGCCCTCATTACATCTTTCTGCCACACCAGGATCAGTTAGGTTGCCATGCTTTTGCCCTCTGGCTCTTTGATGCCAGTTACCTGGGTAGTAATGGCTGGCATCTGGTGAAATGGGCTCCAGCTGAACAGGCTCAACACCAGCCTGAAATGAGGCTGGGAGATTACGCTGTGGTACTGAATATGGTGTGTTTAGGTGATGGGATGCCAACGTTGCTACTGGAGATGGATTAGTATCAGCCATCACATCTTAGGAGAAACAACCACCAGCAATAGCCCACATGGGCCAGCGGTTTGCTGCAGCCATCAGCTTCCCTTGAAACCTTCCTAAAAGTGACTCTGCAACTTACGTACTGTAAGAACTTCAGCATCTCTTTCCCCAAAGTGCCCATGACCCATGACCAAAGTCACCAGAAGGGAAGAACCTGGGGTCTTCAGTAGCGAAAGCACAGGCCCTACTATAGAAGCTGAGTCTACACTAGCCTTTCCTCCTCCCTCCCAAATTTGATCTGGTGCTAACATGATAGGAATGTTTTCAGCGTTAAGGGCTAGGCGAGGAATAAGGCTATTAGCTGTCTGCATTCAGCAGCCTGTTGTAGTTGCTGGGACCAGCCACTGGGGGTGATATGATCATACACTTATCTAGAATATCACAGCTCAGGCATCCCAAGTCCACTGGCATTCCAGTCCCATCAGCGGTGCTTTGCTTTGTTACCTGTGGATTTCACTGGTTGGTTTGCTGGCATTTTGCACACTCTGCCGTGGGCCTGTCCAGAGGGAAGAAGTAATGGATGAGCTGTTTGAGAGCTTGTTCCTGTCTTTGTAATGAGCTGGGCTGGTTTAGCTCTTGTTCCTTCTGGTGAGTCAGTTCCCTCTAAGTTGGCCTTTGTTCCTGGAAAAAAAGAAGAGGAGAGATAAACAGCCTTTAAAAATCCCCTCTGGCCTGGAAGACAGAGAGAGAGAATTAGCCCAAACGTCCCCTGCATTTTTGAGCAGCCAGTCTGCATCATGCACCTCACCTGCAAACACCCAGCTCTGGGACGTGACCTTCATTTGAGACAGAATCCCCCTCTCTGCCCTGCTCTGCAGATTTAAGTGGTGATTCTGCTTTCCTTGGCTAAGCCAGGAAAAACTGCTGAAAGGAAATATTTTCCTTCCAAAAGCTGCTTTCTCTTTAAAACCCCCAGGGACTTTCCTCACAGCCTCAAGGGGCTAGCCAGTGTTAATTAAATTCTGACCCAAATCCTGGACCCCCTGATCCACAGAGAGACATTACATCTATGCTACTACGTGGCATTTCTGTGGCAAAGCTTTTCAGGGGCCCTTGTTACAAATTCTGATTATTTAGTGCCAAACCACATTTATGCCATTTCTGTTTTCCCTTCCCTTCCCTGCCCCTCGCTGTTTTTTTCCTGCCAGACAGAAGAGTGAAGGGAGCAGATAAATCATCACCTTGGTTCTTGCGCTTGATTAAGTCAAGCCCTCACTTAGCTATGGACAAGGTCAAATCAGCCTCAGTTTGGTTTTATGCTTTGGTATTTGCATGCAGGGTATTTCCTGCTGTGTTCATTTTAACACACTTAGATGTTAGCTTTAATTTGGTTTCAGTTTTCTTTCCTGGCTTTGAACTTGATTTGGCTTGAATGGCTACTGTTATGTAAGAAGAGGACTGTTTCCAGAAATAGGTCATTAGCTAAGAGCTCGGCCAATAAATAATAACAGTAAGGATTCAGTAATGCATAGCTTGCACACCTATTCGAGAAAGGACTCTTTGAAGTCTCCCACTTGTATAAACAGGTCATTTGGTGGCAACAGATTCAGCTGGACCAGCAAAGCCTGCACTGACAAGCCCCGTTTGGTAATGATAAAAGATATTGGACACTCTGTGATGACCGGTGTGCAACAAACTGGTGGTCTCAGTCGCGTGCCCAGTGGACAAGTTCCCACATCATAAACCACCATCAAAGTGAGCATTTATTGACTCCCTTCTTGGCAGCCTCAGCAGAGAGCATGAGCCACATGACCTGTCATTCCCAGGGCTGATTCCTTCAGTTCAGGGCTGAGGCACATCAAGATCAGAAGACTCTTTCCCTATGGGCAGCTTATTCCATAGGTACCTGCCAAAGTGTTTCTTGCACCTTCCTCTGAACGCTGGTACTGGCCACTAGCAAGAGCCCCGACTTGATGGGCCAAGGATCTGATACAGTATGGCGTCCCCACATGGGCAGTGCAGGACGGGCGAAGCTTGCACTGCCACTGTCTGTGCTTCATCTTCTCTATCAATCAACAGAGGACTGCAGCTTTCAGGCATGTCTCAAAACGAACACTGAAGCCCCTTAAAGAAATGTAAAGCCCTGGGCTCGAGCACCAAACTAAGAAGCGCGTTCTACCTCACCAGCACATGTGGAATCCCCATTGCTGCTCATGGGCGTCAGATGCATGTATGGAGGAAACAATGAATCACTAATGGCTGAGCTCATGTCTAGAGCTTCTCCACCCCACCCCCATCCTCTGGCCTGACCAGAGAAGCCGAGCTGCAATCATGCAACTGGAGATGGTGCCTGGCGGAGACATCTAACTACACCTATTTGCCAGATTCTGGCAGCTGAAGGAGTTATTTGGAAGGATCCCATGGTACAGGTCACAAAGCATATTCCTAACCTCACTTTCCATAAACCCGCTCTGAGCCATGCCTTTGAAAAGGGTGTCTCATTATGGCAAGAAGGCAGACATATAATTTTGCAATGTGAGTGTCACCTCAGAGCATAAGACTATATGGAAAAACCAAAATCCTTTCTTAAGCTCCTTCCATACAGGAAAAATACGGTCAGAGCAGAAGTGGGGCTGGAGCACCGCAAAGCTTATGGTAAATTGTCTCCCCTGCTAGGTGGATCAAGGTACCAAATAACTGACAGGAGTTTTGCAAGCCTGCCTTTCCCATCTGCTGGGTGGAGGGAAAAAAGCAGCGATGCTCCTTGCATGCATTTGAGGTCAGGGGGGCTGGAACAATTTTTATAGTGCGGGGTGCTGTGAATCATTGAACCAAACTGTAAATCCTGTATATAATGGAAACCACTCCAAGCCAGGGAGTGCGGCAGCACCCCCCGCATCCCTAGTTCCAGCACCTGTGTTTGAGGTCTCCTGACATTTTGCGGAAGCACTGGCACAGGAATTTCTTTGATCATTTACAAGTTGCAAAGCGCTAAAGAAAAAGGCAGCTGGTGCTATCTGCAGAAAGCACCATGTACTATGTATCGGGCCACATCCTCAGAGGGTGGAAATTGCCATGGCCCCATTGACTTCACTGGAGCGACATTGATTTACACCAACTGAGTCCCTGGCCTACTGACTGCACGTAGCCCCAGAAAGCTGTTTTGCGCCCAGGTTCAGCACAGAACTGCTGCTTTAGCACATACAGCCCTCGGCTCTTGTCTACAATGGTCTCGGCAGAGTGAGAAGTGGCCACAACTTCGCTAATGCTTGCGAATAATGCTCTTGCATGTGGCACACGGAACTGTCCTCCTGTTGGTGCTAGTGGGGAGGCCTAACCTAGGGTGCTTCTCCTTGCATTTAAAATGTACCTATATAAACCAAACAACGCTCCTCCCATGCATTGGATGCCTGATGCCCCTATGGAATAACGGCCTCAGGTACAACCTGGCTTCTACGAACTGAATCCTGAGGATTTTGCCTTTGTTCAGTCCTTACGTGGACATCACTCTCTCTGATTTCACTGGGAAGCCGCAGATGAAGGCCCTCAGGGTTTGACTCTATGCGCCAGCACCGCCACGGCTGTACCCCAGTGTGCTCCCTGGCTGCACACAACCTGCACTTGGTGCCAAATTTGCCCTGACAATCCCTTTGAAATGATTTGGGATTCATTTCTGCCGTGGTGGGAATGCAGTGGAATTCTCGACAGCCCGGCCCCCAGCCCTGCAGCTTTCTGTCGGGCTATTGCAGGGCGTCAGCCTGTCCCCGCCGCTGACGCTGGTGCGTGTTGCGCGTCAGGAACGTTTTCTGTAAAGCGCCGCTTCATGCTCCCGCTTTTCTGACTGTAAATAATTGACCGTCACAAACCCAGGAGGAGACGGGGTGGGAGGAGGCCAACCCAGGCCTAGGATGAAGGGTGGGTTTGGGGAAGGGCAGAGCAGTGTCCAATGTTGTCCTCTGCCATTGGTGACACTGTAGAACTCTCTTTAAAAAAATAAATAAATAGGGATTTCCTAACTTGCAGTCAGTTCAGAAAGAAAAGGAGAAGTTTATCCCAGAGAGCGACGGCAACAGAGAACAGTTGAAGACGACTCAGCAGCGCTTTCCAGTCCAGCCTTCTCCATTCTACTTGGGAGGATCCATTGAGCTGAAGCATTTGTTCCTTCACCTGCATCACAGCATACCTGACCGGTGCTGAAGAGGCACCTGCAGCCCAGGGGAGATGGACCCTGCCATCCTGGTGCTTCTGGTGGCAGCTGGCAGCTGGCATGGTAGGTCTGACAGCACCAGCTCCACTGAGCCAATGTGAGCCCGTGGCAGCTGGAAAGCAGTGGCATGTAGGATGTGGCTAGAGAGAGACTTGCACGTTGGGGAGACTCTTTCTGCACAACCCATAGGTAATTGTGCAGAACAGGAGGGATCCCAAGCTTCCTGGTCAGCGTTTGCTCCATCCTTTCTCCAGCAAACTCCCATTGAAGTCACTGGGCCAGATTTTTAAAGGTGTTTAGGACCCTAAAGATGCAGATAGACGCCGAGTGGGGTTTGCAAAAGCACTCAAGCGCCTAACGGCTTCAGAAACACCTTGAAAAACCTGGCCCTGAGAGCTCTGCCTGAGTCAGGATGGAACGGAAACTCAGCAAGGTGCTCCGGGTTTGGCCCAAAGAGCACGCAGCCCTGAGCCCAAAAGGGAGCACAGCACTCGTGATCACACCCCCTGCAAAGCAAGGGGGGCCGGGCTGAAGCGTTAAAGCCCCTCATTCAGCCGACTGTTGCAAGGGGCAACTGCTGCAAAGGTGGGAGAGTTAACAGGCGGCCCCTACGACACAGGCGGAATAGGCAAGGGGTGGTTTGCCTTGCAGACTCATTCTGGCTCATTTATAGCACTGGGCATAAGAGAATGACTATGCGCTAAGAGCAACATGCCAACATTATCAGGGATTTACAGGACAATTTGAGGCTCCTAGGGCCAGATTTATAAAGGTATTTAGGTGCCTAAAGATGCAGAGAGGCACCAAGTGAAGTTTACAAATCAGGTTACACACCCTAACTCCCACTGACTTTTGTTCTGTCTGTACAGCGCCTTGCACGGAGGTCCCGGTCCCTGACGAGGGATCCGAGATGCTCTGAGAATCCAGATAATAAATAACAACGGGAGTTAGGCACCTAACGTACTTAGGCAGTTTTGTAAATGCCTCTAGGTGCCCATCTGCCTGTGTCAATCTGGTCCCCTGTGTCCCAGCTGTTAGAGCAAAGGGCTAGGAACCAATAGAGCCCCAGGACAGATCTCAGCTAAGCTGTGGGTTCGTTCTATTAGTAACACCTGTACCGTTGTTTTGAACATATAAGGCACTATAGACGTGCTAAGTGTTATTGGATGAGCATGGACAAGCCTTGGTGGGGTTTTTTTCTCTTGGGAAGGCTGTGTAAAAAGCAGGATTCTCAGTGAAAATCAGGTGCTGCATCTGAGGGGGCGCTTATTCTCAACTCAGTCCCCCTCCACTCAATTCAGCTATTCATTGCTATGAGGATGTGGGAGAACCAGCGGACTAGCCTGCCCTGGTTCCTGCAGATGCACTGTAACCTACGCAGGGGCTAGGGTATTGCTATGCTGTGTCAGACTGTGTGTGAGGGTTGCAGCCCTTTGGTGATGCCGATGGTGTATATAGATTAGATGCTCTCATGTCTTATGACCCAGTGTTTCCACCTCCAGCTGTCTAGTGCCACATTTCTTGCTCCATTATAATCTATTCCCATGGCAGCAACGTCTTTTCTGACAGTTTTTTTTATGTCCTCTCTTCTCCTTCTCTTTTCTGTCTCGCACCAAGTGGGATCCAGTCAAAGGCTTGTCTAGGAATACTGGGTTTTTTTATATCCCTACAACATGCCTAAGCCACTTCAGCCTGCTTTCTCCAATCGTTGTGAATACAGTCGAATAAGGGCTAGGCCAAGGGTATTGTTAAGCCTTTCAATGGAATGGGATGGGAGAGGAATACAGCAAAGTCTGGTCTGTCTATTCTGATTTGGATGCTATACCCGTTCCTTGTCATTGTCTCTTTTCAATCCTCCAAGAGAAGCATGCAGGATTCTCCGGCCCAGATTGGACATTTGCAAAATAAAATATGGAAAGGGGGCCCCTCTGGAAACTGAGTGTTTTCTGGTTTTGCATTTCAAGCAATGGTGACATTGTGGGAGAGGTTCCCTCCCCAGCCCCCCTCCCCTGCTACGCCCACTCCTTTAAGGAATTGTGCAGTTCCTCCATGAAACTGAGCATCTGGGACTGTCCCAGGAAGACAGGAATGGCTGGGAACCCTGGTCAGGATGGGATCTTGGGATAATGTGGACTAGGCAGTTACCGGGTTTCCTGGAGCCTAGAGAACTCTGTCAGGATCCCCACTGGAAACATGGACACGTTTACAATGTAGATCCACATTCAGGGGGTCCATATCATTAGGATTGCTAGGTGTTTCCCTACTGAGTTGCCCCATGAAGCCTTTGACAGCTGCGTTTTATCAGTTATTCAGAAATCCCACAGCACCAAGAATCTTGAAGCATGCCAAGGTTTGCATGCACCAGCATTATCCCTGCATAAGTCTCCAGTGGGTCGTATTTTGTTTTCTGTCTGAATTTGATGAATCTGTTTCTTGACTCCTTAGTTGTTTCTTTTGGCATTGCTGTGTTTCCCCCTGCTAGGTCATGGTACAGTTTCTGGGTCCCAGATATGCTATGTTTCTTTTATAACTTTGGGCCCAGTTCCCAAACATGGCATCCCTGCCCCCAGATCAAATAGGCTGGCCAAATCCCACATCGGATGCCCAACTTGCATACAGTGGCTTGTTGTTTGCGTATCCAAGTGTGGGATCTGGACACCCGTTTAAGGCACCTGTGTTTGAAGATTGGGCTGACCGCTCCAAAGGAGTTAGGGTTCTAACTTCTGTTCATTTCATTGGATGTTAGGAAACTAAATAGAAGTTAGAACCTTAACTCCTTTTGAACATTCAGCCCTGAGTGTTTGACTCCTTGCATGCTGGGAAATGTTTGCCAAGGGTCTATACCATTTTCCAGGGGGTCCTAACAAAGGCACGGAGTGCCACTTCACTGGACCATCCCCACAGGGCAGTGAGGGATGGAATGTGGGCTATGCTCCAGTAGGGACACAGATGTAAGGTTATTCCTGATTCTGGAGGCAACTGGAGCTTCCTGGCTATTAGAACAATATGGCCTGGACAGCTGGGATGTGTGTGAGAGAGAGAGAGATTGGGCACTGAAGGATGCTGCACCAGACTCTGGTTAGTTAGTGCCTCGGGAATTGCTTCTAATGCAGGACACTGAGACATGAGGCCCTTTCAGTTTCCAACACCTGGTTTAAGTCCTGCTGACCTCTGTGTGAGCCTGGGGGACGTCGCTGGGCCTCCATGCATTCTCAGGCTGGAACCTCCCTGGATACCAGCATCTGCCTCTGAGCTTACAGTCCCTGGGAAAATACATTTTAAAAAGAGCAAGCAGCTCTGGCCAGATGAAGGGGTCTGGCGAATTGTCATGGCTGGGATGGCAGAGGGGGATGGGCCTCATCCTGCAACTGGAGGTCATTGTTACACAACCATGGTGTGGTGAAGCCAATGGCCAGCAGTTACCGGCAACAATGAGGAAGTTGGTGGGTGACACGCTCGAGCTTCGTGTGAGATTGCATTCTGGTCAGCGGGAGAACAGAAGCCTGCGCCAGAGCTCCTGCCACGTTACAGAGGAGGGGGAGGGGGCTGATTTACTGTCCTAATGCGTCTCACCAGCAGCTCCGCTCACACTCGGGGACTGGCCCTGATGCATGCTTTATCTGCTTTAATCAAAGCTAGCTCAGGTGTGTCTACATGTGCTGTGATCACACCTCCCCACTGCAGTGTAGACATTGCCTTCATACTAATGGCCAATGCGAAGTTTACCAAGCAAACCAGTTAGGTGATACAGAGACAGCAAGGCACACTGATAGCTGGACAAGAAACCAACATACAAGCAGATCCACTCCCATACCCTCATACAGAGCTCTAGCATAGAAGAGAGCAGGAAACTATAGATACATGGGAAATATGGTTTCAAAAGGATTGTAGGATATTTCCTTCTTTGCTTGGGGAATAAATGGGTTTTTTCCTGTTTCTGTAAGAAGTCAAAAAACAGCAAGAAAAAGTTCAAGAGGAAGAAATGTCAAATATTCCATATGTCGTCCTTTCCAATTTCTCATACACAGAGCTCTGTCGGAGTCTGCTCATTGAGTTCCTGTTGAGTTAGGCCACGTCTACACTAAGGCACTTTGCCAGTATAGGAAGGGTTTTTTAACTTGAGTGTATGTTCCTTTAAGAGCTAGGGAAGGAGTTAGTGTCTGAGGAAAAGCAGAAGTGGGAGAATAGCCAGCTCTTGGAAGGGGCTTGCTGTGTATTGGGGGGGAAGCCAACCCCCTCAGAGCACAGATAGCCATTTGCAATGTGTTTCCTGTCCCCTGAAAGAAAACCTGTCATGAGGGTGTTGCAGCTTTTTCCCCATAAGGCACTGATTCATTTTTCACTTCCCCCATCTCCATAAATATAGGCAGTGACTAAAGAACTCGCTGACACGACAAAAAAAAAGTGTTTCTCTCTGACAGCAATGGCTGAAGGAGGTTCCAGGTTCCCCTTTACTCAAACTGATGAAGGAGTTAGTTCCACAATGTCTCTTAATGGCAAATATGGCAACTCAAATTCAGGCCTGAAGTCTGACCCATTGCAAAATGGTGATTAGGCTAGGACAGGGGTCAGCAACCTTTCAGAAGTGATGTGCCAAGTCTTCATTTAGTCACTCTCATTTAAGGTTTCGCGTGCCAGTCATACATTTTAACGTTTTTAGTAGGTCTCTCTCTATAAGTCTATATTATATAACTAAACTATTGTTGTATGTAAAGTAAATAAGGTTTTTAAAATGTTTAAGCAGCTTCATTTAAAATTAAATTAAAATGCAGGTCTTATCAGTCCCAGCCGCCAGTCCTGCTCAGCCTGCTGCCGGCCTGGGGTTCCGTTCACCCAGGCCGGCAGCGGGCTGAGTGGGGGCAATGGCCGGGGCCCCGGCTGGCAGCAGTGTGCCAGTAAAAATCGGCTCACATGCTGCCTTTGGCACGCGTGCCCTGGGCTAGGAGATCATGTGGCCCAGTGCATAGGTACAGGACTGTGAGTTAGGAGGACTGGGTTCCACCCCTGGGCCTGCCAATCACTCACTGTTTGACCTTGGCTAAGTCACTTAACTGCTCTGTGCCTCCGTTTCCCCATCTGTAAAATGGGAATAATAATGCTTCCCTTTATACAATTCTTTGAGTACTAAGGATGAAATTCTATCAGATCTGGGTAGTTATCTGGCCTCTATCACCATAGTATTTGAGTACTTATATAAGTACTATGTATTATTTTGTAATTTTCAAAATCCACTACTCCGCCACCAAGAAATTAAAGTTTCCCCAAAACAGTTTTTGACACAAAATCAGTGCTTTGAGCTCTTTCAATTGGCTCTGCACAAAATAGTTTGGCACATTTCTTTCCTGTTCTGTTCTGATGTTAGCACTTATGTAGTACACAGAAAGAAGTAAACAAAAGAAAATTGCATTGATTGCTGCTGGATTAAAAATACAGCAGTAGGATTATGTCTCAACACAATTTGCATAATGTGCTTACAGCTCCACAGTGAAATTTACAGCCAAATAAATCCTGATCAATAGGAAAAGAACAACTTCTAAGAAAGTAAAACAAAGAAACTTCGGAGCCTGGATTAATCAGTGCAAAAGAGTGGATTTTGCCACCTAAGGCTCTGAATGTTCTGACATCAAATACCCCTCCTAGCCTAAAATTCATTCCATCGGAGAAGGAATTAAAATAAAAAGCCCAGCCAACCATATCAGCCTAGAATAGGGTGACCAGACATCCCGATTTTATCGGGACCGTCCCGATATTTCGGTGTCTGTCCCGCGTCCCGACTGATCTTTGGTCGCAACGCATTTTGTCCCGATATCCGCTGGCAGCACTGTGGGGTTTTTTTTGTTTTTTTCCTCCTCAGCCGCGGCAGGACTCGCTCGGCTTTTTGCTTTTTTTTTTTTTTTCCCTCTCCTCAGCCGGGGCAGGACTCGCTCGGCTTTTTGCTTTTTTTTTCCCCTCTCCTCAGCCGGGGCAGGACTCGCTCGGCTTTTTTTTTTTTTTTTTTGCTCAGCCCCCGCCCCCCATGTGTCCCGATATTTTCTTCCCATCATCTGGTCACCCTAGCCTAGAATCTCTGCTATGTGTATGAAATGAACCAAAAGTCCAACTCTGGCCAGCCAGCCCAGTCTTTATGACAACTCTTCCTTGTGCCCTTGCTAAGATATTCCATGCAAGGTGAGATGAGATCTCACCAGTTTATCTGTAAGGCACATTGATTGTTCACCCATCCTCTCTTTCTTGTTTGCAGGCTTGGCATCTCCGACAATCGACCCTAATGTCACCGCCATGATTGTGAACAAGGGAGACCCTGTAAACTTGCTCTGCTGTGGGGATTTCAGTGTGAAATGGGTCAGCGCAAGACAGAATATGATCGTGTACTCCAGTGGCACTAACAGCACTCTCAGTATTACCAGTGCCAGTTACAGGGACACCGGCACCTATCAGTGCACCTATACCAACAGCAGTGACAAGGAGCGAGCATCCGTCCATCTCTTTGTGAGAGGTAGCTAATGCCATTCCTTCACTTACTGTCACACTCATTTAAGGGTTGTCTACACAGGATAGTTTTACCTGTTACACTGATATAATTATAGCAATACCAGTACCGTTATACCAGTATAACCCCCTCCCCCACATGTGGGCGCTCTTAGGGAGACAATGTGGCCTCATGGATAAAGCACTAGACTGGGCCTCAGAAGGCCTGAAGTCAATATTCCTGGCCTCCCACTGGTTCGCTAGATGAGCTGGGCAAGTCATGTCACTGCTCCGTGCCTCAGATTTCCCTTCTGTAAAATGGGGATCATGATACTGCCTTCCTTTGTAGGCAGGTTTTGCTTACTGCTTCTAGTACACTCCTCTAGTGCAGCGTTTCTCAACCGTTTTGGTATCGGGGACCAGCTTGCTGCCTTCCTAAACTGTGTCAGGGGTAAACTCAGGGACCGGCACTGGTCTTTGGATCAGTTGTTAAGAAACGCTGTCTAGTGCACACACTGGGGACTGTCACCTGGCTTCTGCTGAATATACACTGCCAGGTGTAGGGTTTGCTATCTGAGGCCCTGCGCAGGCAGGGGTGCTGTGATGACGTCACGGACAGAAATCCACGAAGCTATGCTCCCACCATTCCGTGAAGGCATGCAGCAGATCACCCCCTAGTGTAATATTGTGCCTGTGAAACGGTTGTCCTAATGCAGGGGTCGGCAACCTTTCAGAAGTGGTGTGCCGAGTCTTCATTTATTCACTCTAATTTAAGGTTTCGCGTGCCAGTCATACATTTTAACGTTTTTAGAAGGTCTCTTTCTAGAAGTCTATAATATATAACTAAACTATTGTTGTATGTCATGTAAATAAGATTTTTAAAATGTTTAAGAAGCTTCATTTAAAATTAAATTAAAATGCAGAGCCCCCCGGACTAGTGGCCAGGACACGGGCAGTGTGAGTGCCGCTGAAAATCAGCTCGTGTGCCACCTTCGGCACGCGTGCCATAGGTTGCCTACCCCTGTCCTAATGGTTTCAATAACAAGGGCTTACCCATGCGATTAATGGAAACCTCATAGACAGACTCCTCATTAGCCAATCAGCTAGCATCTTCAAGCTTAGCCTTTTTATTAATAAAACCAGTAGCCCCAGCTGAAAGGTAATTTTCATTGAGTGCCTGGTGCTCCTCTAACTGTCCCTCTCAGTCTCTGTCTCACACACCCCATCACACCTGTACTCATGCTACAAATTATGTCCCCTCTCCTTAGGTATCATAGGCTGCACCTGTCGTGCCAAATGAGATTTAAAGAACTAATGAGCCATAGGGTTATCAATAGGAGCAGACCTTCAGGTGCTCTAGCAGGTTAACACCAGGCAGCAAGGCAAGGCAGACAGAAAGCTGAACCTATACTGAAATCCTATCCCAAGTGTATGCGCTTTGCTTGATTTCACTCTCTGGTTTGTCTTATTCCATCGATAGATCCCAAGAAGGTGTGGTATGTCCTTAGGGTCATTGTCAGAGTAAGCGAAGGCCGTGATGCACAGCTGCCATGTCTGATCACTGACCCACAGTATGGGTCCAACGTTACTCTGCTGAGGGACGATTATTCTCCAGTCTTACCAGGGACCGAGTTTTCTTTCAGCCCTCGGGATGGAGTAACCATATACAGCGTGCAGCAAGATCATAAAGGATATTACAGGTGTGGGGCCCTGATCAACGGAAAAGTGGAGAGGTCATCGAAAATCCGATTGATTGTTCTGGAAGGTAAAGGGTTAGGTTTCTGATCACTCTTCCAGCAGTTCCATGGGGAGGCAGCTATTGTTAACTCTGCCAGGAGCAGGTCTGGGGGAGCTTGTTTGGGGAAAGGTCAGACAAGAGATGGAAATGACCTACTGGGCCACTGAGGCTGGAATTTTCAAAGGAGCCTAAGGGAGTTAGGTGAACAATTCCCATTGAATTTCAGTGGGATTTGGTCACCTAATCCCCACAGACACCTTTATAAAGCAGAGCCCAAGTCCATCCCTCTACCAGTGCTGGATTGTTTCTGACTGTGTATTCCCAGGACTTTGTGCAGTCTAGTTTTAAATGTTCCCATTGCTGGGGTTCCCTGGGAGACTGTTCCACAGCCTGACAGGAACCTTTTCTCTGTACTCTGTTTAGTACTGATGTGCTATTGGACAGTCCCATGTACACTGCTGTTACTACATGAATAATTCATTTTATTGATGGACTCCTATTAATGCTGATAATACCCCTGGCACCTTGTTCCTCCACCTCCTGGCTGTTGGCATCATGCAGATCCTTGCACATGCATCCAGCAGCCTGAAGGAAAATCTGTTCTTCCTACTGCAACACTGCAAACCCTGAGGCCTTGGTGCAGTTGTCTTGCAGACAGGCAGATGGGACAGGGATTCCTTACCCTTTAAGCCTTTTGAGCCACCTCCTGGTGATGGCCCCGCCCTGAAAGTGGTAGTGCTGGGAGGAGTGAGGATGATGATGGTGCTGAAGGTGGTGGGAATGATGGGTGAAGGGATTAAAGTGGATGGCGGCAAGAGCTAAGCAGCCAAGTCCTTGGGGATTCTTCAAGGATGCAGAGGCCTTTAAGCCCTCCTGTAACTAATCCTTGCCCATCTCTGCCTTTGTTTAGCAACAGTAGAGCCGCTCTCAGTCACGGTGGAGCAAAAAGACCATGTGCGCATACAGGGGGAAAGTTTCCAGATCACCTGCAATGTAATTGCTCCTTCTCACAAGTACAATGTCAAGTGGATCCATCCAGCTCAGCATGTAAGTCATTTTCCTCTGTCCATAGGGGGAATGTGATCTCTCTGGAAAATGGGGAGGGAGAGGCTGGCCAGAGTCATTCCTGACTCACAGAGCCTTCCATATGGTAGCAGCTGGCAGGAGCACAGTACTGAAGCTCATGATTAGACGGTGTATTGTACACAAACGCGGGAGACCGAAGCAGAGCCATCCTTTCTCTCTCTCTCCTTTGTGGCGGTGACAGTTTACAAAGGGTTAAGAGACACTTGCATACATTCTTGGTGGCTCGCTGTACTAGAGAATGAAATGGGGGTTGCTTTATCGGGGTTCGCTGAACATGAACCGCAGTGCCTGCAAAATGACATGTAAACCCCACTTCTCCCAGCCAGGCTTGCCCCAGTAACCCCATCAACATCCTATCTTATAAAACAACAAACACCCTCAATGCGCCCACACTCCCCTAGAGAAGGGGAGAGCGAGGGAGATTTTCTTGTGTTGACTTTAATACATTATGGGTTGATTTTAATACTTTTCATATATAGATAAAACTTTGATGGGTGCATTTTAAAAACCTAGGTTAGATTAGATTAGATAAAATAGTAGTTCCTGTTTTAGAGTTGTTAACAGTGTAGGCGATGATACAGTATTAGCATACAAAATATAGCAGTCTGTTCAGATAATGCAGTGTAACTATAGCTCATAATCAAAAGATTGACAATGACGGTAAAGAAATCTTTATGCCTGTCTATGCTACAAGTATCTGCACTGGAGACTTCAATTAACTGTATCTGTTTGTCTCCACTTGCCTGCATTTTAGCCATATAAATTCTCAGACAAGGTCTAGTAGGGTAGAACACAAGATGAAGGGCACAGTAATCACTAATCCTGATTTTTGTTCCAAAACAAATCAGTCTAACATTCCTTCCCGCTGGCTGCAGGTCACCACCACAACCAACATCGACGACTTTGAACATGGGAACTATTACATTTCCTTCACCCTATACATTCCAGCGGTGACAATAGGAGACAGTGGGCGATACAGTTGTGTAGCAAACAATTCTGTGGGATCCAGTCATTCTTCAACTGTGCTCCAGGTTGTAGGTGAGCAATTCCTGAACGGGCAAGAAAAGTGAGATCATGAAATGTGTGCGCATGTGCACACACGCACAACCTCGTCTCCCTCATTCATTTGCATCTAACACCACAATCTTGTCCCTATGTTGGTTTGGCAGTGGAGACTCCCTGATTAGACCCACGTGGTTCAATCCCAGAACTCTACAGTGGCTAGAAAAGAGAAGTCTAGGTGTCTTGAGGGAGAAGGGGCAGGTGCCACTATCCAGTTAGTGATCTGGTCGCTGGTGCAGTCAGATGCAAAGCCAGGGAAGATCTTCTCTTTTTCTACAAGTTTAATAAACAGCCTCTAAAAAAATTCATCGGACAAAGTCACCCCAGAGGCCATTGAAACAAAAGCTGACTGCGTGTCCCACACTAGGAGAGGGTGGGTCTGTGCCCCCTTCCAGTGGCAGATCCACAGAAGAGAATAAAACTCTACTGCAGATGCAAGTTGAAAAAGCTACTTCTGCAGTTCAACAAGAAGCAGCTCATCCTTTTAGCTCTGAAGCTCCTGGGTTCAAATTAGCTGATGACCAAAGTTAGGGGTTTGTAGTGTGCTGCTGGGGGGAGGAGGGCTCAGATCTAAATGTGCTCCCCAGACAAGTAGAGACCAGGGGCTTGGCAAAGGTGACAGACTGGACTCCTGGGGGATGCACAGGTGATACAGCTTGCTAGTTTAGCCACATCACTCTTTAGCATAGCTGACTCAGCCAATTCGTTCAACTCCTCCCCCTTCCCAGCTATCCTGTCACCTAATCAGTTAACCTCAAGTCCTTGTCAGATCAGCTGTTCCCTCCACTAGCTGGGTATGGATGTTATACGCTTGTTGCAGACATGAGTAGTGTAGGTCACACATGGTTATAAGAACACCAGCAGACCGTGTTAAAGATACTCATAAGCCATGGTTCTAAGCAACCAATTAACCTGCTGGACTCTAACAATCTCTAGCAATTGATTAGCCATCTATTAACCCTTTATAAATGGAACTTTAATATGAAGTGTGACCTGGCTACGCCCCAGCCTCTGAGAGTAGCTGAAAGCCCATCAGGAAAAGACAGCATTGCACTGAGAGAGTGTAATTTCATTGTCCCGCGTCAGGCTGAGCTGATCCCACCAGGAACTGGGATCAGCAAAGACTTCTCTACGCCCAAGCCAATCTTGGTGTAAAGGCGGGCGACTATTGAGATCAGTGGAGATGGGCTGAATGGGGGCTATGCCAGGGCTAAATGGGAATGACCTTTGTCCTTCGCAGACACCCCCACTGATTGGCTTTGCTCTTTTTGTCCCTCAGAGAGAGGTTATGTACGTCTGTTGCCCATGCAGAACAGCAGCCACGAAGTAAAGTTGGGAGGAAATCTGGAACTGCAGGTCTTGATTGAGGCTTACCCCAGGCTTAGCAACTCGAGTTGGACACATGAGAATCCTTCCCAACACTCTGTGAGCGCCCTACCCAACAACCAAATGGTCCCTGGTAACAACAGGTATAGTATCTCCTCTCGCCTTTGTGCTCAGCAGCAGAGTATTTCCAACACTGCCAGCTGGATCCTTTCCATCGGGAACAGGCTCCCCCTACAGCAGACCCCTTCTAGGGGGGATTGTCTGGTAGAAAATTATTCAGTTTAAAGGGGCAAAGGGACTATCCTCCCTTATCCAGGGAGCAAGGCAGCCTTTCCTTGGGCGGCGCCACAGGGGAAGTCCCCATCACTCTCAAGGGCATTTGCTACTGTCGTTCATGTTTGTTCATTTTTTGGTTGGGGGCAAAGAAAATGCAAATGTGGGCTGAGGACAGGGTAGCTTCTCTCAATCCAAACAGACACAGCGATAAAGACAGCCATGTCTTTGTAATTCCTATGGGATGTGATGGGGCGGAGGCAGCCATAAGCCCGCGTGTCTCCTACTGCATCAGATCCTTCCGTTACCAGGGGCTGCACACCACAGATCCACACTCAGTCCACCAGCCAAAGCAACAGCCCCTATCCTCCACTGTGGGGCCAGTGGACTTCAGCTGAGACCGAATTCCCCAAGTGGCCTCTCCCACGTCCACTTGCACTTCAGCTCCACCTGCTGACTTCACCAGTGGCTGGGGGATGATGGTCAATGCTGGAGGCAGGTCAGAGGCAGATGAGATGTGGCCAGAGGCCATAGGAAAAGAGCTGGCTGGGACCTCACGTGTCACTACACGCAGTGCCCCACAAAACCTGGAGCCAACCCAGGCCACAACAGCACATTTAAAGAACAGAACCTTCTGTTAGTGGGGAAGAACTGGCTAATTCCCCTTTTGTTTCTCAGAAACAAACAATTACCCACCGGATGAGGAACTGGAGCTTTGAACTACGGAGCGGGCTCTCCGTCACTCAGAGTCAGAGTTCTAAGGGCGGTATTGGGGTTCAGGAACACTAATGGGATGGGATAGATGGTGGGGCAAGTTGAGTAATCAGGGAAAAGTCCATCTTTTCAAAATGTGTGTGGCTGGCCATTCCCGGTCCTTCTCAGTTACAAACTGGAGCCTGACTCTCCTCAGAGTCTGAGTTCTCTCCCCCGCTGGAGAGGGTGTACTGTAACCTCTCCGGCCTTCGCTCTCTTCCAACACACTGTTTTATCACTTTGTTGGGTCAGCACTATAGATAGCAAGGGAAATAGGGGAACATCACATGGGAGGCAAGCTGCTCACTTCATCTCCTGCTCCAGCCAGGGGGATGGTAAGAAGATATCGTTGTGGAGGGTGTGGAGAGAAAAGTGTCCCCAACTTCTCCCCACACACATAGGGATTATAATAATGACCATCTCTCTGGGCTCAATCAAGTCATGTTTTCAAGGCACTAAGATCTTCGGCTGAAGGTGCTACTATAAAAGTGTCTTGCAAACTTGAATTGATTGAGTCCAGAGACGCGATCATATTATAATCTCCATTTCACAGATAGAGAACCTCTTGCCGAGAGGCTAAGTGACTTGCTTATGGTCACAGAGAAAGTCAGTGGCAGAGCTAGGAACAGAACCAGAGTCCGAACTTCCAGTCTTTTGCTTTAGCCACTGGACTTTAACCTGTCTGGGTTGGCAATCCAGAAGTGCCAATGATATTACATGGCAGCTGTTTACCGATTCCTGGTGCCTTTCATGTCACTGTTTGCATCACAAGATGCATTCGAGGTCAGCGGAAGCTGCATGTGCTTAGCCCCTTTGAAAATCAGGCCTGGAGAGGGGAAAGTGTTCATAGCACTCCACGGCCGGCACAGCCCAGGGGCAGGCTCCTGGGTCAAGGCAGGGACAGAAGCTCCTGTGGCTATGATGCTGAGATCCCTCTTGCCTGTGTCTAGAGCCCAGCCGGCTGAAGATCGAAGTCTCCATAGCACTTTCCAAACAGAACAGAGAGTAACGCTGCTGTCCTGGCCGAAATCCTCGCTCTCAGAAGAACAGGTCTCGTGTCCAAGGGGAAGATTTTCATTGCCTTTCACAGGGGGTGAAGCAGCTAGCTGCCACTGGTGCCACTGGAAGGCTAGGTGTGGATTATTGCTAGGAACGCACTGGCGGCTGCAAATGTGCATGCAGTGATTACACCAGCACTGCGCAGCATTGAGAGACCTGATTGTTTTTGTAATATGCAGCTTCCTTCAGTTACTTTTATTTACTTTTTATATTTAGTGGTTTGAGCATTGGTCTGCTAAACCCAGGGTTGTGAGTTCAATCCTTGAGGGGGCCACTTAGGGATCGGGGCAAAATTGGTCCTGCTAGTGAAGGCAGGGGGCTGGACTCGATGACCCTTTGGGGTCCCTTCCAGCTCTATGAGATAGGTATATCTCAAATATTTATATTTTATTTTATTTTTTATTTTTATATTCTCTCGGGACAGGTACACCACCACGCTCTCCCTGAACCGGCTGAAAGATGAAGAAAGGGGACTGTATACATTCTATGCTGCGAATGAGGCGGCCAATGCATCCGTCACCTTCAGCATCTCCCTGAAATGTAAGTGCCCTGCTCTGTGCTGCTTCTGTCGTGCCGCCAAATCTGCGACGCAGCAGATGGAAACCACACAGCAGCCAACAGGCTAGTGGATAGCAAGGGGATGAGAGGAGATGGTTCTTGCTCTTCCTGCCAGCAAACGAGGAGCTTACAGAATTAGTTCCACGAAGGCAGCTGTCAGAGGGACAATCAAAGCAGCCACGGAGAACATCAAAGCTGCTAAATGCTGCCTCACTTACGCCTGTGGGGTGGTGCACTCGGGAGAGTGATGGTAACGATTGCCAGTAATCATGGTGCTTTTCAACCCCAGCTCTCCAAGCCCTTTACCGTGGTGGGTCATTTGTCCCTGTGTTACAGCCAGAAGTTCCAAGGTACAGTGACTGTAACATGGCAGAGTCGGCATACAGGGAAGGTGTTAAGCTTCCTACTGTACTGTATTTGGTGGATTACCCACAAGTAAATGACGACAAATATATCATTGTATATTTACATTAAATACCAGGACTCACTGTATAGATCTTACTACATTCATTGCTGTATTCAAACTACAGCGTTGTTACAAATTCCAGCTTAGCAGAGGTGAATTTATCCAATGGTACTGCAGGGTCTCTGGATATGCAGTGTTGTTGTAGCCGTGCTGATCCCAGGGTATTAGAGAGACAAAGGAGGTGAGGTAATATCTTTTATTAGGCCAACTTCTGCTGGTTAGAGAGACGCGCTTTCAAGCTGACACCTGAAGAAGAGCTCTGTGTGTCTGGAAAGCTTCTCTCTCTCACCAGGAGTAGTTGGTCCAGTAAAAGATATTAGCTCACTGATCTTGTTCTCTGGATAGACAGATTACCAAGATACAGCACAGGGAAGGGGCAGTGCAGAACCTGGATCCCGAAGACCAGACCAAGAGACCAAAGGGAGCTATTACTGTACCCCCTTCCCCCAAACACACAGCACTGCCCCTGCCATTTTGACATTGCACATAAATAAGTGGGGTTGAAATGTAGAGAGAGCTGCGTTCATATGACTTCCGTACCTAACACTCCTTTGCATTCCCTATTCAGTCCCGCCTGAGGTCCATCATGTCGGGATGGTATTCAATGACTCCACGAGCCTTCACTGTGTAGCCAGTGGTTACCCTGCGCCACATATTGAGTGGTATCAGTGCCCCGGGCATGCAGACAGGTGAGAAACATCAGAGAGGGCTGGGGAGCCTTCCACTGTGCCATGCACCCAATCGCAATGCCAGGGCTCGCCGCTTCCTTCCCTGCCTCTGCAGTAGGAATCCGAGATGCCCCAGAGATGTCATCTGTATTTGCTAAACTGCTCAGCACAGACTTGCAAAAGATACATGACAATATATCAGAGTTCTGTCCAATATTACAACAGAGAATTCTTCTGCTATTTAAAATAGATGTTTGTAGATTTCAGCATCTGTCCCGGGGGTGGCTTTCCACCACCAGAAGGTGATGGGTACCGGTTCCTAATAGCACTGTCTAGAATACACACTCAAACATGCTTGCTGAGGGGGGAGACCTGCTTAATGTGTTATTGCCCCAAAATTCAGCCCTGGTGCATCATTTGGGAAGGGTTGTAAATGAGGAGCCATTCCCCAGTCATGAAGCTGCTAGGGAGGGAGATTGTTGGCACAATCAAGCCGATGCAGCCCATGCAGTGAGCAGGAGCTGGGGCCAGTTTTTCCATTCACGTGCAGGGGCCCTGCTTTGCTGACCATCTCTAGCACCTGAATGCAGGGGGCAAGGGGGCAGTGCGGTGCCACCACTGAATTACTTCCTTAGGCAGGTCTATTCTCCCTGAAGTTGGAGGGGCAACATGGAGCATTATGACCCCAGACCTGTTGTCTAGCCATTTGGGTCCACCTAGCCCTCTGCGATGAGGTAGCAATGGATTCCATTTGTAGTCAGGCGTGTTCCATGGAAATGTTTTCTCTCCCCTGCTTGGTGTTTCTGCAGATCTGACCAGGCAAGAACACTGATTCGGAATGACACCAACCCAGGGGTCATAAGAAAATTGCCCTTTGGAAAGGTGGAAGTAGAGAGCATCCTTCAAATTAAGGAGTTTGAGTACAATGTTACCTTTTGCTGCTGGGCCATTAACAGCGAGGGGAATGACTCACAGATGCATCTCTTAGTCCCTTTTCCAGGTGAGATAAATCAGAGCATTTTTTATAGATCATTAATCAATTTAATCCAGGCCTCAATTAAAGATGGCTACAGGCCCTTGGGGATCCAGTCTTCCTGTACATACACTCTAAATGCCCCACTAACTGCTCTTGTTGAGTTCCTTAAGAGTTCCTTCAGATCAGTCCTAACTTGAAGGGATTAAGTACAGGTCTGTTTTATTTTACGCGCATTTAACATGCGCGATTTCGGCTTTGCACAGTTGGCAAAAACACACACACACACACACACAAAAAAGAGAAAAAAAGCAATTTATGTACTGTGGCTGTAGTGTGGGCGATTCCGCCCGCCATTAAAGTCAATGGGATTTCGACTATACGCGGTTTTCGCTTTACGCGCTAACCGCGGAACGTAACCCCAGCGTAAGACAAGACAGACCTGTATGTCTCTTCACCCACCCCACCCCCCGCCCGCCCGTCCCTGATAACGTACTGCTAAGGAGGACTTCAGTTTTCATTTCTTGCATCCGTGAGGACATCATTGGTGACCTGGAGAATTTGGGTTTGAACCCTCTGGAGGCTGGAGGGGATGATGGGTAAATCTTTAGTGCAGTGCCAGGGGTTTTAGCCACACAACTCCTTAGAACATCAATAGGAGATGCATGACTAATTCCTGAAATTACACCCAAAATAGCATACCTGTCAGCATAAATTCAAACCTAATGAAATCAAGAAGAAAATATCATCGTCTTGGATCGCCTGGCCTTCTCTTGGTCCTAAGTGGCTCTTTTGGGGAAAAGACACGTCTTCGAGTTTAATCTAATCCCTTCATACTGGCATTTCCAAATACATCTGCTGCCTTGGGGGAAATTTCATTTCCGGCCCCATAGTATTATAGGTATGTTGGTAAATCCTGGATTTCTAAGGGTAGTTCTTGCTGCACTGCATGTTGTTCTCCTGACCCTGTGAAATCTGGGAGAGAAGGTAATGCACTAGTATAATTATCCCCTACCTAAGGTACTATCATACGGAGACCCAGAGATTTCAACTCAAGACTTTTATTACTACGAACATAGGCTACTCACTTAGCTAAGCAAGCAACGCCAATGACAAAAGAAACTCTTATATCGGCACATCAAATTCCAGTAGAGGGCATCAACACACACACAGCTCCGACCGAAAATGTGCCAAACCACTCATTTTCACGCTCAAAGCCATACCATTTTTCTCAGGTATTTATATGGATTTGCTAACTTAATCCAGAGTGAAACTTCACGTTGCAGAGCTTTAACCTGTGGAGATGACAGTGAAACGTCCCATCTTAGACATCCCCCCAGATGGCCGTCGTTCAGCAGAAGAACCTGCTTTTAGTTGTTACATTTATAAGTAAAATACTGACAAAGATCAAATGCATAATAGCTGCCTGTTTCCTACCACAGTGAGAATTTTTTGTCCACCCCTTAGTGCATATGAACCATGTTAGCACTGGGGTAGAGTCACACAGCAAGATGGTTGAGCTGTAGGTGGTGGTTAGTTATATTTCCTGGGTTTATAAGGACAGTTGGTTCTACTAGGACTGTATGACAGTCCTGTTCCTCTGCTAGTGCTTATCGTAACACAAGGGACATGCATCTGCTGGTGCTGGTATCCCACATGCAGGCCAGGACAGAGGTATCTGTGAATGGAAGCACTAGACAACATTCTGTATGGAACAGGCCTGCGTTGGCCCTGGGCAGATGGACTAATAGGCTTCTTTTATTGTTAATCATTCTGGGTCAAATCCCGAGGTCTTTACTCAAAAGGATTTTACTCTGTCCTTATTCTGGCACATTTTCACTGAATATGGGTCTCAGGAGCTGTCCATGTATTACGAAGGGCTCGGTGGTTTTTGTTATTCATCCCTGTTTCTATTATATACTTTGTAGTACAATATCTTTTATCTTGAAAAATTAAGACCTCCCTCCCCGACTCCTTTGGGGGCAGCACATCAGCTCTGGGGCCACCCCTGTGTAATTATGTACAGGGGGATTCTAGAACAAATAGCTGGTTGGGTAAAATGCTAGCACGGATGATGCTCTAGTGAAATAAACATCTGAACGGCTGGTTCTCACCGTCTTTCCTTTGTTTCTCTAGAAAGAATCCTGATGCTCCCACATGAGCTCTTCAACCCCATTCTCTCCACCTCGGTGGGAATATTGGTCCTGCTTCTCCTGCTGCTCCTCTTCCTGCTGTACAAATACAATCAGGTCAGACTCTGATTCCTGTTCTCTGGAGAGAGAGGACTGTCACGCATGTATAAATGTCTGTATACACAGCACTGCCCCCTACCCAGCGATGCAGCCAGTGGGTTCGCCACAATGGCCCAGATCCTCAAAAGCATTTAGGCTCCTCTAACTTCCACTCCAATCCATGGAAGTTAAGAGCCTGAGGATCTGGGCCAATGAGTTGACATCTCACTGAAGCTCCATTGGCTCTTAGCTGGGATACTGTAAGATCTGGGAATGATCACCAGTCCCTGAGCCCATTGCTCTTCCCCAGGGCTCTGGGCTCTGGCATGAGGGCGATGGAAAAGGGAATTGAGGGCTCGTCTTCTAGGTTCTATTATTTTCATCTATTAATTTGGGGGAAGGGGAGGGGAATAACAAGCTGCGCCTGCCCCTGCCTGGGGGATAAAGCGAAGGGGGAGAGTACAAGTAGTATCCCCCATAATCATTTGCACCCACGCTGGGCACACTCTCAGTAGGGAGCATTAGCCCTGGACCTGGCAAGCGCCAGTGGTTGTATCAGCCTGCTGGAAGGGGGCAGGGTGAGGATGGGGCTATAGATAAGCACAGGCAGGCTATGCCCACTTAAAGGGAGGCAGATCTGCCCTTCTGATGCACACTGATCTAGAACCCCAGGAGGAATTATAACTCTGTGCCTGCCTCAAGGCCCCTCTCCCACCACAAGAATGTGGCCTAAACCTGACCTCTCATTAGTCACTCAATACCAGTGGACGTCTGATGCAAACCCCCAAAAGCCCAGCCACTCATTGTACAGGCTCTTGCTCCTCAAGTGACTCATCCCAGTGTCACTGGCTCACGAATCTGTGCAAGATGTTACTCAGAGCACTGGGAAAAGGAGCTAGCTCCTGCTTCTCTGAACTGTCACATGTGAACTGTAAAAGTATTTTGCATGGGTCAGCTGAAACATGCAGTCACTGAGGGCAAAACTTTGCCTTTTCAACCAGTGTTTTGCCATTCTTGCCTCAGTTTCCCCCACTCCCCACTAAACAAAAAGCTGTTTCCACAGTGAAAGTGGATGCTGGGAATGCTAACACCCAGTTGTCTCTAGTGAGACTTCTCCATTGTCTTCACAGAGGAACTGCCCCCGTTTTGCCTATTAGAGCGTCTTTTGCTTTGGGGAAATCAGTGACAGAATTTTGGCAATAAACCACAAATTGTGCCTCCTTGCACAACTGCTGAAAACAGGATTTCTTTTCCCGTCAGAGTAGAAGGGTTTTTGTTTGTTTGTTTGTTTTTCCCCACAGCTCGTTACATGCCCTGCTGCATGTGTTTCAGCAAGTGAGCATAAGGGAGCTTTATCCTCAGTTGTTGAACTCCTGTTTCAGCTGATAATTAGCATGTAATAGTTTACAAAATGAGGAAGAGCTAGAAAAGCTGTCTTCCGTTCTGAGAAATCTCTGTCCCAGGCAGAGTAACTGAGACCTCAGCTCTGGATTCTACCATCACTGAAAGGAACAAGCCCTCAGCCACTGATATGGAGAGAGAGGCCAGTGGGGACCTGAGCGCAAGCACAGCACCGATGATGCCGGGAATTTAGGAGGGCCTTGGAACACACAGAAACAGGAGGTGCTTCTGAAAGGATGCATCACTGATGAGTTTCTTAATCCACCCTGGATCCCTGCAGCCTGAGACAATTCATGGGGAAAAAATCAGCAATGCTCCCCCTGCATGTGCGGTCTACAGTGAACCAAACCCAGGTGCGCCCCTTTGATGCAATGTAGGACCTACCCTAATTGCAGCAGTTTCTGGGGACTTGGACCTGCTGCCTTCTTCTATCATTGGACAGACCTTTGTTGGGTGCAGGTGTTTAATCCTTAGACCTTGGATCAGGAAGAAGGGAAAACTGCCCAGCCAGGAAACACAGAGAACGTGCACTAGCCTTAGGTCGGGTCCATCTTCCTCAGTCTTTCTCCCTTTCATGCCAGTGGCCCACCCAGCTCTCTAACCATCCACACGGGTGACTCACCTTTGTCTGCAGCTGCCCAGCAGCAGCAGGAGGAGGAAGAAGCGGTGGAGGAGGGAAAATTTCCACATCCAGGAGCTTGGCCGCAAAGTGAATCATCGCATTGAGCCAGCACGCTCCACTCCTTCTGCCAGTGGACAAAGACAAGACCTAGGCCCTGCTGTGCAGACAGAGGAGATGTCTCATGGGGGTGGGCAGCACAGATCACTCTAATGCCAAATTGTTTCACTTCCTCTTTTTCCTTACATCAGCCTGGTCTCTCCCATCCTTCTGACGTGATATTGACAACAACCGTTTCAAGCTGATGGCTGCTTCTGTCCCCCGCCGAGAGCAGCTTGCCCTCCCCTTCCCTGCCTGTTTACTTCTGCTGGAATCAGACACAGGCAGAAGAGGAGAAATGCCAAGTTCTAGTTCTCTGTTTTAAAAGGAACAAAATACATGCCAGTGCTGTGCTCAGCAAAATGGAGTCAGAGCACAAGGCGGTGCTGGTTCAGGGATGCAATGGGGAGGAAGGGAGGCCCCTTTAGGAGATTTCCACTGAAACGAAAGCACCTGCTATGCTGACATCTGCTGCCCGCTCAAACCATCTAGAGAGGTGCTTCCTCCATTTGTGGGACATACCAGATGCTCTAGCAAGCTTGCCCAGAGAATGAAAAGAGAGAGTTTCGGAGAACACTGCAGGCCCCCTTGCTGCTACTCGAGGAGGAAAATGGGAGTGCCAGCCTAAATGCTGACCTCAGCTGGTGGAATGTGTAGTCCTTAACATTCAACCAAGAACAGGGAGCAATCGGGCTTCACGACCAGCCAGAAGGACCCATGGTGTAGGTCATAATGCTTAGAACCAGCTTGTCAGCTTTCTCTCCATGCACCCCACATTCAAAAGCAAGAAGCCCTAGATGGTATAAAAATAGGACTCTCCACAAAATCTATGGAGCTATGTGAGGAGAGCGTGATGCCCCAGGGAACGTGGTGGGGATTTAAAGTCATTGTGATAAGCTGCATTGGTTTTACAGAGCCTTGTAGAGCAGGAGAAGGAATCTTGATTAATCAGATTCTCTTCTTTACAGAAACCAAAATACCAGGTGCGGTGGAAGATCATTGAGGCCTGCGAAGGGAATAACTACATCTTTATTGACCCCACCCAATTGCCTTACAATGAGAAATGGGAATTCCCCAGGAACAACCTGCAGTTTGGTGAGAAACATTCAGAGCTTCTCTACTGTTGGTCAGCGATTCAACTCGCAGGTCCAGATTCTCTGATGTGCAAAGCTAAAAGGACGCTGACGATGTCCAAACCCTTGCGTTCTCTTGCGTACAGGATTAGAACAATGCGATACAATATTGCCCCCATCCAAACGCTCACGTCCTCTTGCATGCAGAACTACAAACAACATGATCCTGCCCTTTCTGCAGCCTTCCACGTGCTCTCACATACCGAGCTAGGGTGATATGATTCTGCCCCGACCTGTCACATGCAGGCTCACACATTCAGAATGAGATCACCCTCTCCAGACTTTTTCTGACATGTAGAGCTAGATTGGTTCCATGTCTGGACATTCACTTCCTTACAACTCTGCCTTCACTCCCAGTGAATGCCCCATACATGTGGGCAGAGCTCCATGTCACTCGTGGATTCCATATTGCTCACATGTTCTGCATCTTGCCAGGGTTCTGCTGCTGACATGTCACTAGGCCGTCCGGAGGGTCTGTCCAAAGCAGTTCTTTTGAAAATCACCATCACTGGGTTGTTGTTTGGTTGGTTGGTTGGTTCTTCTAAGCACATTTACTTTTGTAGGAAAGACCCTGGGAGCAGGAGCCTTTGGAAAAGTGATAGAAGCCACTGCTTTCGGGTTGGGGAAGGAAGACACTGTCCTCAAAGTGGCTGTGAAGATGCTCAAATGTAAGTCAAGAGCAGACTGCAGAGCAAGACACACTGAAAACACAAACACATGTGCACAGAATTTGGGATGTGCTTGTTGCACTGGTTGCCAATAATGGATTAAGATGCATGTTTTTTAGGCACCAGTTGTGGCAAGGCAGCCATAGCTGTCCTAGGTAGATATATATCCAGGCAAAGGAAGCATGTTCGTCATCTTCTCATGCCTCAGCTCTTTCCTCCTCTCTCCCACCCCATTTTTCCATTGTTTTCCTCTCTCTCATTTTTTCCTCTTTCATCCCTTTTCCTGCCTTTCCCAGCTCTCTCTTGCCCTTTCTTTTCTCCTTCCCCCCACCTCTTCTCTCTTTCTGTCCCTACTCCATGTCAGACTTGAGGTAATCTTTTCCAATTTGATTCCAGCAACAGCCCACACAGATGAACAGGAGGCCCTTATGTCTGAGCTGAAAATCATGAGTCACTTGGGCCACCATGAGAACATTGTTAACCTGCTGGGAGCCTGTACTTATGGAGGTAGGATGAGATGGCACCATTCCCTCTAAGAGCCTCAGTAGACATCCTCCTGAATTCTGTTTTCAGTGACACCTCCACCCCCAGGGGAACACTAGGGCCTTTACGCACTTCTTAAGTTGCTGACTCCTCCTATAGTCCCATGGAGATGGTCTGCTTAGATGATCATAATGGTCCCTTCTGGCCTTAAATCTATGAACATTCCTGTGGAGGCTTTCCATGCTTATTTCTTCTTCAGGGAGCTCCCTAAGGGATGTGTAAACCAGTCTGCCTGCCTGAGCTAGCAGAGCTGCATCCCATTGCCTAACCAGGCTCCAAGAATTAGGGACCATTAGCATGGAGACCTAGATCTGACCGAAGCTGCAGTCTCGAGATTATCTAACTTATTAGAATCTACCATTTTCACTAGAGATGGAGACACACACCAAACCTATGTATGTACTCATACGCCTATTCACCCCCACACATCCAAGCATGCCATTCTAAAGAGGAAACCAGGCCTCCAGGAGAGAGAGAGAGAAAGGGTGCAATGAAGTCACCTCTTGGTGATCACCATTTCCTATTTTTTAGGCCCAATTCTGGTCATCACTGAGTACTGTCACTATGGAGATCTGCTGAATTTCCTGCGGAAGAACGCAGAGTCCATAATCATCCAGGACTCAAGCCTGGACTCCTCTCTGGATAGCACAGCCGATTACAAAAACATCTATCTGGAGAAGAAGTATGTCCGAAGGTAAGACTCAGGACTGAAGATTGTACATGCAAGCACTGGAATAAATTGCCTAGGGAGACTGTGGAATCTCCATCATTGGAGATTTTTAAGAGCAGGTTAGACAAACTCAGGGATGGTCTAGATAATACTTAGTCCTGCCTTGAGTGCAGGGGACTGGACTAGAAAACCTCTTGAGGTCCCTTCCAGTTCTATGATTCCATTCAGAATTCCAATGCTTGACAGCAGGAGGCAATGGGAAGGTTTTATTGGCATGAAGTTGGGAGGTCATGGTACTCACACGTAGAAATATTTCACTTAAAAAAAAAAGTATAGGTAATTTTTTTAAATCCTCTGTAAAGCCAGAATGCACCTGGCCAGGCCTTGGGGTGGAAAATTGTGACTGGCACATTTCAGAAACCTCTGAAAATTACCTACAACGTTTTCCACACAAATGTGATTTTATGCTTCTTATCCATTCTCCCCCCTCGCATTCCCCATCTCAGCTACTGAGTCAAAACTATTCCATTGTTTGCAACTGGTGTCATGTCTCAGAATGAGATCTGGCTAGTCACACTGACCTGATCCAGGAAATACCTTTTACAGAAGGACAAGTGTATTTCTAGAAAGGGTAGTTACAATCTATTTCTTTGCTGAATGCTCCCACAGAATCCAATTAGCATAGGGTATATAGATCATTATTCACTTTTGCTAGGCAGTTCAGCTTTTAAAATATGCCAAACCTCACAGGTAACTTGGAAGTGGTTTCTCTGCCCAGCACCCTGGGGTCAAAGGATGAAAAGACCGATATAGCCCTGATTGTTTTTAACAACTTGTCCCCTCTCTGTTGTTCTCTCTGGTTCAGTGATAGTGGGTTTGCAAGCCAGTGGTTGGAGACCTATGTTGAAATGAGACCTGTGCCGTCAGACTCCATGCCAGCAGGGGGTAAGTTACAAGGTATGGTTTCCGTCTTCCATTGGGCTCTGCATTCTGATAGACATACTGCTTGTATCGTTCCCCATTGTGGGCCAGGATCCCGTGCACTCCGCACTTCCATCCCCTGCCAGAAGACAGTTCTTGGGTTAACCATAAAGAGCTCTTCTCTGTTCCAGGCAAGAATGCAGAGGAAGAACAGGATACTCGGCCCCTGGATCTGTATGACCTGTTGCAGTTCTCCAATCAGGTGGCCCAGGGGATGGCCTTCCTTGCCTCAAAGAACGTAAGTGGCAAAGAGGATGGTGGCCCAAGGGCCGCCCACCAGGTTAATTAAGAAACACACAGTTAGCCCATAGCATAAAGCGTCTGAGGGACAAAACAGCGTCAGCCTTGTGAACTGGGGTGAAACCTCTGTCCTTGAGCCTTCTGAGTAAACGGCTGCTGTGGATACATGCCCCTTCCATCTAGGGTAAGGGGGCTAGCAAAGAGGCCTCTAGTATTCAACTTCCACTTTTTTGGGACGCAGGATAATGGGTCTTCCTTGCTGATGTGGCCTCATCCAGTAGCCAGTTCAGATTTCATTCCATAATCCTGCCTGTATTTCATGGAGCGTGACAACTGAATTGTGTGTGTCTGTGTGTTGTGTGCCATTTTCACATCTCTTCCACTCGGCTTTTACATTAGGTCAAGACTTAGGCTCTGCACTGTTCTGCACTTATAGCTTTTTTTTTCCAGGAAAAAGGAACCGAAAGTGACAGTTGAGATTTCTGCCTGAACCTGGTTATATATATTTTAAGAAAGAGCAAATGTACTGACTGTTCTCCATTGACATGGTCTGCAAAGACCCCATACATCTGAGACTCCATCAACACGGCACCCAAGGGCAGGGCCGAGTGATTCCAGGATATAGTATGAAGTGTTTCAGAAGTGAAACGGAGTGAACTGGATTAAAAAAAGAATTTAAATAAGTTCATGGAGGAGAGGTCCATCAATGGCTATTAGCCAAGATAGTCAGGGATGTAACCCCATGCTCCGGGTAACCCTAAACCGCTGACTTCCAGGAGCCAACAAGAGAAGACGGGTGGATCTCTCCAAATTGCCCTGTCCTGTATACTCCCCCTGAAGCTCTGGTACTGGTCGGTGTCAGACACAGGATACTGGACTAGATGGACCATTGGTATGATTCCATAGGGCAGTTCTGATGTTGATAATAAATTGTAGGAAGGGGCACATATAAAATGAGAGAGCGCACCTGCAATTGTAATTGCTGACATCTAGTATTTTCAAAGGGCTTCATGAATTCACCTGCCCCGCAACTGTTGGGTGAGCAATTACCACCTTCTTACAGGGAAGAAAGGCAGAGGTTTTGAGAGTGTTCCATCACTGTAGCAGGATAATTTATTTGGATGCTGTTTTGCCATCTGTTCTGTCCAGTGCATCCACCGGGACTTGGCAGCAAGGAATGTGCTAGTGACCCACGGACGAGTAGCCAAAATCTGTGACTTTGGGCTGGCGAGGGACATCATGAACGATTCAAACTACGTTGTCAAAGGCAATGTAAGTAACTGGGAGCATTAGCAGAGGTGAGGTGTAGGGCAGGGATTCTCAAACTTCATCGCACCGCGACCCTCTTCTGACCACAAACATGGCCCGAGGAGGGGGGACCAAAGCCAGAGCCCACCCGAGTCCCACAGCCCAGGATGGGAGGGCCAAAGCCCCACCGCCCTGTGCGGGGTGGGGGGCGAACTGAAACCCAAGGGCTTCAGGCCCGGGGAGGGGGCCTGCACCCTAAGGTCCACCACCCAGGGCTGAAGCCCTCAGGCTTTGGCCTCAGGCGGCGGGGCTCGGGCTTCAGCCCTGGGCCCCAGCAAGTCTAAGCCAGACCTGGCACCCCCACTAAAATGGGGTCGTGACCCACAGTTTGAGAACTGCTGGTGTAGGGTGTTTAAGGCAGGGAGGAGGTGGTTAAGGACAGAGGGGGAGAGAACAGGACTAGAATTGTAATGCAAGTGGGCAAGTTGCCTCCTGAGTGGAACGTTTTGCCCTGGCAGGCCCGTCTGCCGGTGAAGTGGATGGCCCCAGAGAGTATCTTTGACTGCATCTACACTGTGCAAAGTGATGTGTGGTCCTACGGCATCCTCCTCTGGGAGATCTTCTCGCTGGGTAAGGAAGGGTCCTTCAGAGTTCTCTTTGTATATCAACCTCCATCACTTACCCAGACACAAGTGTCTTTAGGCAACAAGTAGAGATTGGGGAAGGGCTGAGTGAGAAACTGGGCTGTGGGAGGTAGGACGCAAAGCAACCTATTTAACACCAGCTGTACAAATTACTCGTCCTTGTCGGTGTCTGTTACCATCGGCAACCTGCCACACGGCCTGTCCTACTCGGGCACGAGAAACTCAGTCCATGCAAACTCCAGCAGCACCACTCCAAGGCATGTTGCTTATTGAGCTTGGGATTGCGAGATCTCTCGTTATCACAGCTGCTCTAAACCACAGCTTGTTTTCTGTTGTGGTTGCAGGTAAAAGCCCATACCCTGGCATGCTGGTGAATAGCAAGTTTTACAGCATGGTGAAGCAGGGGTATCAGATGGCCAGACCAGACTTTGCTCCTATGGAAATGTAAGTACAGCCACCCAGAAATGCACTCGCTGCCCCTGGAAATGCATGGGTAGCAAAGGAAGCAGCTAGCGCTAGGTTATTCAGGGGACTGAGGGCCAATGAACTCGCCTGCTGGAAAGTTAATGATTTACTTACTAGAGCGCTACAGATAGACTCAAGCCACAAAGTTTCCATCCCGATTTCAAACAGGACGCAGTTTGGGAGTGTTTGGTCAGACCCAACTCTGCTTAGAGCCTGTCATTTTGCTGCTTAAGATGGCAGTTATGCTACAGGCAGTAATGCCACTCTCTAGGGATATTGCCGCTGGATATACTAGCATGCAGTGATGGGGCTTTCTGGGAATGGACTGTAGTTTCCATCCAGAAACCACCCATGACATGACACCACCTTGTAAATATTAAAATATTAAGGAAATGGTTTTTTATCCCAGTGAATCCCCTTAACCACTGAAGGTAGGAATGTAAACACAAATTCTTGCAGCCAACAGAAAAGAAACAAGCTATAATATACAGTCCACACTGGTAAAGCAGGGACTCCCTGAATATGTGGCTTCTGGCTCGTTAGGTTGCTAGCAGTAGTCTGTACTTTGCTCTCCTAGAGCAACTTCCATCTGAGGAACTCAAAAGCACTTTACCAGTATTTATTAATTACTCCTCGCAAGCATGTAAGGTAACTGCACAGAGAGGGTGAAGGATGGCTCAGGCCAAAATGTCATACACCCCAGGCATGAAGTGTGTCCATCCTATTACAGCTCCCTGGGAGAGCCTTGGGCCATGTCAGCCTGCTAACACTTAGTACTGCTGTTTGATGCTGTAGGTATCGCATCATGCAAGCGTGTTGGAATCTGCAACCCACCCGACGGCCCACCTTTGACCAGATATGCCATTTCATTCAAAAGCAACTGGATGCCAACAAGGAAAAGGTGAGACACTTTGGAGACTTAGGTGCAGATAAGTAGGGGGGAGAAAAAGGATGGTCCTTTCCATCCGCCAGCGATCCAGGGCCCTGCCTTATCTGTCACTTCTCATCTTTTAATTAAAACAAACACGTTTTAGTGCTGGTGGAAAGCACGAAAAGGTATGGAACTGGAGTACAAAGTCCCCCAACTTGCCCTCACATAGGTACATTGGCATCACTAGTTTTCTGACAGCATCCATTTATTTCAGCACCAGGCACCACTACTAAGTGCTAAGAAAATGGGTAAGCCACCACGCTGATTCAGCTGAGGCTGCCAGTAGCCATGTTCTGCGGTGTGGACACATGTCTACATCTCCATTCATTTCACACGGGCAGCAACCGTACTTTGTCACTCCTAACCTGGAGTGGCATGGAAGCAGTGAGGCAAGAGGTGCCATACCTCATGAACAGTATCCTGAGCTATCCAAGTGGCCCTGGAGAAAGCACTGATTTGTTCTCCAGGAGGCACCTGAGCAGGTCGTTGATTATCAACAGTAGCTCCCCTGCACTTAAACATGCCACTCTTGCCTGGCCAGTAGCAGCTTGTAAATCAATTAAGTGCTAAGAAGCTTAAAAAAATAATACATCACTTAGTACTGTGCATAGTTGGAGATGCACAAGAACTTCTCAGTGTCATAGCCTCTCTGCTTTGCCAACTAGAGCACGAGTTACAGTCATACCATAGAAGACGCAGTATCAACAGCACATACCATATTAACCGATTACGTGGGGGAGCTTGAAGTCTAGTTTGTGCCTTACCCACCAGGGTAGTGCCCAGCTCCTGTGCAGTCGATCCCTACTGAAATCAAAGGCAATTCCGCATCTCCCCCCAAAAGATAAGAAAATCCACCAATGTAAATCTATGCAAAAATGATGAGTCTCCTGGGTGTAGAAGCAGCAGCAGCAGCATTTCCATTATGGCAACTAGGCCACAGCTGGGTTTAAGTAAACTCAAGGGACTGAAATCTATTTGCCTTTTCTTACTTTAAGGACTATACAAACCTCCGCAGTAGCTCGGAGGAAGACAGCGTGTGCGAGCCCTCTGGCTGCTGTGAAGAGTCCTGTGACCAAGGAGATAGCAGTCAGCCTCTTCTGAAGAGCAACAATTACCAGTTCTGTTAATGTGTAAGGTCAAATTTGGATGGATCTTCCCCCATCATTGCAAAGGACTTGGTCCCTCTCTTGGCTAGAAGGCAGGTTCCTCTTGCTCAGTGTCTCCTTATCTCTGTGCTTTCTGAAGTGTGAAAGAATTACAGAACTCCCCCCTTGAAAGGGCATCATTAGAGGAGCTAAGAGCCAAGACTCATGCGTGATCCCTACAGTTGTGTTGAAGCATAGCTCAAAGTCACCAGGAATGTTAAACATGATCCATGTATATGAGGAGAGGATCAGATCCCCTTAGAGTCTCTCACCAACACTGGTGACATACAGGCCCATTGATACAGTCATCCTGACAAGCAGTTCCTAACTCCATGCTAGTCAGTTCGTGCTTGGCTGGCTTTTGGCTTGTAAGAAGCTTCCGAAGGCCAGTTTTGCAGGCTGGCATGCATGCACCATGTATTGTTCTACACGGCTATGTATTGCTGTGCACCTATAACAGAATCCTTGTGTTTGTGAGTGTGTGCGCGCCTGCAGGCACCAGAGCTTCAAAGTAAGCCACTTTAACTCTGAGACAGCCCAACCTGTTAGAGTGAAACCACCAGCCTTTTTCTTCACTAGTCTCCCTCCCTCTCCTCTGTCTATGCACATTAAGAACATAAGAACGGCCGTACTGGGTCAGACCAAAGGTCCATCCAGCCCAGTATCCTGTCTACCGACAGTGGCCAATGCCAGGTGCCCCAGAGGGAGTGAACTTAACAGGTAATGATCAAGTGATCTCTCTCTCCTGCCATCCAGAATATTAGTTATAGCTGAAGAGCTTCTCTAGCATTAAATATGTGGCATACCCCACATCCCAGCTAAGTGAAGATGAGGATTCTGCATCTCATGTCACCCAAACTGCTGCTGACACGACACTCAGCATTACAGATTTTGTTGAGAGGACAGTCCCTTTGAACCATTACTGCTCCAGAGGGTGAATGTCCCCAAGTGAAATTTAAAGAGAGCATGGCTGTACTTCATAAGAGGCATGGGATGTAAATCCCCATCAAGGAAGGAATGGCAGCTTTTTATATTGATCTGGAAACAGCTCAACATTATACACACACTATAATGTATGTTTGAATTATTGAACAATTAATGTAGCAACTCAGCAACTACTGCCTGTACCACAAAACCATTAGGGGAATGTTTTAATGTAGATATTGATGATGTTATACAAGATCATTTTTTCATAAGCTAGGGCCCTGTGCCCCCACAGGAAGCTTTTCTAAATCTTTAATTCTTTTACTAATGACTAATTCTACACAGCAGCCTAGTCTATATTAGTGCAAGACTTCCGGTAAGGGAGTCTAACAAATGTTAGCCTTACCTGACTGCATTGCCAAAAGATATTAGTATGACAGGGTATATACACTGACCTGGCTTAGGCAACTGTTACTGTACAATAGCAGCTATATAATTTGGCCTTTATCAGACTACTACTATCAGTTACGCTGTGGGCCATTTTTAATTCAACCATGTAGTGGGTGTAAAGTTTAAGACAAATTATTCTTTTCCACTAAATACAAGCGAATGCATTTCCACTTAGCATTATAATGACGAAAATAAAATGAACATGATTAACACAGCCATATTGTTATTTTTTTTTTCTCCAGATGACCACATAGGAGTCTCCCCTCCCTTCCCTTCCGGCGTCAGAGAAAGGGCAAAGCCTAGCCAGTCAGACCCTACTGATTTGCTCTAATAATTATTTAGGTAGCTAACTAACCCCTTCTTTTTTCCAGTTGTTGGAATGTTGACTTGATTACAAGCTGACAAACTTGTTAATGGCAAGCTTCTTTTGATCCGAGGCGCCTATCTGTTATTGGGAGAAGTTAAGTAATGGAAAGAGGAGGGGTGCAACTGCAGGATATTTTCATTCATGGGTTAAAACACTTTTGGGAAGAAAAAAAGAGATAAGATTATGGTATTCACCTGTGCCACACACTGGGTAGAGTGGATACCTGGCTGAACAGGATAGGTTGGCATATGAAGGGAGAAAAAGTGTCTCTTTACCTCTGCTGCCTCCTTCAGGATCTGTTCCACACCAATGCACAATTGAAACAGCAAAAAGCTGAAGATGAAAGTGAAATGGTTTAAAAAACCCACATCAACACTGAGGGAGAGGCTTACTGGTGAGATGTCACCTGCTCAATTTCCCTCCTACCAACTTTTTCATTATCAGCACAGTACAAGTAATTGTAGGACTATCAACTTGTATCAGTGCTCCAATGCTAATTCAACCCTTGTGTAACTGAGTCAGTGGAGTTACACAAATGAACGAATTGGACCTGTTGTACAGTGAACCAAAACCTAGACTTCATTCTACACTGCTTGCGCCATGAAGATAAGCAGACATCAGTGAGAACCCAAAGGGTTATTTATTTATTTGTAAATATTGTGTTTAACCCAGAAGATGCATAAATCTCCCCCATGAACATCTGAAATGCTGGGGAAGGGGGGGAACATTTGACCCTGACAATTGTTTTACAATTAGACAACAGGATTAATTCTTTATCTCAGGGGCTGTCTTCTTTCCATTTATAGGAGCTACACCATAACTGTATTTAAAAACATAACTTTTTCCGAAAGCCTCACAGATTCAACATTGGGGTTAGGAGCCCAGGTAGCTTCTGTATTTGCCCGTTTCAGAACTTAGCACTGCAGAGAAGACCAAAAATGTTTCCCCTAATTTTTCCTCACGGGAAGTTCATGCCTCTGTGCCAGCACCATGGCTAATGTATCAGCTGTCAGACCACATGACTAATTGGCTGATTTACAAGCTTTTCTCACTGGCTCTCAGAGTCCTTAGGCTGTCAAATGTTAATAAAAACTCACTTTGCCACATAGTTTCACCCAAAAAATTGGAGATAATTTATTAAAATTTATCACTGACTGAAAAAAGTCACTAATGTCTTTTATAATAAATTAACATTTTTAAACAGAAAAACCCCAAACCATAATTACTGCATTTGCTCAGACTTAATACATTTACGTTTACAGTATGGTACTCAGTAGGTTCCCCTTCACAGAAGGGAATTTTCATCCACACCACAAGTCTCTTATCCACTCTTCTGACCACACAAGGAAAAGCCTTCCTGGAAGTTTTCCTGGTTTCCCACCATTCCAGTATCCCACCTTCTACCTTGTTTGAGCCGGACCAGACGTGTATATTTTGAGATTTATGGCCAGCAGCAGAGAAAGGGCGTCAGTGGACAATGCAAGCAGCTATACAAACAGGGTTTGAGCTGCTGCTTAAATCTGCTGGAGGGAAGGGGGACTCAGCCTGGCTCATCAAAGGAAAATAGTGAGAGCAGTGTATAGATAGCACGGACCCATTTAAGTTTTACAGCGCTGTGGGGATAATGGCAAGATGGGTTACCATACTTTGCAAAGGGCCCAGAAAGCAGAGTGGATGCAGCCCTCTAAACCACAGTCTCAGTAGGGAGAGGATTATAAAAATCGCCTCTCTGGTTACGTTGCATTCATTGCCTTCTGTTACTGCTGCACAGCTGTCTTTTGCCACTCAGCCCCAATTGTAGGACAAATATAAATTTTCCTCGAAGTCCATGAATGGGATGTAACAGCTAAAAGAATAAAGTGCCCAAAAAGAAGTGCGTGGAATTCGAGTGCCTTGCTGGTTTAAAAAGTTGTTGCCTTAGACAGCTCAAAGCAGTCCTTAAAGAAGTTTGTTAGCCCTTGGCTAGCCAAGTCAAGGGCAACCCATCAAGTTCAACTCTTCGGTAATGCAGATAACCATCAAGATCTAAATAATTATTACTGCTCCTCCTGTTAAGGGACTAAGAGTCCTAAAAACTCAGACACACCTCTCCACAGGCTAAATACCTGCACTACTGCACTGTTACTGAACCCAGGACAACAACAGGGAGCACCCACCCCACGACTGCTTAACTCAGTTCTGGGCACCAGCACCTCCTGTGAGGCTACCCAGACATGACTATTTTAAAGCTGCAGGCCACCCAACATGATCCTTTTGAATGCATAGCCAGATGGAAGGGGTGATTCCAAAGCGGGAATGTCAGTGTATTATGCTAATCCATTCAGAGCAGAGTTTGGGGGGGACTTGGACATTTTCATCCCCCTTTCTTCCATCCTACTCCCCCTTACCCAACCCTGTACTGATGATATTAACAAGATCAGCAAACAAGATCCATGGGGGGGGGGGGGGGGGGGGAACCTGTGCTTTTCCATCTCAGACATTCCCAGGGACTGGAAACTGATCCCTCTCCCCCCTTCACCCCATCCAGCTGCTGTGTGAGAACAGCACATTGCATGACAAATCAATGGGTCCAAGAAGCACCTTGGAAGGGAATCCTATCCTGTAAGCAAGGATGTTAACGGAACTTATGCTCACAGCAGCAATCATGATCCTCTGGAAGCACATGGCTCTTTGGTCAGTGTAAGCAGTCAAAGTCAGCAGTATCACAGCTTCTTTGTTTAAAAAAAAAACAAAAACCAACTACCTCCGGCAGTTGAGCCTGGCCAGTCTGCCAAGACCTTGCAGCAGCCCAGCACGCCCATCTGCATGGTTAGAAAGGGACTAACCACCAGTTGAGAGCGGGTTTATTCAGCAACCTCTCCATCATCTTCCTGGTTCTCTTCTTCCTCCTCCTCGGTTTCTGTCTTGATCTGTGCCACTCCCAGTCGGTACAGCGTGTCCCGGATCACCACCTCACCGGGCTGACAGCTCTGCACGATTTCATGGATCTGCCGGTTCACGATCTCCCTGCTGGTGAAGAAATCCATCAGGCGGTTGTAGAGGTAATAGTGGGTCGCATTGTCGAAGGTAATGGGCCTTTGGCGGACGTTGCTGGTTTTGCTGTCATTGATGGCAGTGATGATGGCACCGTACGGCTCTAGCTCTTGGCACAGTGAGATGGAACGGTGCCGAGCAGTTGCATCACTCTGGCTGTTCTGCTCTGCTCTGGTGTGAACGATTCGGCGGGCTGTGGATTTGGTGACTGGGTGCTGGACAGAGTGCTCAGCTACAGTCATATCTACACTGTAGTGTTGGTCTAACAGCTCCGGGCAGGACACACACTGAGGGAGAGAGAGGAAAAAAAGATTGCATACATACCAGCTGATTGCTTAGCAGTTTCCCTCAACCATGCCTGATCCAAAACAAAAAATAAGATAAAGCCCTAAAATTTCCCTGAATTAAAGAGACTAGAATAATGATCTGGAGCAGGATGGAAGCAAATATACTCGGCTTTCACCAAAAGTCCTAGAAGGGTGGGTCCCGTACACCCCGTTGCCACCACACAGAGTTTTAAAACATCAGCAGCACATCAGTGATGTTCTGACTCCACAGCCTCCCTATCAGGTAAGTAATAACTTTTTCTATTGGTCATGTTATACAGGATATACCGCACTGTCCCCCTTAAAAATGCATCACATCTCCACTGTCCGTGAGTTGGATAGCTATGGTATTCAAAAGACAGACTGCGCTGGTAAACCAGCGAGCCTGTGAGGAGTGCAAATGTCATGCAATACAGACAGTACAATTTGTCTGTAACTCTCCTCAGGAGCAACATGTAAGTGAAGCCACAGCACTGGGCAGGTCATGAAACATGCATTTCCAAAGGTTCAGTCATCTTAATAGGCAGAATGCGGTGCTCAAACCTCCAAGATTAGCCTAGTAACAAAAGGTTGCATAAATCACTCCTCACTATTTTTTTAAACTTTGCATTAATTGCAGATCACACAATACAGATACCAACACTGAAAATTCCCATTATCCTCACAGACAGCATAGACTGAACAACATAACTAACCGTTGGGGGCTCCATGGGATCAGAGAAGCATCCCTGGTTTTTCCCCCACATCTGGACAGTCAGGTCAGGGCAGCAGATATCTGCACACAATGCCACCGAAGAAGCCATATCCACCACATAGACTGGTGGCCAGTGGCGTGAGGAGACTAGCAGGTCCACGTGGTCCCGGGCACTTTCCCCTCTCACAATGTACTTTGAGCCACACACCACCTTGGAAGAAAGTGAAGAGGACAAACATGAGTTTTTGGTCTGGTGCATTGCACTACAGCTGAGAAAGGAGAATTTCTAAGGAACAACAAAGAATATAGAACAAATCCAATGTTACACTTCCTCTCCTCGGTGCGTCTGGAAACTACCTGGACTCAGCAACCTCATGTTGTTGAAGATTTTCTCTCTCCTCCCCAGACAAGCCGACTGTATCCCAGGCAAGGAATGATAATTTCCAATCCCACCTCTGTGGCAGAGTCAAGAACTCAACACCAAACATCCTCTTACTACTAGGCAACATGGCATGGATGCTTCTGGAAGGGAAAGTCCACCCCCAAGAGAGAACCTGGCTCATCTCTCCTCACCCCTGAATGTGGAGAACAAGAACCCAAAATTCACCACCTGCCTACTCTCAGCCTCCTGTTTATTCTTCCAAGAGAGAGAAAAAGAACAAAAACACATTTTGTGGTAGGTCATGTGTCAGTCAAGTTATTGTCTAAGCATCTGTCAATCACACCTTATAGCCATAATGCAGTTTCTAGCCTGCCTTACCTGATGTGGACAGACTTTGTAGATTTTGCCTCCTGTGTGGAGGACTGGGGGTTGTTTGGCATCTGCCCCATTCTGTACAAAGTCATAGAGAGCCAGGAGGGAGTAACAGAGCTGGTCCTAAGAACAGAGAGACCAAGAGAAAAGCCTGCATTTAAATTAAGAATCAAAGCCTGGGGCTCTCCAAAGAAGGTCATGGCTGTAAGTGAAATATCACACAAGTTGTATTTAAACACATGGTAACCAACAGCCTTTTAATTCCTTGCTCAGTACCATGAGGATGACAAGCAACTCCAAGATGAGAAGTCCACGACAGTAATTATAGGTTTCCATTTTCCAACCCACCAGGGTTGAATTTTTCCCCCCACGTGTCAATTACCCTGTAATCTGCAGGGTCTCATCCTTTCTAATCACCTCTCTCCTTCCTAAATACAGTGGAGTGAAAAGTTACTTCTCATATTGTCATTCTGAATAACCACCACCTCCTCTTGTCTTACAAGGCGGCATGAGAATGGTTCCCCTTCCAAAACTAGATGTGGTGGGGGCACGGCGGGGGGACAGGGAATAGGCCTGTTACCTTCGTGTCTGCTGCCCCCCAGGGGACGCTGCACTGTGTCAAGAAATACTGCAGCTCTTCCTCACTATAGGAGTTGATCTGCTCCAGTTTGCAGGATTCTTCCTGAAGCAGCCTCACCAAAGCACTCCCACTACCTGCAGAAGCAGAAAGCATTCTCAACACCCACCCTCAGAAGGGAAAGGACACCATGTAGTTTCTCCAGAAGTGGGTGGATGGTAGCCAAGAAACACAAGGGAAGTCAGCGAGGCTACAGTGAAAAGGCGGAATATGTGGAAAGTCCCAGAACCAAAGGCAAAGCCCAGCCTGATACTGAACTATGGAGTCAGCAGATGTTTACTTTTCTAATGAGGTTTTCTGGGTTCTGATAGAATCATGACATTTAACATGCACCAATTCTAGGAGTCAGCAGGACCAAGTCACCAAAGGAGCACTCACAGTCTCTCCAAATATTCTTAAGTCATTTGTTGGGATTAAAGTGTTAAGTGGGCATCAAGACAAGCTTGGAGACCAGTCTGCTGCATTCCCACTGCACTGCAAGTCCCTTTTCTTTTAAGAGCTGGCTCGGCAGCTCCAGGCCTACCCTTTGGCCTACCCCTTCATTTCTGTCTCCACAACTTTTTCCACACAGGCCTGCCTGCATGTTGTTCCTCCAGTGTGCAGTGCTGGCTCCCAGCTGCAGCCCCTCTCCTAGGCCAGCCAGCCACTTCCAAGGGTTGATACTCCTGTTTCTCCACCGGCTTTCCTGCTCCAGTTCCCTCCCTCAAATTTGGCCACTATCCACCTTCTGCTTCAGGAGGGCCGCATGCTACTATCAACTCTGCCCTGCGCCTTTTCCCTGGAATTCAAACTCAGTTCAGGAATGAAGAGGTTAACATTTTTTTTTTTTTAAATTCACTCCCCCTTAGAAGTTAATAAGCCCTGGGAGTTAGTTCTCTCCAATGCAAGGTCAAGTTTCAGTGTCTCCACTAACCAGAGTTGTAAGGAAAGAGCTGGTAATGGTGAATCCAACTCTGATGCAAGTTATTCACTCATGGCTCACTATTCTATATGATTAAAACACAAGATGTCCTGACCCAGCATATTAAAGGCATTAACCAGACATAAATTTAGGTTGTGGTATCAGAGCTGTATTATGCCCATCATCTGGTCCTTTCTTCCTTTTATTCCCCATACAGACCGAAGACACTCCCCTCTGGTGTCTCAGCAGCAGCACAAAACAGGTACTGTCTGCAGCTACAGAATACAAGTTTTCACAAAACAGAATAAAGAGTGTTCTAAGAGTTTCAGCAAGTGCTGAGTGACTAATCTCCAAGTAACATTCTGAAAACACATTCTATTTATAGACTTTGATGTACTTTATTTGGAGCAATGGGATGTTCACTTAAATTTCCCTGTATCTTGTCTCCAGCAGATCACAGCTAAGCATTCAGACTCCCCTGGGTAGATCAAATCCCCCATTTGGAATTCATAATTAGAAATACCAAAACTTGACCTACACATCCCCCTATGGCTTTGGTGGATCTAAAGACTCCACCAGGAAGTGCCAAGCACTTCTCCTTAGAGCATCGTGTAACAAAACCCTCAGTTCTTAACTGCAGCTGGGTCACCTACAGGTATCCACCAGCAGCACCACCCCTAGCCAAAGCAGCCCTAGGAGCTCTATGGCAGTGAGTTACCTGGCACCGGACGTGCATCTAGGTTCTTGTCCTTCTCGGTGTTGACAACCACAGCTCCTCTCATCAGTGGTGGGAAAAAGGGGGCAACAATAGAGGCATCAAACTTGGTGATCGGGATGCTAGATGGGAACGCCACCTGCTCTATCACTTCTGTCTCCATCGTGGACCAGAAATCTTCCACATTTACCTCGCTGGATGACAAGAACTCTGGCCAGGTAAACTAACAGAGGTGAGAGAACAAACACATCATATATTCAACAGCACACATGCTTCATTTCTAGACAGCTCTGTATCCACTTGCGACTTGAAACAGAAGCATAAGGCTAACACGCACACTGTCCAGAGTAGGAAGAGGAGCCGGGGGTCTCCTTACTGTATATGGGGTTGGAGTCCACAGGACCTTCCTGCCTACAAGGATTCAGACCAATCTACTTTAACTAGAAACAGGGTTTACTACATAGCACTATTCGCTTCCCTGTGTGTTAGGAAGACACCCCATGACACCTCAGAGAAACTGCTACTAACAAAATCAGAAGGATGCTTCAAAGTCAATACATAAGAGGATGGTGATCTGAGAGTTCCACTCAGCTCTCTTACACCAGAATCCTGTTGGCTCAATGGTGTGAAACAGTAGGCCAGACCCTATTTTTCCAAACTCCTTATCGAAAATCTCTCCCCCCCAAGAGAGGACAACATGTGGACAGCATTGGGTCAGGCTGCATGCTCCTGTTAGGCATCAGCAGAAAACATTAGACAAAGTCCTTGAGTGTAATGATTATGAATGACTAAGATTAGACTGAGCAAATGTCTTCTTGAGACTTTACCTGGGGGCCTGCCCCTTTATGGCCAAGAGACCTGGGGTTAGCCAGCCCTGTTTAATTAGCCCTGCCTTGCCACACCTGTGCTGGGTGTAGGACTTTAAAAGGGAGGAAGCCCCGCAGTTGTGGAGGAGAGCAGTTGAGCTGGGTTGTGGCTGCAGAGCTAAGCCACAGGAGTGAAGCTAGGTTCTGTGGTGGTACCCCGGAACAAAGGGCTGGGCTCCAGCAGGCTGTCCTGGGGCCAGTATTCCACAAGGGGAACCAGGAGCTGATGATGAGAGGCTAAAGCCCAGAGAGGGGTGAAAGATATTTAGCGGTGTTTTGTTCTGGAGCTCTGGGATATGCTCCTCTGCGAAAGAAGAGTGCAATTCTCATTGATTTGGAAGGACTTTGCTGCTGGCCCAAAGGGACTATGAAGAGGCCAGCTGGGAGAAACCAGCATGGGGCCTGTGTTACAGCTGGACTTAGATACCCCAGAAGGGGAGGGAACTTTTACATGACCTAAGGGCTAGCCCACGGAAGACACCAGTTGAGGCAACCAACAGGAGGCAACCAAAGGGAAGGCCCAGCAATTCTGCACCCAGCCACAAGGAGGCACTAACTGGTGAGTCACTTCTGCACATGTGGGGCTTGCTCGGGGGTGCGACTGTAGAACAGAGACATGCTTTGTCACAAATGCTCCCTCCAGGTTTTGTTTAATCTACCTCGACGTTCTTTAGTGCCAGGACATTTTCTGCATTCCTCTGGGCTATCTCAATCTTGGGTGCAATGCCACAGACTCCACAGATCATATCATTGTAGTCCCGGACAGTGAGGCACTCAAAGGCCCAATAGCCACTGCACAACAGCTCCTGGAGCTGACTCAGCTCCTCGTGGCTCAGGGTTTTCTCTGGGAAGAAAAGAGCAGGTTACTTTTGAGGTCATTTGCACTGTTTACTCAAACTGCATTCACACAGCTTTCACTTCCTAAAGCCAATGGAGAGAGCGCACACTACTCGCCAACAAGACATTTCGTTACTCAGAGGAAGCACACTCCATAGATTTATCTCCGTGACATATTTGGGGAGAATTGATCATAAAGGTACTGTTTGAAATGGCTCTTTCCTAGTCCCAAGTCCCTCCGCAGCCAGCTGAAAAGCTTTTCTAAGCAACAGGCCAAGTCTGGATCTAACATGAGCACTTTCAAAGGCGAGCTCTCAGAACAGCTGGACAAGAAAGAATCTATAGTAGTTCTTGGAAGCAATTTTACTTCAGGGTGTCAGTGTCTTTCCCCTTGGGAATCTCAATTGCTGAGATCACTGATAAGGAAAAAGCCTCACAGAGGCAGCTGGACAGTTCCAGAAGAGAGATGCATATAATGTTTCTGGATTCCTCAGAGAGCAGAGTATGACTATAAAACCCCCACTTAATAAGAACAAGCATCAATAGCTCAGGAAGACTGGCAGTAACATGTTGCAAACAAGATGCAGACACATAGTCTAATCCATTTTAAAGTGAAACATCCCCCAGGAAGGATTTTTAGACAAACAAGGTTTTAAGTTAACCCAAGTAACCCCTAACCAAAGCACTTCAAGAAGCAAAGAGCAACGTGTTCCGTTGCTTGGAAAGGAGGAAGTTAATGGCTATATGGGCCATTTTCTATCAAAGGCTGAATGAATAAAGGTTCAGAAAGAACATTAACACTGAAACACCTGTGTCATCAGTAGGCCTATGGCTAAGGATGGCTCGGATCTCACTTCCTGAAGGCTATTCCCTGGTGCCATATCACTTTCCCAATCACCTGGATACTTCCAGCCACACCTCCATCTGCCCAGTGTGTGACATTCCATAGGGGGGAGGGATAGCTCAGTGGTTTGAGCATTGGCCTGCTAAACCCAGGGTTGTGAGTTCAATCCTTGAGGGGGCCACCTAGGGATCTGGGGCAAAATTGGTCCTGCTAGTGAAAGCAGGGGGCTGGACTCGATGACCCTTCGGGGTCCCTTCCAGCTCTATGAGATAGGTATATCTCCATATATTATAGCTCCAATCACCCAGGCATCAATGATCCATCTCCCTTCCAGCCTAACCTAGGACCCTAGCTGCCTTCTCAGCCTGAACTCACCACACTGGGAAGTCTCCAGGCCAGCTGCCTGGTTCACCTGATTGAACAAAGAACTCAGGCCTTATTTTCCCCCTTCTCCTCTTTTACCCCCTGCTGTTCTTGGCATTGCAAACAGATTATCTGCCAGAGTAAGCCCACCCATTTTGCCTGCAAACTGCCACTGAAAGGAGTAGCCCTTCCTTTCTACAGAGAAGACATTAAGGATGCCCAGGCAGGAGGGGGCTATAAAATGTTATATGCTGGGAAGATGGGGATGGAGCCAGTAGAGTTCAGGTGAAAAATTGAGAGGGAGACAGTTTTGCCCCTTTCACAGAAGATGGCAGCCACCAAACAATACATTTGACTCATTGCTAACATTTCCATTGGTCTGTATAGAGAGAATTCAGTATCTTTTTAAACACACACAGTAGAAACCTCTCAAAACCAAAATCCTACCCAGCTCAACAGAAATACATTAATCCTCAGAAGGGCTGAGTTTTATAATCCAGCAGTCACTTACTACTTTGACCTAAAATTAAACCCAAACACCTCTCCACACAATTCTCAGAGAAGAGAGAGGTCAGCAAATTCAGAATAGTCACTGTTTCGAGAAAGGACCAGGGGAGCACCTTACCGGTCTGTTCCTGCACAGATTCCAGGATGCTGCCAACTGCCACTTTGGGATCCTCTCCAAGTTTAATATGGTTTCGGACAGTGAACAGAAGGTCCAGGCTCACTAACAACTTGTTACCCACGTTGAACAGGCCTGCAATTTAACAAACAATACAGCAGTTACCGGGGAAGATTTAGAATTCCACAGACACTGAACATAAAACACACTCGTCTACTGCTAAACGAGTCATGCCGAGTTTGGTTTAGAAGGTCAAATACATTATGTCTAGAAAGGCCTTCGGGGGTATGTATTCCCTCTCCTTGCACTACAGCAGGATTAGCTCCCTTTCGAGTCTTGCCTTTAATTGTAACAGCACCCAGCGCTGCACTGCTTTACAAAACCTACAATGATCCCAGCTTCAATTCCCTCAGCCAACAAGGGCTGGGAAGCCCATGGAATTTCAGAATTTTTCAGCTGAGCCTGAGCGCTCATGGTCTGCAACACAGAAAGAATGATTTATTATTTGCATATACACCTCTACCCCAATATAACGTGACCTGATATAACATGAATTCGGATATAACGCGGTAAAGCAGTGCTCCGGGGGGGCGGGGCTGCGCACTCTGGTGGATCAAAGCAAGTTCGATATAACGCGGTTTCACCTATAACGCGGTACGGTTTTTTTGGCTCCCGAGGACAGCGTTATATCGGGGTAGAGGTGTACAAAGACAAGTGGGGTGTGCTCTCGGTCACTGTAGTGACTAACATATACCTCAGTAAGGAAGAGCAGCAGCTCACTTCTCAATCCAAAAATTCAAGTCTGGTAGAGTGGAGAGAAGAGATCTTTTCTGTCCAAGGAGGACTCTTCTGTCATAGTCCAGAAGCCCCAGATTTCTGCATATCGGTCTCTATAGATAGCTTGTTTTTTCCTACCTGTGTATATATCCATGAAGCTATGCAGGGCCAGGCACTGCAGATTCAAACACACTTTGACCTGGGCAGTAACCACCTGTAACCGGTTAGCAGTCAGCAACCAGCACTCCTGTGGACCAGCGAGAGAACTGTAACATACAAGCAGGGGCGAAAAAACCAAAACATTATTATCCCACTAGCGAGCAACCACACCAGCCACTAGTTGAGGAGATGGGAAGGCAACTGATTGCCAAGATTCTTTCCAAAACCATCAGTCTGAGTTCTAAAGACAGACAGAATCAAACCTAGGCTAAACTTTGAGAATCTATGCACGACCCATCACAACTAACAGGATCCACACAGCAAGCACTCTGACCGGCAACAAAAATGAGAACAGGGAGAACATGTAGTATTACAGCAGATCTATAATCCTGCAGCTTTACACTATTGCATCCTTCACATCTGCCTCACTGTGCACTTCACAAAGCATCAGGAATGGAAAAATAAAATGGGATTAGCAACCAGAAGGCGATGTCAAATAAGATTTCAATCTAGATTTAATGCTCACTCAACCCACTGAACTCGCCTGTTGTAGGAAAGCAAACCTCAAGGGTGTGAAACTTTAATCTGAACCTGGAGAAACCCAGAGACAGCTCATACTCAATCTCCTAAAATCTCAAAGTACAAAAAGGGCCATAGGGACAAGTAATTCAATGGAAGAAGAGAGTTTAAGGCTGTGGTCATGCATCATATGTTAAACTTCAAGCATTCATTTGAAAGCTAACGAGCAAAGGAGTGCAGGAGCTGTGATAGGATGAGCATCATTGTTGCTGCACTTCAAAAGAATCTGGAGTTAATCTCAAAGATGGTAGCTGCACAAGGATTAATACTTGTCAGCTTTCATGCCTGGACACAGGTTGACACGATGGCGTGAGCATGCAGGACTGAAGTGTTCTGAGTAACAGAAATCCTGCAGGTCAGGCAGAGCTATGACTGGAGTAAGCAGATGGTACTACAGGATCAGGACTGAGGTGCACGGATAGAAAATGTACACACTGCCTGCTTCTGGGTAGTATTTTCAAGTCCTTCACTTTCAGAAGAACTACATTCAACACCATCACCCACCCCAGATGCAGAAAGGGCCTAGTACATATTACGTCTACTCCCAAACTCACATAAGCATAGATGTGCCAAAGGCTGATCTTGGGAGCTAAGGGAAATGTGCACTTCTTACAGAGATGCAGGTTACATGGTGTTTGCAATGGCTTTCATATGGAGAAGGTAAAGCAGTATTTTCCTCAAAGACATCTTTAATACAGAACATCAGAATAAGGGTGAATGAGAGAGTCACAAATCTAAAACAGAATCTTACTTCTGTCCCCCTTTGAACAAAGGGCTGTTACAGAGGAGGCACTGCGTAGATGGAGACTCATAATAGTTTGACCAGGAGGTCTGCTCGATGGTGACCGTCTCCTCACTCACGTTGGACAGGATGAGCCGTGAGCTGTTGAGTTCGTGGATGAGTGTGAAGACCTCTGCCAGTTCCGACTCATTCTCTGGGATTTGCATTACCTTGCGCAGCAGCTGCAGTGTTGATTGGCGCTGAATCTCTTTCTGAGACTGTGTTAGGGGTTCACTGGTGTTCAACACATCAGGAAGACCTGAGCTGACCTCCTAAGAAAGAGAGCCAAAATGTCACTTGGATTTTGTCAGACAAATATGGAGTAAAAAGCTGATTATGAAGCCTCAACACTCCTGAGAGGTAAATAACTATTCTACTCATTTTGCTGATAAGTAAACATATACAGAGCTATTAAGTAATCTGTCCTCGGTCAGAACAGCATAGTACAGAATCCAGAAATGCTGACTCCAGTCCCCTGCTCTGTTAGACAATGCATTGTCTCTGCAGCTCATAGCTTTAAGGGCTGGGTTATTTATTTTTATTTCAGTAGAACTGCTTTATAAAAATAGGTAGAATGCAGGAGTGAGTAAACCTCACCTACCATTGTTTACCAGCTCCTGCATAAGCAACAATTCTTTGCAGGCCTTCAGAAAATTTGGTGATGAAGTGTTACCATATAGACTGGATAATGGAGAGCGTGGGGTGAGCACAGCAAAGGTATATACACTAACATTTCTGCAAACTATTATTTACTTAACTGCAGGCAACTGCATAAATTCTCCTCCCCTAGAACACATGGTCAGACACAATGCATGGTCCATAGAAGATAAAAATCCACAGAGGAGGTAATTAGCAACGGAATGTTAAGAGAAAACAAAGTGTCCAGCACTGAATGCACTGTGATTAAAAATAAAAAGTGATTATGGTGCAGTCTATGGAAATACAAGTGACTAGCAGTTCAAAGAACTAACGTACAGTACATAGGAAAAGAAGAATCAAAACACTAGGGGGCTCAACAGGACAGAAAGAACATTACAGCCTCTAATCCACTTAATCAGTAAAACAAACCATCCTGCCAATGCTTCAGCTTGTGTTTCTGTCTAGCCTAGTGATAAGAGAAATGGCCTGTCGAAGAAAAGGGTAGACAGCATTGATTCCAGAACAAACCAAAAAACAAACCAAAAAAACCGTATTACAGGAATGTTAAGGCTGTGACCAAAAAACACAACAATGAAAAAACAGAAGTTCAAAAAAACCAAGAAGGAGAAAAACAAACCAGAGTCTCTCTCAAAAATGCCAACCCATCTTAGTGCATTAAGGAAGCAGTTAAAGGAAAGCATTATGTTCTTTAAGTATCTGCCTATGTCAGAGTTTCACATGGGGTTATTTGAGGTGTTTTTTCAGGGGGGGGGAGGGGAGGTAGCTTTCACACAGTATGCAGAACAATTTTGTACTTCAGAGTATGAAGGAAACAAGTTTACTGTATAGACTGGCATGCAGCTGGCTTAGCAAGCAGGGTCAGCATATAAGAACAGGGCAAACTCTTTGGTTTTATCCCAAATTTGCATGTAAAACACAAATGAACTTCAAAACTAAATTTATAAAATCCAGAAGCAGATATTTGCTCACAGTGGCAAAAACAAGCAACTTAAGAAACCAGAGTTCATTATTAGCACTTTTAGATATAAAAGTAGCCAAAGCAACTTTATTCAAATTTTTTTTAAAAGACACAATCCTAGCTGAGAATTTGTCTGCCAACAATTCAGGCGCGGCGTAAATTTGAGTTACAAGCTCTTGCAAACACAACATTGTAGTACACAATGGACAGACTGAACTGACATTTACCACCGCAGCTCAGTCACAAAGGCAGCATCAGATTACAAAAGTGGTACCAAGTGGGACCTCACCTCCTTCAGACTGCACAAATCAGACAAGGCTGATGCTGCTCACTAGTTTTAGGAGATTTTGCCCCATATTCATCTGCTTCATGAGGCATTTTTTTAATTGCCGAGTGCCCCCAGTGGTAAGATTGAGTTCAATTGGTCTGTAGTACCAATTCTCAGTGAAAAATACGATTCACAGCTGTGGGCAGTGAATAGCCCCCAAAAGAGGTCACTGCAAATCTACAGTGGGTTGATAATTTTCCAGCAGATCATTTTTCAGTCACCAGATGCTGTTTCATCAAAATCTAAACGTTCACCTAAGAACGTCAATTTTGAAAATTTTTCATTTTTACAAAAGCGGTTTAATAGGGTAGAAAAGTTCCAGACTTTCTTGGAATTAATGTTTTTACTTTGAAGTGAACAGTCCTTTAGAAACACACAGAAATTTTTTGAAGTCAAAATCAGAACCAAACTTGCTATCAACCCGAAACTAAATTTTTTCAACAATTTCATTTTTGTGGAAATTTTTTAATCTTTTTGGTTTTGTTCTAATTCAGAGCAAACACAAATTTCAAACTGTCAGTTTCCCACAGAATGGAAATTCTGAGCTTCAACCAGCTCTATATACAACCCAGAAAGCCAACACACTACAGCAAGGTATAACACTAGCCAGTGGCTGGAAGCTGAAGCTAGACAAATTTGGACTAGAAATGAGAATTTTTTTAAACAATGAGGGTAATTAACTACTGGAACAATTTACCAAGGGTTGTGATAGATTCTCCATCACTGGCAACTTTTAAATCAAGATTGGATGCTTTTTTTTAAATAAATACGCTCTAGGAATTATTCAGGGGAATTCTATGGCCTGTATTACTCCGGAAGTCAAACTAGATAATCACAAGGGTTTCTTTTGGCTTTGAAATCTATGAATCTAAAAGACCAAATACAATTAACTCAATAGTTCAGCAAGCGTGAAAGAACATAACTCACCAGGGATTTCACAGTTTTCTCAGCTCTATCTTTGGCGAGGTTGTAGCCACAGCTGGGACAGATCCGCGGCTTGTGCCTATTTGTGTATACATAGCTGCAGGAGGGGTTCTTACACTTCCCTCTGCCACGTGATGTTGCCAATCCCAAATCCTGGAAAGAGACAGGCAAAACTTTCTTCTATCTTACTTTCATATGCCAACAGGCTCAAGACAACAGAAGTCTGCTAGAATAGCACATGCTGTCCCCCAATGTCTAACACTTAGTTTCAGGGGATAAACCACAGGCATGGACACTTACTTTGAGGACCAGTTTAATTAATCTGTATGCTTTAAGTCTAGCTCCAAATACCATAGATACTCAGCAGAGGACACAAATTCAGCAATACTAGGATATTTGACCCTCCTAATTAATGCAAGGGGGAATTACAATTGCATTAGGGCACCAAGAAAAATCCAGTTTTTAAGGGGTTAGTAGCAAATATGATTTCAACACAACACTAAACTTTCTAGTTCAATGCAGCTGTTGTAAGTCAGCAGTGAAACACCTAAAGCACGAGTTCTTTCACTCACACAAGGAGCCAGGATATTTCTGTGCAAGCCTGAAAGTTGCAAGAGTAGAGCCATTCTAGAGAGATAAGCCAAGAGGGGAAGGAGCCAAACTGAGAAGCCAAATCATAAGGACTGTGTGACTCAAAGTACTTGTAATACCACACAAAACCGTTCAACTTTATATCACTGGCTCAAATCCAGTCCAGGTCAGTAGTGACCTTAAATCACTACCTGCTGAAGCCAGCACAGCAATTCATGGAAAAAATGAGCTGGATCTGACCTCTCAGGCCAGGCCCTGTTAGAGAGGTCACTTCACAAAAACCACCACTGCAACAGGTGTTTCTTATGGCAGTGTCAAGAGAACAAATATTTCGTCAGCATGGAAACCGTGGCCTACATTCTTCCCTCTAATGATGGCTCCTCCAGGACAGAGTTGAGATATTAGTACGGCCATGCAGGGAAGTTTACCCTACCATTACCCATGCAGGAGACTGAGATGTTTAGTGCTGTTAATGCAGCATGTTACATGGACAATACTTGCATTTAAAAATTAAAAGAGCCAAATCCTAAGCTGTGCCTTTGGAGCAGACTGCAGAGCCAGAAGTGGTTGCTTGAGTACCCACAACAGCCTTGTCAAGTTTAGAACTAACAGGTCCAAAGCACTAACCATGAAGAGGAAAGCAAATTGCCTTTCAAGAATAGTGCCACTTCTCAAAACAGGCTCAATGGTGCCCCACATCAGGAATCAAATCACCAAAAGACCCTTACCAAAGTTACGGTGCAGCTGTATTTATAGGAGGGAAATACGTCTGGTTTGACCTCCACTACTTTCACCTGAGATGCCCTGCTGGTTGGGCTGCTGTGGAGCTGTAGATTGAAAGCAGTTGAGGAGGGGGAGGGTGGGCGGAAAAGCATATACATCAAACATTTGAGAGATCTGGCACTGATTACAGCTCTAACTATTAATGGCTTTAAAAGAAGACCAGTGAACACCTTTAAGTAACAAAGGATTTTAGTACTTTGCAAATTATAGGGTTAAAACTCAAACTTATTCCAACAGCTTTGCTTCTTAACCAGTCAGTCTCACAGCACACATGCAAGAATAATACTTAGTACTTCTATCACACATCTTCAAAGCACTAACAGATCCCCAAAATACCCCCCTGAGATAACTAAGGAGGTGTTATCAAAGAAGCAAATGGAAGGACTAGTCCAAGGCCACAGAGCATCAGACCCAGGATTAGACCTCAGCATTTCTTGGCTCCAAAGTCCCGTGCTCCAACCACTAGCCTATGCTGTCTCATATAAATCTCACATACTAAGTAACATTAGCCACAAATCCCATCATCAAGGGGTTACCAGATTTATACTCCGTTTCTACACATTCAGGTCAGAAGAGTAAAATCCTACCCTGAACCTAGCAGAGAAATCCAAGTGCATTTGGAAAAGCAAGAATCACTCACCTTTCGCTCACTAATGCTAGATGTCTGTAGGACAGACTGACCCAATTGCTTCAGCGTACTGGGCTTCAGGCCTGAGGTTCTCACAGGGGAATGCTTATCTTGAAGAAGGAAAGAAAACAGCAGGTTAAGTGTGTGAAATCTGCTTTTTGTTTTACTTTGACAACTTTGGCAAATGCAGCCACGGGACACAGTGGAGCTGCTGTCCTCTGAACCTGAACTGATCAAATCAGACTTTGCAAATCCCATTCTGTTCAGCTGAGGGGTCAGGTGAAGTAGCCCTTTGCTGCCGAAAGCTAACTTTGTAAAGAGTCCACTGGTGACTACAAGAGACCCACTGAACTCTAAACCACCTGTGATCCAAACAAGTACTTCTAAAAGGTCTTTGTAGGGCATTAACATTGTAACATCAAGCCAGCAAGTCACTCCAAATGTAGCATTCCACTACATGCCATGTGCTAATTGCCTCCTTCTCCCCATGCTTAAGGAGATTCTGCTGTCTAAACCTATTGTGGATGGCTTCTTGCTTTTACCATTACTTGGAAAGCCCTGTCGGCTGCTGAGCTGCTCTGTGCGGGCTTCCCTCCCCAAGCTAGCAGGGGCAGGTAGGATCGCTCTCATGGGTCTCGCAGCAGCCAGTAAGGAGGGCTTGGGTTTGGGTTTGATCTTCAGTTCTTGTCCTTTGGGTGCAGCAGCAAGAGCATCAATTCTGAAAGACAAGAAGTGCAGTTGTAGCAAAAGTTCCACCTATGCCAGTGAAGTGCAGTCACATACCATGGCAGAGGGCAGAATGGAAGAGAGCAAAACTAATAGCTACGATGTTTTTGAAGGACTGGAGGACAAATCTCTGACCTCAGATTTATTCTGATCCACTTGTTACCTAAATGAGCCATACAAGAAGCTCAGATGCCAGTACTGATCAGTACCATGAACACTGCCTCACACAAGTGATGGCCCAGTGTGACATCTCTATGAATCACTCAAAACTGACTCACCCCATTGGCTTTTTTACAGTGGCAGTTGGACTGGCAAGTGGACTTGTCATCTCAACGGATGGCTGTGACCCTATCCCTATGCTGTCTTTCTCGGGCTGCTCTAAGGAGTTGCCCTGCACATCGCTATCTTTAGCCAGCGTCACTGCTGCTGCATTCCCTGTGTCCTGGGCTTGCACATTGTTTGCAAGGATGTGAGCCTCAGAGATGATCACTTCTTCCCATTCAGTCTCCTGTATCTGCTCCTGAATAGGCACTGCATTCAGTAGCTGGCTGACCGCTTCAGAGCTTTCCAGAGTAGACTTGGTGGCATCCTCCTGAGCAGCTGCCTTCTCTGTGGCTACTGGCTGCTGGCTTCTTTTAGCCCCTGGTGCTTTGAGGGGGAGACCTGAACTCTGCTCAGCTTTGCCTTTTGGTTGCTTTTCCTAGAAAGAGAACAAAAAGATCAGAACATCCCAGATGTTTCAGAGCTTCAGACTTTCACAGCCAAAACGTATTCATATCTTGGCTGATTTGATGGCTGCTTAACATTGGCTAGAGGAGCAGCAAGGCAAGGGTCTGAGCAGTACACTTGTATATAAAGCCAGAACAAACATTATCTCCTCATACACTGAGATCCTTGCTAACATTACATACAAAGTGTTCTATCCCGTCATGCCTTTTTCACAAACACTTCTCGTTGCATAGCATGAGGCCATGTCTACACTACAGGTGCGACAGCAGCAGCGCCACTGTAGCGCCATCAGCGCCGGCTCCAGGGTTTTTGCTGCCCCAGGCAGCAAAAAAAAAAAAAAAAAANTTAAACCCACTCAGGACATCAGCATTACTATCAAAATAGCCACCTCAGAACTCATTCATCCATTGTTTTCTCTAAATATGCTGCCCTCTCTTTTACAGCCCCAGCTCTCTAGAGCTGCCTTTTCCACCACACCCAATCTAGGAGCTAAGTATACTAAGTGAGCAGCCAGGTCTGTTACACACAGGACCTTGCTGACCCAGACTGTAGTGGGGAGGAGGGTGGTGGTTCTGGAATTCCTGTGGCTTGGCGCCCAAGTGATCCAACTGTCCTCTGTATTTTGAAGTTTGCTGTTTGTTTCCCTTTGAGATCATGGTAAAATGGCTGTAGTGGAATCTTACCCTGCCAAAATGGCTCCATACCAGACAAGACGATGCTTGTTTTGTTTACCCACCTGTCTATAAAAAGACCATGAGAGAAGTGGTTGAACTGAGTCCCTAAGCTCATTTGATGCTGTAAGCAGGTTTGGTGGGCACCTTTCAAATACTGGCATCATGTTGCAGTCAGAAAGCAAGAAAGGAACAGTGTCCTGTCTAAGGGTTCAGGGCTTCACAAGGTTGTCCCTTTTATTCATGATTACTACATAAGCGGCATCCTCAGCACAGAGAAAAGAAATCCAGAAAAGAGCTCTGTGATAGAAAACAAGTCTAACCATCTCACTAGTGACTTGCTCTAGCAGAGACACTGGCAGAAAAGGACAGGGATTTGCTTCCTCAGGTCTCTGACTTGCCCAGCACACAGACTTTGGGGTTTCACAGGTATTTACACAAGTGTCACTTTCCAGCTGAGACACACTCATTGGAAATTAAAAAGTTATGTGGAAAGGTACCTTTGGGATCCATTTCCCTCCCAGGAAGTTCCCGCACTTTGGGCACTTTGGCGGTTTGTGTCTGGTGACATAAGAAAAAGAACAACCAGGATTGGTGCAGTTTCCATGGCCCCTGCGGGTGTAAGTGGTTGTCTGAAACAAAAGGGTTGCCAACAATTTATTTGCAGAATTAGGTACATAAAGACACATCACAATCATCATCATCTACCAGTAAGCACTCAAACATTAACTCCATAATCACCACAATCCTCCATAAGCCAAGTAATACTACACATTTTACAGATGACAAACTGATGCACACAAAGGTCCAATATTTTGCCTGTAAAAGGTCAGTGAAAGTCAGGGTTATAGTCAGAACCTAGAGGTTCAGAGGTCTAGGTCCCTTTACTGATCACTAAATATTAGCAAGGCCCATGTTTCCTGCAGCTGTGCAATTTGGCACAAGATATAACCCTTGCTGCAGGAGCTAAGCTTGCATTTTAAAAAATTATCTCAATCCTTTATGACTGTGAAAAAACGTGAACCAAGCGTAAGCTGATTCATTGCCATGCCAGTCTGCAAATAGCCAAGAGACGTGAACTACTCTATTCATCGCTGTGGGTGCTAACTGTAATATCTGAAGGTGACTCTTAAATTGTGAAATATCTCACGGATGATGATTTTAACAAAAACCTGAACTGCCTTCCATTTCTCCTGAGGTACCAAAAGCCTCAATTGTGTCTCAGTACAATTACCAGCTCCTCCATCTTCCTCAGTCAGTCAATCTATGCAGTATAATCATGCGCCATTACAAAAAAATTGTGAAGACAGCCTAAAATAATCAAAGTAAGCAGCACAGACGGTGGTTGTATTGACTGCATTATTTGTTTTCATATTCATTATAAAACTCAATTTTTTTAAAGTTTATCTGAAGCTATTGCACTAGAGTATACAGGAACTTATAGGAGAGAGGAAGTGATAGCCATCTGGTCAGGGTAAAGGAGCAGAACAGGATAAAACCTCTTAAAGCTATGTCCAGGCTAGGAGTTGGAAGGTGTCAATATATGTTAACAGCCTAATGTAGAGAAGTTAGTGTGCCTTGTCTACCTTAGGGTACTAACACCTTCCATATACTACTGTAGATAAGCCCTAAGAGAAACATACAAGCGCCTCCTTTACTCACCAGTTTGATTGATGTTGGGTTCTCCACAACAGAGTGAGCCGGGAGAGGTAGCATAATAAACTGTGTGGTAGGCATGGAAGAGCTGCTCTCATCTGTGTCCTAAAAATAAAAAGAGGAAGAGGAAAAGATACGTAACAGACAGGGGGACACATCTAGTTAGCTGTTTTCTGATCTTTTATCGAGGGTCTCTTCAACATCAGATTTAAGAGCATATCATACAGTAGAGCAGTGAGGCACCAACAGTACAGCTAACAGGATTTCAGGAGCGAAGGCCTAGTGGGAGTGCTCTGCAGACTGGATTATCAGATTGTCACTCTCTTCACAATCTAAGCACTATGAAAGCAACATAAAGCAGTTTCTGTTTAGGAACAGAGTATGTCACTGAATCCTTAACACCACCAGGGATTCGAAAGGAGTCCTCATTCAGCTGGGATTCAAAAGGAGTCCTCTGCAGCTGGGAAGTTAGCCACGTGTGACAGAGAGAGAAAACACAGAGATACCATAGAACAGGGGTTGGCAACCTTTCAGAAGTGGTGTGCCGAGTCTTCATTTATTCACTCTAATTTAAGGTTTTGTGTGCCAGTCAGATATTTTAACGTTTTTAGAAGGTCTCTTTCTATAAGTCTATAATATATAACTAAACTACGGTTGTATGTAAAGTAAATAAGGTTTTTAAAATGTTTAAGAAGCTTCATTTAAAATTAAATTAAATGAGTCCCCGGGACCAGTGGCCAGGACGCGGGCAGTGTGAGTGCCACTAAAAATCAGCTCGTGTGCCGCCTTGGGCACGCGTGCCATAGNGGTGGCCAGGACGCGGGCAGTGTGAGTGCCACTAAAAATCAGCTTGTGTGCCACCTTGGGCACGCGTGCCATAGGTTGCCTACCCCTGCCATAGAACATAGTGCTTTAGTATATCTGTGGAATCAAACCCACACCTCACAGCTTGATCCAGCACTTCATCTTTTAGGCCTGAGGGTAATAGTGGAAGGGAGGAGAGGAGACACTGCACTGCGTTTTTGACTGACTTATAATGAGCAAAGATTGCTGCTTTCATCACTATTGATCTAGTTGAGCTGTGGAGCAGGAGTGGTAATTTATTAATGTCACTTTCAGCCAGCATGAATCACTATAAAGATTTTAAGCAGCTATAGGAAAAATTCAGGCAATAAGTTAATAGAAATAGAGTTACTAGCTATCACTAGCTTAGCTTACCCTCCCGGTCACCACTGTTACCACAGACAAACCATCAGAAACCTGGGGTTGTGCCACAGCAATGCTCCCATTGGAGATGTCTCTGCAGCTGCTAACCAGAGTCTCTTCAATAACCACGCTAGTTGTCTGATATGGATGTCCCTCTCCTATTTCCAAAGAAGCCTCATCCAGGAGGATATCTCCAGTCATTTTATCTGCTATGGGTCTGACATAATGAGAGAGAATCTCTGAAGCAACTACTTCTTCTATAGTGTCTGACTGACCAAATGAGGCAGTCTCTTCTGCCAGTCCTTCAATGGCAATGCACTGTTCAGAAATGCCCACATGGCTCGAGTCCACAGAAAGGATGTTTTGCATGGCATCGTGGGCAACACTCGTGATGTTGGTGGAAGCTGTTACTCCTTCAGATGCTGTTTGGCCCTGTGCCATGCAGAGTTCTAGGTGCTGCCTGCTCCTGTCCTCTTGAAGAGTGGTTTTGGGGATAATTATGTAATCCGAACGAGGGAGGATTTTACGGAAACCTGGAATGTCTGGAACTACTGCAGTCAGAGTGGACAGCTTGGAGTTCTGTTGACAAGACAAAGCATGGAATAGAGAGGAGCAAGGGACACAGAAGGAAGTAGGTTTGGTTCATGATCATGGATAAGGGGTGGGTTTTTGTTTTAAGTGCATCCATTACAGTTCAAATAACTTCCAAAGGCAGAATGCTGGAGAGTCCTTCACATCTCTAACAGAGCCTTCAGAATCCCCCCTCTTCTTATCCCCTACATTAATCCCACTCATCCTGGAGGCCTTACCAGAAAGTCACTATTCCTCTGACCAGGTACTGGACAGGACCCTTTTGGAGTCTGCCAATGCTGCTCCTTAGCTAGCTGGCTGGAGCAACAGAAGAAGTCACCTTCTTTTCACCCCCAAGCCTCTACAACAATCCTAACCCAAGCAGGACTACAGACCAAAATCTGTAATTAAGTGTATCTTTCCTACATAATCATGATCTGCATTGCCACTAAGCCAGCCATATTCTAGGACTGGTCTAAAACATCTCTCTCATACATATAGTTAGTCTGCTTTTATCTTTTTACGCACTGTGCTTTGTCAGGTTACCTTACACTGTACTGCACTATAATGTGACTTAGTCCAGTGTAATCAGATATCATTGGACTCAAAATGCTTTGCAAACAGGGCTTTGGAGCGGAGCCCGGAGCAGCTCCGGAGCAGTAGAGCTGCAGGTTTTTGCCTGGAGCTGGAGCGGAGCCGGAGCACAGCTCCAAAGCCCTGTTTGCAAATTTAAAGAAAAGGAGAAACTCTTCAATTCTAATGGAGAGGTCATCTCAACTTCCTCTGAATACACTGGAAACAATGCTTATTTGATACCAAAATCAAATTTCTATTAACTAAAAAATAGCTGGCAACTCAGGATTTTTCCTAATATTTTACTCATCATATTTTCAGGAGAAAGCAAAGAATACAGAAACTGGTGATTCATATGCCTAGGGATGGCAGGAAATGTGAAGCTATTTAAGAAAGTTGACTTACCGGGTCCAATCCTTCTTTCTCCAGTTTGGCCTTTTCCAAATAGTAGCTTTTTTCAGCCACACTGAGCAACCTCCAGCTCTCACTGATCTTCTTGTTAATTTCAGATTGGGGGAGGTGGGGGAGCTCCTGCTGTACTTTCAAGTATATATCATAATAGTACAGGAGGTAAGCAGATCTGAAACACAAGTGGATACTGAACTTAAAGTCTATTCCTTAACAACACACCTGAAACAAAGACACCACCAGTCATATACTGGCCTCAAGGGCAATTATGAGAACTTTTATGGGCTTGTTTTCCATAGACAGCCGGAAAAGTCTTTATTAATAAAAGTAAAGACATACAAAGAGACTTAGGGGACAGGGCGCACAGACCAATATCAATCATTCAACAAAATGTGAAACATACTTGAGTCGCTAATAATGCTTTAACCATTTAGTGGACAAAGTGGTAGATCACAAAAGAAACATGCAATTATTGGGTACTGTCAATGGATGGATGGCCTCTTAAGAGGAGATGGGCCTCAGACCCACTTGTGACAAGATCAGCTCCACAGGTGGGAAAATGATTTTGGTCATGTGATAGGAAGGTCATGTGACTAACTCAGGCCAAGCCTGGGGATAAAAGGAAGAAGCCAGTAATACTCTAGGTAGGACAGATACTGTGGCTGGTCTGAGTAAGCAGTTGCAGGTGAGTGCTGCAGGGAACAAAGGGATTGTTTAGATTAGTCTAGCTCTAGGAAGGAGGGCTGTGGACTCTGGATTCCTGGTTCTCAGAAAGAATGAGACCACTAGGATTATAAATAGGACCCTAGCAAATTCACAGCCACGAAAAACACGTCATGGACTGTGAAATCTGGTCTCCCCCTGTGAAACCTGGTCTTTTGTGTGCTTTTACCCAAAAGGGAGTTGCAGGGTGGTTGTTGTATTGCCACCCTTACTTCTTTGGTGCCTTCAGAGCTGGCTGGCCAGAGAGTGGTCGGCTGTTGGCCTGGTGCCTAGCTCTGAAGGCAGCACCTTGCCAGCAGCAGCGCAGAAGTAAGAGTGACAATACCATACCATGCCACTCTTACTTCTGCACTGCTGCCTTAAGAGCTGGGCAGCTGGAGAGTGGCGGCTGCTGAATGACGGCTCAGCTCTGCAGGAAGCAGCGCAGAAGTAAGGGTGGCAATACCATACCATGCTTACTTCTTTGCTTCTGCTGGCGGCGGCTCGGCCTTCAGAAATGGGCTCCCAGCCAGCAGCTGCCACTCTCCAGCTGCCCAGCTCTGAAGGCAGCACCACCAGCAGCAGCAGCGCAGAAGTAAGGGTAGCAGTACTGCAACCCCCCTCCCCCAATAACCTTGTGACACCCTTCCCCCCCCCCCCNGCAACCCCCCCCCCCCCCAACTCCTTTTTGGGTCAAGACCCCTACAATTATAACACCATGAAATTTCAGATTTAAATTGCTGAAATAATGAAATTTACTATTTTTTAAATCCTATGACTGTGAAATTGACCAAAATGGATTGTGAATTTGGTAGGTCCCTAATTATAAAGAAGGGGGGGTTGGCAGGTGCTGCTCAAAGAGAGAACTGTTTGAATTGTGGTGCCCTTGGTTATATGACTTTACTGCCTTTAAAATACTAATTTATTTTCCTTTGCTTTCATTTGAGGTAAGTGCTTTACCTGTTCATGACTCTGCTCTATTTTATAACCAAGTCTCCATGTACTCAGTGACTAGGCCTAAATTCTGCCACACTCCAGAGCAGCAGACTAGAAATTCTATCAGACTCGTGTTTTAAAAAGACTTATTTAAAATGGCAATACTAATGTTTAATTTGATATAAAACATTCTACTATGACCCTTAATACTTTAAGTTGTCATTAGGTGTCAGTCAATACCCGAATGAGATGAATGAAGTTGCTCCCCATTAGAGCTACAGTTTCAGGCTCCCCTTACAGTTGCAATGTTTTTTAAATGACATTTTAGATTCTGGAGTGCAATTCTGCAGTAAAGAGGGGGGGGGGGTTCCCTCTCAGCCATGGAATTGCAGAGACTCCAGGACTCTGGTCAAGCAATAGCAGTTATCAGAAAGGTACAGTACATACATACCATTATTTCAAAGTGGTAAGGCTATATTCCTGTATATAGGATATAAATATGCTCTTCTGAGCTGAGTAACAATTGTTTAGGGCAATAAGTAAACCAGACCAACTATATTGCAGAGGTAAGTCTTATACCAAAGGTAATGAATACTGCTCCCAAGTTGTACAAAGCCAGAGATTAACTAAGCAAGGAAGACAGAGGAGCTCACCTGGGTTTTTTGGCCTTTTCCCCTTGATCTCCAGGACTTTTGTATTTTTTCTTCTTCTTAGATGGTACTGGAGATGCATAGGTGTAAGTGCCCTCTATTTCCTCCATCACTACAGTTACTTCAGTGCCATCATACTGAGCCTCCATTGCTAAAACAGACCATTATTTAAAAATGCATAACTTCAGAAACTTCGAACAACACTTCAGTTTTAGTAAATTGTCTTTAATTCATCTTCATAAACAGAAGACTGCACTGACCCTTGATTCCATTAACAGATCAGATATTTAGATTTTCACTATTTTATTTCTTGAGTTTTGTACAGTACAAAACCACGGCTGGACACTAGTGGACATAAGTACAGCACAGACCTCCAATGTATTCAAGGTAATCACAGTAAAGTACTGTGATAAGGAAGATTAGGTGGCTCATGGGACCAGCCCTTTTCCTTTAAATTGTTAAGTCAAGTCCAGCCCAGGGTAGTTGCACCTAAAAGTTGTTATGCACCAGATTTGGGGGCAGCCACCATGAAATGAGTGATTTTTTTTTTAGCCCAGGTCTCAGTGAACAGTTCCAAAAACCACTTTATCTGATTGTCCAGGCTCACAAAAGCAAGGCCAAACACTGAATGAGCATGGAGGCTAAATAATCCTTTTTTCCTGAGAGGTGTCCACTCCATTTATTCTGAAGTAGGTTTTATTAAGTAAGTACACGAGAGTCAGGATTTCGGGATCCACTTGACCACAACAGCAGAACAAAATTCAACCGAATACAGAGAAAGGCCTCAGACCTGCCTTATGCCTCGGCAGGACACAACCAGCTACACAATGCAAACCTGCACTAGAAGGGGAGTCCCCTTTAGGTCTGGCTTAGCTAGCACGTTACCTAAACTCGACCCCTCTTCCTAGTGAAGACCCAGGCTACAAGCAGTGCATGGCCTGTCCTAGCAGCCCCAGGAGCTGTCACCGCTGGCAGCAGTCACGGGAAACAGCTGCCTCAGCCAGTAACGCGCCAGGCGCCGCTGAGCCCGGGGCTGCTGGGGGAACGCGGCACGCCAGGAGCTGGGCAACCGGGGGTAGCCCAGGGATCCCCTACGAGCCAGCCGGGAGGGGCCAGGCCGGGGTGTTGGGGGCAGGGCGCCGCGGCCACGGCGGTGACTCACTTGGCAGCACCGGGCGAGCGCGGGCCGGTCACATCCCAGCCGGGGCACAGAGTCCGGCGCAGCAGCGTGGAGGCGGGGGCAGCGGCGGAGCTGCCAGCGAGCGACATAGGCGGCCGCGGGCCCAGGAGGCTGCGCTCGGCGACGGGGGCGGCCGCCCCAGCATGCCGGGGAAACGGCCCGGCCCAGGACGCGCCACTGCCCCCGGGGAAGCGGTGACAGGAACCGCCCCGCCTCTGGCGACCGAACGCCGGGAAGAACCCGGCCGCCGCACCGGAAGTGCCTCCCCGTCCACAAGCCCTTCCGGGGTCAGAGCACGCCCAACGGCCTCACGCCTTCCGGCGTCCGGGCGTTAGAGGGAAGCGTCGTGTCGCCAGGGGGGCGGGGCGGAGGTGTCGACTAAGAGCGGGAAAAGGGGAGCTGAGGAGGGACGGCCCGGGGATGCCTCAGGGGCGGGGGGTCCCTGGGAAGAAGGAGTGAGGGGGGAGGAGAGGCGCCATTGGGGTGAATGGGGAACACACCCGCCGACAGGCGGGCGCTTTTGCCCGGTTTGGCCCCGCACCCCAGGTGGTGTGAGCGGTCCCGGGGCCCCACGTGCTCCCCCCACCCCGTGCCAGACTCTCGCCCTGCTCAGTGGGGCACGCCGTGCAACCAGCCTGCTGGGCTGAAGGCCTCCTGCCGCCATGGCTTTGTCTGGAAAGGCCTGTGCCTCGTGCCGTCCCTGTCAAGACGGACGCTACCTGCCCCAGCACTGCCTCCCTCCCAGGCGTGAGAAGCAAAAGCGGCCTGGCTGGCCAGCACGGCTCCAACAACAGCACTGCACGTGGATTCCAGCAGGCACAGCTGCTCCAGCCTTTGCCCCAGCTCTCCCCAGGGAAGTTGCTGGTGAGGTTTTAAACCCCACAGGCCACCTGTTGGGCAGTTTGTCCCCTGTCTGGGACTGAGACAAAGCCAGACGTGGATTTGTGCCGTATCGGATGTTGGAGACACCATTTTGAGGAGCACGCTGCTCCATTGTGTGACCTCCCACACCATACAGGTGAGGTCACGGAAGCAGGGCAGCATATTCCTCAAAATGCTCCTCCCCCATGTGGCATGGCGTGGGGGGTAGGTCACACTAGCAGGGGCAGGCCCATGCCATTCCTGGAATTACCAAATGTCTGGTATTCTGGGAATGCATGAGTGGCCACCCTAGCAATCACCAAGGCTCCTAATTCACAAGATCCTCTCCCCACAGGTCACACAACCACTCCCAATTTCATCCCAACTTGCACAGCCACTCCTGCCTCATTGCAGCCATCACAGCCAGTCCCTGCTCTTACTCTAAATGACACATCCAGTCCAAAGTGTTTTTTCAACTGCGATAACTACTCCCAACTGATACAGACTCTATCATGGGAGCTTATTATCGTGTATTACTTGTATTATCATAGTGCCTAAGAACCCCAGTCATGGACCAGGTAGGTGCTGTACAAACAGAACAAAAGGACAGTCGCTGCTCCCTGATCCTAATGTGCCTCCCACACCCAACTGACATAGCCATTGCCAACTCACACCCCAGCTGCCACAGCCACCCTGTATTCCATCTCTCTCTTCCACTAAGAATGCCTGTCAGCTCTGAAACAGCAGAGTAAAATAACCAGATTTATTCTAGTTATAAGCTTGACAGAGAGAACTATCACACAGCTCCCCCAGAAGGGGAATAGGGGAACTGATAACCTCAGAGAGCTCTATAGGTACAACTCTCTCTCTCTGATCATTAATTCAGACACTTTCCAAGAGCTGCCTGAAAGCAGGGTACCCTCTTGGTACTATTTAGTGGGTCTGTTTCTGGTTTTGGTTTTATTTGTTTATATCTATTTATATATTTTACAGGCATTCCACCTCTAATGATAGGGAAATCCAACCCTCATCCATCCCAGAAATATAAACACATATCAAATCTGAGCACTAGAATAAGGGCTCCTTTCATCTAATAAAATCAGCTGCTAGTGAGATGACTGCAAGTATTAAATCCGAGGGCAGTTATCTGCAGCTGTTGACCTGTTGTGTATGTGTAATTGGTGGCAAGCTGTTCTGTAATGAGTATGATACAGCCTGCTTTAAGACCCTGTACAGTCCTATAAATTCCACAAATTGATCCCAGAACAATGTATGGCCATTAGATATTGTATATCATTATTTTGGGGTGGGGGGGGAAAGGCTGACTGAGTTCATTGGGCTGACCTGTAAATATTTTCATAAATACAGGAAACAAGTGAAAATGTCTTCTTTGAAAGAAAGTACTACACTTTGCACATTGTTCTTAGATAAGTTTCTCATTCTGTATATGCTGTCAGTTGCATTTGAAATGAAAGTTTTTGTTTAAAGTGGGCATTTCTGAGGATCCTGCGGGCATACAGCTTTATTGCTGAAAAGTGACACCAGCAGTAAGAAAAATGTTTCCATCCTGCTGTAATAGTGTTTTGAGAAACAGAAAAAGAACATTGCTATTTAAAGATCTCCATTACTGGCCCACAGAAGGGTGCAAAGATGTGCACACTGGCCACCTGTGGAGACAGAAAGCATCATCTCTCCAGTACTCCCAAGCCACTGTGTCTCAAAAATTCAGAGACTTGAGAGAAAAGTGGATCACCCTCTTCAGTTCCCTGCAAAATTATACTGATTATGAATTTAAAAGACTAGGTGTCACATTGAGCTAGTATACTGCTCTTTCACTTCTGAGGAGTTATTTTCAGATCCTGATTTGGTTACCGATTAAATTGAACGTGATAGTCTCATTGGGTTGTTATGGCTACTGTTCATCCACCCTGAAAGCCTCCACTCAGAGTCCCATGAGGCTAAGTCCTCTCTCCCCCCATTTTATTTAACATCTGTATCAAGCCGTTGTGATGGCTGGTGAGACAACTAGGGCTTGAGCACCAGCAGTAAGCAGATGACCCTCAACTCTCCATCTTTGTGCCAAACAAACAGTACGATTTCTAGCTCTCTACCTAGTTGAAATCAACAGCTGGCTCAAGCTAAACCCACGTATGAACAAGATGATACTGGCAGGAAGAAGGAAGTGCTTCAAAGAACTTTCCTTCTCTATAACATCCCCCTCTATAAAGAGCATTTTCACGTGGTGTGGAGGGTTGAGTATTCAAAAACTTGATTGGCTTCTGCACAAGTCTTGTTTATAGTAGGGAAAACTTGCAGGAAATTCCCATTGATGCCAATACTGGTTAAAGGGTAGTGCAGCATTTCATTAGCCCTCTTCTGAGCCAAGGTTAGATGATGGGGTGCTTAAGCTGCCAGTGTTTTATGTTTGAAGTTCTCAATATTGCTAACTTTGGTGGCTAACATGGCTATTATGTTGATCGCTTGGAAGTTATTGTATACTCAGTCTTGCTGTCTTTCATTATAGCCATTTATCTGGCGCTCTTTTTCTTGTGGCATTGGGACTCCTATTTTGTCACACCACTCAGAAAGATTCTTCTTACTGCTAGTAATTTCAGCACTATGATGAAGATGCAACTCTGAGAAATGGAGGCTAATGAAAATTATATAATACAGAGAGAGAAAGACATGTGTGTCTGTCTGCAAATGGTAAATAGGTCACTTTTTTTGCAGAAATGTTGAAACAAGTTGTTACTATTTTTAAAATGGCACTTGTGGAGAAGCAAAAATGGGCCTTTTACTATTTTGCTATGTTTGAGAAGTGTTTGCAAGGACAAACACCAGATCTCAGGCATGTTAACATTTTCAATATTCTTAATTATATACATAGTATAAGACGGTTGGAAGGGGGAGCAACAATAGTTTATCTCACAGACTTTAAAACATTCAGTAGGGCTTGTCAGGATCCTCATTGTTTTTAGATTTAATAGGCTTTTAATGTAGTTCTTGTTGTTTATGAAGTGCCTTTGCTTACCAAACATGTTTCTATTTTTGGGAAGTACATGCCTCCTTAACTTCACCAAACCCTAACAAAGGTTCATGCCAACCAGGAAGCTCTTCTCTTACTAAATCAAGGATTAAGAAAGATGGACCATTTTGTGTGGAAGGGGGAGTCCTAGGAATTCCACACACATCTTCAATCTGTAATCTAGGTCAGGGAATACAGATTCATAAAGACATTTCTCCTCACAAACATACAGCAACTGGGGAAAAAAATAGCCTTCCCCAATGTAGCAATGCAAATTAATAGTCAGATTCCCTCTTCCAACTCCCCATCGGATGAAAAAATGGTAGTGTCAGATGCCTTCTGAGGCTCAAAATATCTTTAGGACATTCTTAACTCCTGAAATGCTAGTCTCAGAAGTTGAGCCTGATCTCCTGTTCAATCGCATATTAAACTTCTTCCTGAGCTATCAGATCAGATATCAGCCTGACCTGAAGTGAGTTAGATTGTTTCATCCTTGACCATAATGGATTTAAGTTTACCTCAGAATGCGACATAGAAGTCTTTGCTCAGGATTCAGCTGTCATTGGAAATTCGCATATAGCAGGGGTATAGTAGGGATGCAATATTTGGCAGCTCAGGATTGGAATAGCATAGCTGTACCAGTTAGGATTAGGATACTTTGGTCAGGCTGTTTAGGAGATTCTCATTATTGAGGCTTTGGTTTCCAGTTAAAATTAATCACTGAAATCACTGAGAGCTGTGGTAAGTGGGGGGCCCTGAAGACATCTTGGCAAGCAGCCAGCCACGTGGCTGGCAGAGAGGGCCAGAGCAGAGCCCCGCAGAGAGGTGTGGCAATCCCAAGCAGCAGAGTGTGTAAGGTGCCTCCTCCCCCCCCCCACACACACACACACACAGGGTGGGAGGTGAACTCTGCAGATGAACCTCTGAACTCTGGGGCTGCACTGGCCAAGCAGAGCAACTGTGAGTGGGGTGCAGAGAAGGGACGAGCACATTAAAGGGACTTTTGGGTTGCTGGATTTAAGAACCTGAGGGGAAAAGGACACTGCCCAATTTACTTGTGAGTGGATCTTTTGATCATGATTTATGTTTATGAACCCTAGTTGCGGTGTTTTCCCAAATTAATGCAGCATTACTTTCCTCCTTTTATTAAAATTTTTTGCTACACTTACTCTACTTGTGAGAGGGGAAGTATTGCCTCTTAGAGGTGCCCCGGGGGTGTTGTGTAATTGTCCCAGGTCACTGGGTGGGGGCTCGAGCTGGGTTTGAGTTGTATTGTTGAAAAGGAACCCCTAGATACTGTACCTGCCACTTGTTGCTGCTGGCTCCACCTGGCAGAAGGGTTACACACACACACACACACACACACACACACAGTACTAGCCAGAACATTGCAGGTTGCAGAGACAGCGTGCTTAGTCACTGCACAGACAAGAGCATGTTTTCTCACTCTGAGTGATTGCTACGTGTCATCCCAGTTGCAGTACTGATAGGGTTCACAAGGAAGCACAACAATCTCTACGGGGCTGGAAGGCCAAGATCAGGCCAATATGGGGCCTCTGGGGAATGAAAAAATGGAGGAAATGCCAGATGAATTATCCCATCCCAAAATATCCCTGTACAAAAACGATGCAATCTTGGACTCTTAAGAACTGCCTTTCCTTTATTGAAATTGTAATTAATTACTCAGGACCGAGACTGTTAATGAGTTTAGGCTGTTGCATGAGAAAAGAGGTTATAAGTGCTGTTTGATTTAAACTAGATTCCAAGAGGAAAAGTCTCTCCTCATTTCATTAAAAGCAAAATAACCATTAAATGTAGAGAGTTATTGCACTGACTTATCACATAACCTTCCAGGAGCATAAACATTTCAATTTATCAGAGACCTAATATACCCATACACCGTGCTTACGTGGGGTTTCATACATTAAAAAACAAAATGAGCCTATCTTCTTTGAAATTGCTTTGACTTTTGAGTCCCCAGGAAACAAAATCTGTCCAACAGTAATCAGACTAGGACATATTTCACAATAAGATAACTGAATTTGTTTTAAAGAGCGTACATAAAGCATTTTCAAGGCATTTAGTCAAATCATCTTAACCACAGTAAAATAAGGGGCACAGATTCAAATTGCTTCTGTAGTCCAGTTATCCTTATATCATTGTTTGCTAGTCTTAAAGGTGACCTTTTATATTTAAAAAGAAAATCTAATTTGTACCTTTTTTCCCCAAATGATTTCTAAAGAAATCATATTTCTGGTAATGAAAATAACAAAGGCATAGGAAGGCTTCTGTATGAGGGGAATATTGAAAAGATTAGGACTATTTTGGAGAGGAGACAGATAAGTTTGGGACATGACACACACAAATTAACAAATGGCACAGAGCAGGTCGGCTGGGAGCTGCTATGTACCCTTTCTCATAATAAAAGAACAAGGGACAGCTAATTAAATTGAAAGGTAACCAATTTGAAATTGACACTTACCACACTACATAATCTATGGCACTCATGGTCATTCGTTGGAGTACAAGAACTTAGTAGGATTCAAAAATGTATTAGACATTCATATGGATAATGAGAACATCCATTAATGATGAATAGGATAAAAAAAATAAAAGACTCTAAGCCCTCTTGTTTCAGAATAATCCAACCACTAACTGAAAGGGGTTAGGAAGAAACTTCCTCTATGGCCAAGTTATTCCATAATTGTCCTTTCAAGAGGTTTTTGCACCTTCCTGTGAAGCATCTAGCACTGACAACTCTTTGAAACAGACTGCTGGACTAGATGGGACAGAGGTCTGATCTGCTGTGGCAATCTCTGTGTTCCTAAAGCAACTGTGGATGATTCCCCCCCGCTTAAGTATTGTTATGCTTTTTTTTTCTTATTTAAAAAGATGAGGGATATCTTTCCTGATTTTTGCTGAAGGTCTTCTCTTGTTCTCTGAGTGGGAACCTTTTCTATCCTCGGACATCAATTTTGAATTTTCTCCCATTTTTTTTTGTAAGTTATTTGAGTTAAGTAGTGTGTTGCTTCAAAGGTGTAACAAAGGTTGTGAGGCACTGCACTACCACCTGCCCTTAGCATGAGAAGTCTCATCTGTATCTGTCCTGTATTGCTGATTCCACCTGCCACAAGCAGCACAAGGCAGACTCCAACCCCTGCACCCTCCAAGCATCTCCTAGGACTTTCCAGCCCCTGTTCCATTAGACACTCACAGTATTCCCGATTCACGGCTTCCAATTAAACAGTACCCCCCAGCTTACCAGTTTCACCTCAGATCACTGCTCTGTTGACACACAGCACTTAGATGTGTTTATAGTGATAACAAGTAAAAGCTTATTTAACAATGTATAGAAATTCAAGTAATAGCAAATAGAAGTATTGGAAACAAATGGTTACATATAAAAATAAAATCATAACATGCATTCTAGAACCTATACTTACTTAACTGTATACTTTCATGTCCGATGGAGCAATGTGCTCCCAAAGTCCTTCCAGCACTTTACAGCCAGGCTTGACTGTGATCATTCATGAGACAATCAGGCTGTCAGCTTGCCTCCATGGTGAAAAATCCCAGGTAGTCTCTCTGCTCCCCGAGATATAGCAGAACAATCCATTGTCCATAGTGGTGAACAGGCTGCCCCCTGCTGGTTGTGCAGTCTACAAGAAAGGAGTATACAGGAAAAAACAATCACTTAATCAGCATCTGGGTCAGTATGCAAATAGGCACACATTGTGAGGTATTCATATACTATGACCAGACCGGGAGATAAGTGTCTGTTACCCACTGCCTGAAGGGAACCTGCCTGAGATGTGTTCCCTATCTTAAGAACATAATTTTTAGAATAGACCCATAACTCTTTAAACATTAGCCATACATATACTTTTCAATTATTATGATGACCAGTGCTCTGTTAGCATATGTCAGGTCTACTGAGAGTCACCCTTTTACTGAATTATTATGCATCTATCTAACCCGGAGGATCCCTGTAAAATCCTTTGGAATCCCTGTGCCTTCTGCCACTTGGCATCAAGAAGTCCCTGGGTTACAAGAGTTGTTAACAACAACAAAACCCCACGTTCAAGTCCTGGTATGCTGTGTGGTGGTTTTGTCCAACACTGCCCAAGGCATCTAATGATAGACATAATCAGAGACGTAGGAGGATCATCCTAATATAGGGAAAGCCATTGGTATCACACCAGCTATTGTGTTATCCCCTCCCTCATTCTATCCTTTCTGGCAGCATAGAGGCAATGGGGACATGGTCAGGACAGCTCTATATTCTGCTGATACTGGGCTGATATTTTGGCCCCCAATTGCATTATGATTCATCCTCTTGTTACTACTATATGAGAAATCCAAAGACAGAGCCAGCCCAGGGCTGTGCACTGAGGCTAACTGCTTGGTCTTGCAGAAGGCCTATGGATTTTGTACTTCTTATTAGTTTGCTGTTCCAGAAATAATATAACTTTCTGATTTTAATGTGGTGCTACTCTGTCTGTCTGATTAGAAGCCTTGCAGACATTCTGGACCCTGAGATTCATAAGCAACAATGCTATCTTTCAAAAACATCCCGTTGCTTTAATTTGTTCTGGATTTGTTTATTGTTTTGTAAAAAAAGTATTACACAGAGACACTCCACCCATTATTTAATGAACATGTTAATGAATTAGATCCATGATGGGTCTGCTTCCAATGTAATGTATTCCTCAGATCCTTCCAGAGCTCACAAATTACAGATATATGTCTCACTGAGCTGGTAAATATATTCATTGGTTAGGGGTGGGCATTTACAGGCTCATTGCCTTTTGAAATTAGAATGTCCCATGTGTTGAGACTTGGCCTAGGTGATTCACAACGGAGGAAATATCTGGAGTTTTGGAACTGAAGGCTGCAGCTGCAATAAGCAGCTTTCTCTGGCAATAATAGTACTTAGCACTTTACGTGCAGTAACTAACTGATCATCTCAAGTGAAGTAGGTAAATATTTGTATCCCTGTCACAGGGTGGCTGGCCCTTTAAGGGGAGCTGGGCTCAGCTTCACCTGTGACTGATCAGTGACCTCCTAGCTGAACCTGAACAAGTGATTATAAGAACCAGTAAGTGAATTAGTGGATGGGGAAGGTGTGACCAGTAGATAGGTTCTTGTAGCTGGTCCTGGAGCACGGGGAGAGACGTAAGGGAAAAGGCAGCTTCAGCGTTCTTTGGTCAGAGAACTAGCTTTGTTTTGGTATTTTATGTTTGAAGAATACAACTGTGCCCTGAAGGAAGGGCCTGAACAGACACTGGCTGTGGAGTTAGTCCTTCCTGTGCTAAGGGAGATGGATCAACAGCCTACAATCCTCTTTTTACTGGTGGAGAAACTGAGACTCAAAAAGGCTAAGGGCCTAATATTCAGAAGTGCTCCACATGCTCACGTTCCCAATGAAGTCAGTTACTTAACTTTATTTATGACCTCAGTAAATGATGTATCAGAGCCAGTTTTGGAACACAGGAACTTCTGGCTTGGCACAGACCAATAGATTCTAGTGACTACTGGACCGTGTTTCTCTTCCCCCCTCCCACTTTGCACATGGTACAGCAGAGTATGGTGGTGACTGAAACATACCCACTATTTCCCAGTATTCCTACCCAGAGTTCAGTACATTCAGGCATCTGGACACCTTAAAGGAGTTTCAACGTAAGACTTGTCAGTTGAACCCAAAGCTCTTCGTGGCTTGTGAAAGAGAGTTATGGACAGTTGGTGCCACTCCTGATCAAAATAGCCAGTGCCTCATTCAGAGAAGAAATCTTCCCTTCCTCCTTCAAACATGCAGTAATCCAACCAAAATTGAAGGTGCCCCTCCTGGATACATTGAGTGGTAGTTGGCAAGAACCAGTGTTAAACCTCCCATTCGTCAGCAAGCTCACAGAGAAGCTCGCCAAAGGCCAACTTTAAACTCATCTGATTGATGCTAATATTCTAGATCTGGCAGTATCTGGACTCAGGCCAGAACTGAATTGAAACCATTTTAGTGGCACTGATGGATGATCTCCTGTCAATGGATAGAGTGCAGACATCCATTCTTCTCTTCTGAGACATCTCTGCAGCATTCAGCACTGTTGACCATGAGATACTGCTATCTCACCTGAGAGGTGGCAGGGGTCCATGGTAACACACTAAAATGTTTCGAGTAATGCTTTCTACCCTCTCCAGTTGGCTAGGAGAATCAGTCCCAGCATGACAAATGATAACCTGGCCTCAGTTACTCATGCCTTCACCATCTCTTGGCTGGACTACCGAGATGTGGTGAAGGAGGCTGGACTACAGCAATGTGATTGACCTGGGCATGAAGCCTTCAGTGCTTAGGAAATTCCAATTAGTATGGAATGCTGCACAACATCTTCTCAGCAACAGGCTACTGTGAGCATGTAAAGCCTGTCCTATGCTCCCTACACTGACTTCCCATAGAATTTAGAATCACATTTAAGGGCTTGGCCCTTATCTTCAAGGCTCACCATGGGCTGGGCACAGGATATCTAAAAGGCCATATAAAGCTCTGGGACAGGGGTAGGCCACCTATGGCACGCGTGCCAAAGGCGGCACACAAGCTGATTTTCAGTGGCACTCACACTGCCTGGGTCCTGGCCACTGGTCTGGGGGGCTCTGCATTTTAATTTAATTTTAAATTAAGCTTCTTAAACATTTTAAAAACCTTATTTACTTTACGTACAACAATAATTTAGTTATATATTATAGACTTATAGAAAGAGACCTTCTAAAAATGTTAAAATGTATTACTGGCATGCAAAACCTTAAATTAGAGTGAATAAATGAAGACTCGGCACACCACTTCTGAAAGGTTGCCGACCCTTGCTCTGGGATGAAGACTGTGGCTGACAACAATGCTCCTCTGGCATAATGAAACTTTCTACAATAAGGGTAAAGCTCGTCTGTGTGCGAGACAGGACTTTCTCTGAGGTTGGCCTGAGACTGAGAAATGAACTCCCCTTGGAACTAAGGACCATCACAAACTTCATCACCTTCTGTTCCAAATGCAAGGCACATTTCTTTGCTCCTGTCCTCTCTAACATACATGTTGGGGGGAGGGGGAAGATGTGTGAGTGAGTTTAAATACAAACATTCCACTGCAAATACTTCTCTCCGTGGGGAGAGGATGAGAGCGCAAATGTGGCAGATGTTAGCCATGTTGGTTAATGCCTGACTGGAAAGTGTTCAAATACTATGGTGATAAGCACAGTGTCAGAACCTATGTGGAACAGAACAAAGTAAACTCACTGCCCAGTCTAGCCGTTTGAGCAGACAGTGTCTTCCCCTCTGCAGGTTGCTGGATGGTATATTAATTAAAGCATGCTGGAATCTGGCTCGTTTATAGATTCCAATGCCAGAAGGGAGCATTGTGATCATCTAGTCTGACCTCCTGTATTACACAGGCCATTGAACTTCCCCAAAATAATTCCTAGAGCAGCTCCTTTAGAAAAACATCCAGTCTTCATTGTAAAAATCGTCAGTGATGGAGAATCCACTATGACCCTTGGTAAATTGATCCCATGGTTGTTTACCCTCACTGTCAAAACTTTTGCCTTAATTTCCAGTCTGAATTTACCTCCAGCCATTGGATTGTGTTGTACCTTTCTCTGCTAGAATGAAGAGCCCATTAATAAATATTTGTTCCCCATAGCTACTTACAGGCGGTAATCAAGTCACCTCTAACTTTCTCTTTGTTAAATTGAGCTCTTTGGAGTCTACTTAGCTTATCGTTATCAGTCTTGTTTTCTAATCCTTTAATCATTCTTGGGGCTCTTCTCTGAACCCTCTCCAATTTATCAACATCCTCCTTGAATTGTGGGCACCAGAACTGGACACATTATTCCAGCAGCGGTCACACCAGTGCAAAATACAGAGGTAAAATATCCTCTTTATTCCTACTTGAGGTTCCCCTGTTTATGCATTTTAGGATTGCATTAGATCTTTTGGCCAGAGCATCCCAGTGGGAACTCATGTTTAGCTGAGTATCCACCACAACCTCCAAATCCACAACCCCCCAGGAATCTTTGTTCTCTTGGGTTCCCAATACTGCTGGGATGATGTAAGCTTTCAACACCACTTGACCTTCAGCAGGGTGCTCATAAATGTACACTCATTCAAATCTCTAGTGCCCCGTTCAAATGCAATCCACAGCTTATGCAGTACCACGTTTGTCACTAAACTTAAAATGCCACATGCCCCAGCAAGGAAGCAGCTTTCCTGTAAATAAAGCATTTTCCATTATATCATGGTAAACAAACACAGGAACTAGCTCTGGGCTCATTTATTTCAGTGCATCCTTACTGAACATAATCTGGTTGCACACGGAGTAACAGAAATACCAGATCCTGGAACAGATCTTCCCCCTTCATGTTTTAGCAGTGACATTCTGAATAGCCGCTGCACCTAGGCTGTTATTCTGAAACGGATAATACTGTTACAGAGTGCAATGCCGGTAATCTACTCTTTCCATTGGAGGAGAGAGTGCGAGATCCCTGGGTTCTAGGCAGGCCATTTGTCCAGTCTTAAACCAGACAGTTCTTTTCCTGTGTGACTTGTCCCCTGTCCAGGGCTAGTATAAAACCAGTGGTTTTATCTGATATCACACATGGAGGATGCCATTTTGAAGAGCTCTGTCCCTGCTGACATGACCTCACATGCACGCACTAGCAGAGGCGGGGTCAAGCCATTCCCAGAAGTACTGGAATGTCCGGTATTCTGGGGCTGCATCTGTGGCCCCTCTACTGGTGTCCATCTGCAACATGGCATCTGCCTTCAGCCACATTCACCTCCTCCCCCCCAAGGCCGGCTTTTGAAGATCCCCGGAGCGGGGCCCTCTTAGGCGCGGGGCCCAATTCTGGGGAATTGGGTGAATTGGCTTAAAGCCGGCCCTGTTCCCCCCTCGCTGTAGCCAGCTTCATTTTAAACTAAAGCCATGTTACCTTATCACCCTCAGCAGCTGTGTGTTGATTAAAAGAATTAAGAGCTTGAGCCTTTATTTTGCTTGCATAACAGAGCATTTTGAAATGTTTACAAGTCTCCTGCAAGCAAAGCTTGATGTCAATACCTTATTATTGTGTTCAGTTTCCTCAGAGCAACTTGGCATCCGTTAACACTCTGGAGGACCCATAGCAGTGCACATGGCTCATATGGAGAACCATAGTAAAGCTGCATGGAGGTTCCGAAGTTCAGATTCTTTGTGGGGGATTTATGGATTACACAGTAGGGGTACTTCCACTAATTAAATCACACCCCATAGAAACTGAAATATTCAATTATCAACAACCCTTCCAAAAAGCACACTCCGTTTCATCAGGTTTCTTTTGTTTTTTATGTGGCATCGCTCCAGGCAAATTTTGGCCTGGTTATATGGTCCCTCTCTCAAAATATTATTCTGGAAGGGCTGAACCAAAAACTTTTGCTGTCCCAGACACAAGGACTGCCACCCCAGTTCATTAAAACAAGAAAGTGTCCATATCACACATATTAGCAGAACCAAACAAATAAAGGGAGTGAACTGTATAGCATACAGTCCTCTATAAAATTCAAGGGCTCGTTATATGGCTGTTTTTAAAAGGCATATTGATTAGTGGTCAGAGCAAGGAATCGCCTCAGTTTGCCCAACCCTAAAATTTGTACTGATCAAACTCACTGGAGTGTTCTGAGGCTCAGCTGGTTAGTTCTACCCTCAGGTACATTCCTTCTTCCTGAACACTTATTTTCAGCTCTGTGCATCTCATTACCATAGAGATATTGACAAATTGGAGGGAGTTCAGAAAAGAGACAAAAATGATCAGGGAGCTGGAGTCACTGTCTTTCCAAAACGAGACTAAAAGAGCTATATGCATGTAAGCAGAGTCAGGATGAGCTCTACCCTGACATCTGGTGGTGAATTATGGTGAGTGTGGAAAAGACCTTCAGGGGCTGATCTTGTTTGCATAGGCACACCCGCTCCGCCTAGCATGAGCCTACAGCAGCCCAAAATGGTCACTTTGGCTGTTGTAGGATCCCCAGTTTCTCTGTTATTGGGGCATGAAGAATAAAGTGTTGTTACCATGGTTATGTGAATCAAGGGCAGTGTAACTGTTTTATGACAGAGGGACTCACCATCAACTCTGTAGCACTTGCTAGACAAGGGACATGGGTTCCAAAACCCAGTGAATTGAGAGAGGTTGGGAACAGGTATTTGTACCTGATGGGATGGGTCCCTTTTGAGGGCCTGCAATACTAATTGCACTGTCTTTTCTCTCCACTGTTGAATGTCAGAGCTAACTTTGCTTCCATTAGGAATCTAGTTACAGCCTGCTGAGCTGAATTTGCTTTAGGCCAATGGTGCACCAGCACTGGGGCTCCCCTACTACAAGGTGAAATCACTAAAGGTACTAAGAGCTGAGATCACTGAGTGCTGTGGTAACTAGTGGGGGAGCCTGCAGCTATATTGCTAAGCGGCTGGTGGAGTGGAGCAGTTTGCGGAGCGGCTAACGGAGCAGTTTGTGGGATGGTTGGTGTGGCCCATGGAATGGCGAGCGGAGCAGTTTGCAAAGCGGCTGGCAGAGCGGAGCAGTTTGTGGGACGGTTGGCGTGGCCCACAGAACAGTGAGCGGAGCGGAGCAGTTTGCGGGACAGTTGGTGTGGCCCGCGGGACAGCGAGCGGAGCAGAGCGGAGCAGTTCGTGGGACGGCTGGTGCAGCTCACGGGACGGCTAGTGGAGTGGAGCGGCTCGTGGTGAAGGCGGCAGCAGAACCCCACGGAGAGGCGGGGCAGTCGGCCTCGGCCCACATAAGGTGCCCCGTAACACCCTGCGTACCCTTTCTTCCCCCCCCCCTTCCACCCAGGTTGTGGGAGGGTAAAAACTCTGCAGATAAACTTTTGAACTCTGGGGCTGCACTGACCAAGGACAGAGACTCTTGGGTTGTTGGACTCAAGAGACTTTAGAGGTGTTGGACTTTTGGGACTTTGGGGTGATCTTTTGGGTTGTTGGACTTAAGACCCTGAGGGGAAAAGGACACTGCCAACCTTACTTGGGGGTGGGTCTTTTGCTCATGGTTTGTATTATGAATCCTGTTTGTGGTGTTTCCCCAATATAATGCCGCATTGTTTCCCTCCTTTATTAAAAGGATTTTGCTACACTCAGACTCCGTGCTTGCGAGAGGGGAAGTATTGCCTCTTAGAGGCGCCCGGGGGGTGGTATGAAATTGTCCCAGGTCACTGGGTGGGGGCTCGAGCCGGTTTTGCATTGTGTTATTGAAACGGAACCCCTAGATACTGAACCCGGCCCTTGTTGCTGCCAACTCAGATGGGCAGAAGGGTTACATGCATATAAGCATGGCTAAGAGATACTTACCAAGAAGGCGACATGATAATGACCATAAAGATATCCGAAGGGTGTAAACATTCAGGAAGGAGAGGAATTATTTATTAGGAGATAAAACCAGGCATCATGGGAAGAAATTAAGAAAGGGAAAATGTAGGCAGAATATCAGGAGGCAGTTCCTGACAGTGCAATCTATTTGTCTGTGGAATAATCTCTCAAAGGAAATAATGGAAACTCTATACCAGAAAACTAGACCAGATGAAACACTAGCAAATGCACTGTAGGGAACAAAAGGATTCTTTTCCAGCTATTCTGAGCTACCAGCCACTCCCTTAGGAATGCATCTGACGAAGTGGGTATTCACCCACGAAAGTTTATGCGCCAATACGTCTGTTAGTCTATAAGGTGCCACAGGACTCTTTGTCGCTTTTCCCCTTAGGAATCATTGCAGCCTGTGACCCAGGGACGAGTTGGAGCCAACTGACAGGACACTGGAATTGCATAGGGTTTTACAGGGATCCCCTGGGTCAGATATCTGCATAATAATTTACCAAAGGCTGACAAGTGAGGTCTCTACCGAGAGCCAGTAGCCCTCTGGTCATCTTAATCTTTGTGAAATGTATGTAAAGATAATATTTAAGGAGTTATGTATCTTCTACTGAAAGTTATGTTCTTAGAGTTAGGGCAGGTCACCAGGAGGTGACAAACCTCAGAAAGGTTCCTTTCTGACAGCAGGTGACAGACTCCTATCTCCCTGTCTGACCATTTGTGTATTTTATGCCTTACACTGCATACCTATTTGCATTCAGAGCCAGTTGGAAAATGAAAGAGTGCCTCACCTACAGGAGAAGAAATCTTCAGGATGGAAAAAAAAACAGCTGGGGATGTCCTGTTTATGAATAAGGACAAAAGATTGTTCTGTTTTTATCTTGTAAGGAAACACACTGAGTCCTTCACCAAGGAGGCAAGCTGACAGCATGCTTGTCTGATGTAAGAAGGGTCACAGCCAGCCTGGCTGTAAAAGCACTGCAAAGATTTTGGATGAACAAAACTACAAGACATGCAAGTATCTTGTTAATTAAGTCTAGGTTCTAGAATGCAAATTATGATTTTATTTGATATGTAACCATTTGTTTCCAATACTTGAGTCTCTATGCTTTGTTAAATAAATTTATACTTGATTTCAGTATAAATAGGGCCCTACCAAATTCAAGGTCCATTTTGGTCAATTTCACGGTCATAGGATTTAAAAAATCATAAATTTCATGATTTCAGATATTTAAATCTGAAATTTCACATTGTTGCAACTGTTGGAGTCCTGACCCAAAAAGGGGCTGTGGGGGGAGGTCACGGTATTACCACCCTTATTTCTGCACTGCATGGCCACCCAGCTCTGAAGGCAGCACAGAAGTAAGGGTGGCAATACTGCGGGTCCCCCCCCCCACACACACAATAACCTTGCAACCCCCCACAACCTTCTTTTGGGTCGGGACCCCCAGTTTGAAAAACGTTGGTCTCCCCCATGAAAACTGTATAGTATAGGGTAAAAGTACAGGTCTGTCTCATCTTACGCTGGGGTTACGTTCCGCGGTCAGCGCGTAAAGCGAAAACCGCTTATAGTCAAAATTACATTGAGTGTAATGGCGGGCAGAATCGCCCGCACTACAGGAACAGTATTTACATTTTTATTTTTCTCTATTTTTTTTTTCTTGTTTTTGCCGACCGCATAAAGCTGAAATCGCACATGTTAAATGCGCCTAAGATGCGACAGACCTGTACACAAAAGGCCAGATTCACAGGGGGAGACAGATTTCATGATCCGTGACACAGTTTTCACGGCCGTGAATTTGGTAGGGCCCTAACTATAAACATATCTATGTGCTCTGTGCTAAGTGGAGTGGTGATCAGAGGTGAAACTAGTAAACTGGGGTGTACTACTTCTTTGGAAGCAACACATCTGCAAATACTGCAAGTATCCAGTGAAACAGGCGAGACGCTCTAGGGAGACGCTCTGATCACTGGAGGGTTGGGGTGTGCCAATCACTAACAAGTAGACTGACAGCAAGACCTAAAGGGCAGTGCTTGTATTGTCCATGGAGTTGGGGAGCTGACCTACATCAGGCACAGACAAGGCTTCCTCATGCTAAGGGCCGGTGGTAACGAGCTACCTTCCGACCCTGGGTACCTTGGGAATTGCCACACACTCGGGGCAGCCCTGAATTCCAGAGGTGCAAAGCTGGCATAAAGCCACTTTTACCCTGACCCCTTGGCACAGCTCAGAATCGGGGCCATTGTCTGTATGTTGTTTTTTAATACACTCTTCCAGATCTGACACTGCAACCGGGAGTTGTACACACACATCTCAGGGCAGAATTTGGCCTTTGGTGTCTGTAAAGCATTTCCAGATCCTCAGATGGACGTGCAGTGCAAAGCATTAAGGTTTGGGGGGCTCTTTTAAAAAAAAAAAAAAAAATCTCTGCTGCACGTTAACAGGCAGACAGCACATGGGCTGCAGGTCTGGAGGGACGTGATCCAGGCACCTTATTCATAACAGTTGAGACACAACAGTCTGCTTTCCAGCAGCCTAATCTGGATGTGAGAAATATTCTACTTCATGAGGTCACCTATATGCTGCTCCCAAATTTCATTTTCTATCATTGCTGATTGCCAAGATATGTGTGTGAGATTATAAACCTCCTTTGTAACCTGTTTGCATCATTCTTCTCTTCGGTCCATTTACTGCTGCTGAAGTCCAGGGCTTGTGATCTTACAACTGTGTCATAGGCGAAAGCTAGTGATTGCACTTTATATATCTCGGCAGTCAGGGAAGGAAATGCAAGACAGCACATGGCAGTAGTGAGAATTTGCTAAAATATGCTGCTTATTTAAAAAATTAGCCTCTGTGGAGCAGAAAACAAAAATAATTTTACAATGCATTTCTATAACACCTTTCATCTCAAAGATCCGCAGATGTTTTGCAGTCCTTTCTCATCCTCTACCCAGGCATGGTTCCCATTAAAATCAATAGAAGTTTTGCCTAAATACACTGGCTACTTCTCTGCACCTTTGCCAATAGAGAAAATCCCCTTTGGATTCACGTATGATTGTTAGGCATTTTCTGGTAACTTATTCCCACAGGAGAGCTCAGAGGCAGCACCTGATTTTCACTGAGTTTTTTAACAATGCTTTAAATAAAAGCAACATCCACCTCTATTAACAAATGACTGAGAAAATTAATTTTGTATTAAATTATGTGTTCAAATATAATGTTTCACTTCTGTAGTGCCATTCAACTCATAAGTGCAGAGTGCTTTGGAAGCATTAATGGACCAAGTCTCAGAACACCTCTGTAAGGCAGCTGTTATCCCCATTTCATACCTGGGAAAACTGAGGCACAGAGGTTAGTGGCTTGCTGCAGATTTCACAGGAGAGCCAGGACTAAAATGTACAACTGCTTCTGTTTTCTGTTAAAGTTTTTGGACAGATGTGATAAGGTATTCAAATGCTACACTGGCCTAGCAAGGGTTAATGAGCTGCTGTGGACTCAATTAACTCCACCCTGCTATATCTGCATGTACTGTCAGCCTTGCCTTGGAGAGGGCCCAGCTTAGTTGCTGCCTGGCTGGAAGGGAAAACAGATCTCTTGCTCCTGGAGAGCAGGGCTGGTAAGGACCAGGACCCATCCAGAGACTGCTAGTTGCCAGGGCCTTCCTGAGGAAAGATAGGATTGGCACAGGACTATTGTTTGCTCTTCCGCTTGGGACTAGCTTCTGGTTTGAATAAGGCTGCTGCAGGCAACACCCACCTGCGGGCGGGGATGACTGCCCTCCACAAGACTTGGATTTTGCATTCCATTGGAGTCCGCACCATTATTTGTCCCAAGTTCAGAAGTCCTCTGGTCACAATGGAAAATACCTATTTTGTTGAAATGGAAATCTCCATTTTTGACCGTACTCCTGAGGTTTTCAACAAAACCTCCCAAAACTTTCTGTTTTCAGCAACTGCAAACCAAAAACTTTACCCTGAGTAATTTTGGCTGGTTGGGTGAAAACTTTCAGTAAAACAAAACACTTTTGCCCAATTTGTTGAAATGTTTTGGTGCTGAAAACCAAAGAACAAAGTGTGTGTGGAGGGGGACGCAGCCTTCAATGAATGTCGCCCCAAATGTTAGTTTGGTTTTCCATCAAAACTTTTGGGGGCAGTGAGTGGGGAGAAGGGGATGTTTCCTGATCACCTCTACTGGAGTCTAAGCTCTTGGGGGCAGGGACCGTCTGTTTGTTGTGCGATTGTACAGCGCCTAGAATAATCGGGTCCTGGTCCATGACAGGACTGCTAGGGGCTACTGCAATACTGCTGCTGCCCACTCCTGCGCTTTAGCTACAGGCCTCTTTTATAGCGTGTCTGGCTCAACAAGACGGTTGTGGAGTCCCAAGCTGGCAGGGAAAATGGGCTCAGAGGGAATTTCAGCACGTCAGGTGACAGTCCCAAGGGGGTCTCTGTGACCAAACCCATCACATGCTGAACCATCATCTACGAAATATCTTTTAAATGATTTCTGTCTCCACATATAACCTCCTATTGTAACACAGCATGTAGTAGGGGGCTGTCACAGAGCTGAGATCTTTCAGAGGGATACCTCTGAGTGCTGGCTTCCAGTCTTTGGATAAAGTAGGTTTGGGACAGAAGGGTGGAAGAGCATTGGAAGTTTGCTGTCCCCTTGAGAGAGAGCAGTAATCTCATGAGGAACAGCTGTTGGTGTCTCATGTTCCCCACTTCCAAAGATGTCAGAAATGTGGGGAGAAGGTGATAGTTGTCTGGCCCCTGGTTTGAAGACAGCAGCATCTCTCCAGCTGAGGAACTTGTCTACTCACTTTGCTTCCTTGTATTATGCTGAAAGATGTTAGTGTCTGCCATCAAGTGGCTCTTTGCTCTATAGACAACCACAGAGCTGATAAAAGCTGATGGGTTGTGCTAAGTATCCAGCTTTCTAGTTGAATGGAAGGAGCCTTTCATGTAGAGATAGCAGGAAATAATGAGAGTCAACTGGCCCAGGCAACCAGCTGCGTGGAGAAGCCTGAGCAAGGCTAACCCATGAGGCCGAGGGATATCTCTGGGATTGATGGCAAATGCAGGGGCTAGGGAAATGTTTGATTGCATTGCAGCTGTGTATGAGAGCAGAAGTCAGCATATGTCAAGAGAAGTAGTAGAAAGTGTGGCCCCGAGAGGGAGTAGAAGAATAGAGTTCCTCTGGCACAGGACTAGCTAGAGAGGCAGGTTTGGAAAATGCCCAAGGAAACTGCCTGCTGCTGTTTGTTTCTACTGTGTTCTGGGAAACAGGGCTTTGTGTTCACTCTTTGTAAATAGATAGGATAATGACTTATATGATCAGTTTCTCTTCCTAACAGAAACAACCCAGCAAGACCCCAAATCTTCACCATCCCCTCAGGCAACAAGGGCCTCCATTGCAATGTGTCAAACTCAAAGTAGTTGATGTGGCATACAGGGAAATGTTTGCCCCATTTTCTCTCTCAACGTTTAGGGCTGGAATAGTGTTACAAAGTGCTGCAACTTCTACCCACGAGGAAGCAGCATAGAAATAGCATTGGTGCCAGCCTAACAAAGGCCTTGGTTTTCTATTGCACAGCAGAGACATTTGTCATGTATGGAAAAGAGGAGTTTACTCATTTCAACATGTATAGTGATCAGTATCAGTGTGCAGACTTTATTTCTGCAGTCTCTTTTACTGCTCTCAACCTTTATGTTTACCTGGATACTTACGAGACCGGAACACTCCCTATAAATAAACTACCAAATTCACGGCCATGAAAACGCATCACAGACTGTGAAATCTGGTCTCCCCCATGAAATCTGGTCGTTTGTGTACTTTTACCCTATACTATACTTAGGGCTGTCCCTAGGGGGTTGTGGGGCCCGGGACATAGGCACCGAGTTTCTATCTGCCAGGGGGTGCTCCCCCCCAGCTCTGCCCAGACCCTGCCCCCACTCCACCCCTTCCCCCCAAGGCCCCACCCCACCCCTTCCTGTCCCCACCCTGCCTCTTCCCTGCCCAGTTCCACCCCTGAGCGCGCTGCACCCTCACTCCTCCCCCCAGCACCTCCAGAGCCAAACACCGCAAAACAGCTGATCAGTGGTAGACACTGGGAGGGAGGGGAGGCACTGATTGGTGGGGCCCGCAGGCAGGCAGGAGGCACTGGGGGGAGGGGGAGTTTATTAGGGTTGCTCCTCCTTGCCCCCCCCCCCATCCATCTCCTGCCTCATCTCCCCACCCGCCTCCTCACAAACTGTGGTTACCTCAATTTGCCTCACCTTAGGGACAGCACTGACTATATTAGAGGGTAAATGTATACAAAAGTAGACAGTGTTTCTCAAACTGGGGGTCCTGACCCAAAAAGAACTGCAAGGCTATTGTAGGGGAGTTATAGTATTACCAACCTTACTTCTGCACTGCCTTCAGAGCTGAGCTGGCCGGGTGCCCAGCTCTGAAGGCAGCGCCGCCACCAGCAGCAGCACAGAAGTAAGGATGGCACGGTATGGTGTATTGCCACCCTTACTTCTGCACTGCTGCCGGTGGCGGCACCGCCTTCAGAGCTGGATGCCTGGACAGCTGCTCTCTGGCTGCCCAGCTCTGAAGGCAGCACAGAAGTAAAGGTGGCAATATTGCGAACCCCCTACAATAACCTTACCAACCACCTCTTGGGTCAGGACCCCTAGTTTGAGAAATGCTGATTTAAGGGCTTTACATGTTTATATTTTGCTGTTTTTAAATACATATTCAAGCTTTGTTACAACACTGAAATTTAAGATTTAAATATCTGAAACCATGAAATTCAAGATTTTTAAAATGCTATGACTGTGAAATTTACTAAATAGACTGTGAATTTGGTAGGGCCCTACCTATAAAACAAAAGAAGCTTTTTAGAAAGCCTCCCTGTGCTGCTGAGGGGCTCACAGTCAGGAGTTTTATACCCATGTTTCAGAGGGGTCTGTTTTTCCTAGGCTCTTCTGGCCAATAGGAATGTAGCAGCTCCCATCATGGACTCCAGTTTAGCCTCTATACATTAAGATAATTACTAGGTCTGGGATTTGCAAAAGAGCTAAAGCAGGGGTAGGCAACCTATGGCACGAGTGCCGAAGGCGGCACGCGAAACCTTAAATTAGAGTGAATAAATGAAGACTCGGCACCCCACTTCTGAAAGGTTGCCGACCCCTGAGCTAAAGGCATGAGATGCACAGCTTACTGACTTTCAATGGAGTCAATGGGAATTCTGCCGGACTAAGAACTGCAGTATCAGGCAAGAGGGAAACTGCTTATCTGGATCAGATGTCGCCAAGAAACTGCCCCTTTGAAGGTGACACCTTTGCCACAAGGAATATCATATCACTGGCACTCTTCAGGCAATTTAGAGTTTAAATCAGTTCTTGCCATGCTAACTCTCCCACATTAGGTTTGGTTAATTGGGCATTGCAGGTCTGTCCCTGAGAAATGAGCCTTATTCACTGAAACCACTGCGGCCCTTCATCCAGGCTTGGAATTAAAAATGGTATTTCGCACAGCAAAGCTGTGAACAAAACTGGAATGATATGCTGAATTGCTGTTCAAATGCATTAGCTGAGGCCAGTTTACCCATTGACTGCCTCTTGACATTGGAGATGAGCTTCTAGCTAACGAATCTGATTTTTAATTTTTTACAGTTTAAATAATAGAGGTCCTGTCTAGAAACAAATCAAACTTTAACACTAGCTTATCTGGCAGGGATTTAGTGGCATTGTGTGCCCATGTCTATGGGACCACAGGATTTAATCTCATCCCTTATGGCTTTTAAATGAAAATACCTGACTTATTTCCCTTTGATAGGTTTTATTTCTGGCACTCAGAGTTCGACTGTCAGGAGTACCACTGTGCTACCTCAGTGTGTACTGATTGTAGTTGACAGCTGGATTAGAGCACGTGCAAACTCTGCTGCGAAATGCCTCCCCTGGGTGGAGGTGGCATAATGAAGGATTATTTCACAAGGCAGGAAGAGCCCAGAGGCTGACACAGCCAATCACTGTTGGAAAGACAAGATCAGGATTGTGCAGACTGGAACAGCCGCTTATGCTTGGGCAGGTCATGAGAGACCTTCCTGTGTGAGAGGGTCAAAGACCCTGCTATGCCCTGAATGCACAGACTGATTTTTCAGAGTTGCTGAGCAATCACAGCTCTCCAGAAATCAATGGCTGCTGAGCACCTGGGAGAATCAGCCCTCTTTCACTGAGATGCCTAGATATGGGTTTAGCCTAGCAGACAGGACAGTTGGTGCAGTGGTGTAGGGCACCAGCCTGGGATTTGGAAGGCCTGGGTGCAATTCCTTGCTCTGCCACAGACTCTGTAGGTGACCTTGAGCATGTCACTTTGGCTCTCTAGGAGCCTAAATACCTTTGTGGATCTGGACCACTGTGTCTCAATTCAGATGATAACACTTCTTTATCTCAAGGGGATGTTGTGGGATAAACACATTGAAGACTGATTTGCTCAGATATTTCTATAATGGAGGCCAGATAAGTAACTAGATTACTTTAGGCACCCATGTTTGAAAACTTGTAATTTAATCTAAAAATTACCAGAAACAATTCCACAGAGTGTTCCTGAACTAGCCTTCTATTTCACTTGTTTTAGTCCCTTGTATCATCTAATCAATGCGTTCAAGCCTTGATGTTTACCCTTAAAACACTAGTAGGTAGGTAGGCTCTCCCTTAGGTCTGGTCTGCACTACAAAATTAGGTTGACATAGGTTGCCTTGTGACAACCTGTTTGTGCATGTGACTACACTCAAATTTGTCTCCTGCCAATGTAAGCACCCCGTTATGGCAACGCAATAAATATACCTCCCCAAACAACATGGAGCCACTGCCAACCTACTGAGGTCAACACAGTGCAAGTTTAGATGCTGCATGACCTGTGTCAATCCTACCAGTCATCCCACATCATAACACACTTTCTAGAGATGAAACCTACTTTACCAAGCTAACCTTCTGTTTGAGGAAGCTTATCTCTCCCCAAAGTCTTTTGTAGCATTTCAGCCAAGCCTGACTGAGATCCTGTTTTCATGAATGAAAATGTGTGGTCCACCCTTTGCAGTCCTTGAAGAACTCCATGGTTGCAGCTCACTACACCTCCCATCACGCCACATGGCATCACAAGTTGCATCTTTACTCCTCCGCTCCACACCTGGGGACAGCAAGGTAAGCCACATACACTGCTTCACATACACTGACCTGTTGGTTTATGAGTAGCTACAGTGGATGACATTTGCGCACTGAAATGGACAGAAGTGTTTGTTTGCTGCCTTTCCCATTTTAAAATTCCATTCCATTTATGTTAAAAGCTTGTTTGCATTGCCTGATGTTTTTTGCATATTACGTTTTTTTCTTTTTGGTTTTGATTTTGCACTGTTTTTGCCACTCAATACATTTCTATTTTTTTAGACCATAACATTATCTTTATTAGTTCACCATGCATATTACAGAATGCATAAAAACATTCAAAGCACTTGTAAATGTACAGCAAGCACCACTGAATTCATAGGTTCAAGAAAACACAGCTGTATTTATAAATGTACAGCACTACATAATTCCTAGCAGCACCCAAAGCTCCGGGCCCAGAGACACCCTAGCGTAGAACACTACTGGGGCTGACTGTTGAAGTCCCCTTTCAAAGCCTCCCTCAACCACATAGCTCCACGTTGAGCTCTTGTAATGGCCCTTGTGTCTGGCTGTTCAATTCAGCAGACAACCTTCCGCTTCCACCTTGGCAGCAACTTGTTCACCTTTGCCTCACAGATATCATGCAGGACATAGCAGGCAGCTCTAATCATTGGGTATTTTTCTCACTGATATCCAATCTAGGGAGTAAACACCAGCAGTATCCCTTCAGTCTACCCAAAGCACATTCAACAGTCATTCCGCACCCACTGAGCCAGTAGTTGAATCTTTCCTTGGCACTGTTGAGGTGGCCAGCATATGGCTTCATGAGCCAGGGGAGCAAGGAATAGGCTGGGTCTCCCAGAATCACTACTGGCATTTCAATATCTCCAATAATAATCCACCATTCAGGAAAGAATGTCCCTGCTTGCAGCCTTCTGATCAGTCCTGTGTTCTTAAAGTGTGACCATCATGCTGATACCAGTGAAGCATCCCTGGTGATCCACCAACGCTTGCATGACCATAGAAAAGTAGCCCTTGCAGTTCATGTACTCTGTGGTAAGGTGGGCTGGTGCCAAAATAGGGATGTGTGTGCTGTCTATCGCCACAGTTCAGGAATCCCATTGCTGCAAATCCATCCTCTATTTTCTGCACATTGCTGAGAGTCAGAGTCCTGTGTATTAGGAGCCGATTAATGGCCCTCCACGCTCGTATAACAGTGGCCCCTATGGTGGATTTTCGAACTCCAAAATGATTTCCCACTGACTGGCAGCAATCTGGTGTTGCAGGCTTCCAGAGTGTGATTGCCACTCACTTCTTCACTGTCAGTGCAGCTCTTGTTCTAGTGTCCCTGCGCTGGAGGGCAGAGGGGAGGTTGGCACACAGATCCAGGAGTGTAGCCTTTTGTGTCCGAAAGTTCTGCAGCCACTACTCATCATCCCAAATTTGCATTACGCTGTGATCCCACCAGTCAGTCCTCGTTTCTGGGGCCCATAAGCAGTGCTCTGCCATCTGCAGCTGATCCCTGAATGCCACCAACAATCTTGAATTGTTTTTTGCAATGTCCCTCAGCAAACTGTCCTCCCAGAAATTCTCTGTTTCCTGTGGGTCTGCATGTGTCCTTTATTTGCAGTGTTCATGAGAATAGTGCAGAGCTCTGCAGGCTCCATGCATCTGTCCGAGATGGCAGACACAGAAAATACTGCACAGGTTTGTTGGATTCCTTTTTAAAGGCACAAAAACTATGGGATATGGATGTGTGAGTCATTTCTGTCCTACAATACATTGTGAAAAGTTCCCAAAACCATTGTGCCGGATGGCACCATGTGGCACACTGGGATACCTACCTATGGTGCACCACACTTTGTATTGACACATGCACTCCTGGTGAGTACGTGTAGAGTTAATGCAAGCAGACAAGTACACACACATACAAACAATATACAGACTTCAGCAGCTGTATGCTGCCATAACTTGTGTCCACCAAAGTTTGTTGTGTAGGCATGACCTAACTCTCAACTGGCAGAGCGAGCAAGCTGGTTCTTTCAATCTTGTCTCATAAGTTGGTCCCTCCTTCCCCTGTATCATTTCTATATCTTTTCTCTCTATCCCCTGCAGTTTACCTGTTTCTTTCTGTGTATTCAGAAACTCAGTAAGAGTAAATTACCTGCATGCAGTAGAACTGGTATAATAATGGTAGGAAAACAGGCCCTCAGGTCCAATCAGCACCCAAACTATTGTGACTCAGATCTGAGGAAACTTCTATCAAATATTAATTTCTCTGATAGACTGATGAGTCAGAAAGCTGTCAATGGGTGCTCAGGCTTCATGCTTTGCATGCAGATTGCTTGATTGGAGTAATTGACATTGATACAGTGATTTACTTAACCAACCACTTAACCAAGCACTAGAATGGCCCATTGAGCTTTCTCTTCCGTTTTTTTCCATCCTCATGGTTTCCTGTTTTATTTCCAAAAGGTTTTGAAATTCTGTGTGGAAAATAGAAGTCAGTGCTGAGAAGAGCTGGAATTTTACCTTCCCTATCTGTGCAACCCTTGGAGTCCTGTGAAGTCAGGTTTGTTGAGATGTAGCTGTTAAAACATGGCCTGTACCCCCTGTATGGTCATCCTGTTGTAAGAGAACCCAGTCGCTGGGTGCCTTGTGCTTCCAAGCCAACTGGGTCTGGGTAGAGTCTAGTCACTGTTTCTATCTCTGGGAATATAGGCCACACTCCCAACCTCAGACATGTTGTCAGACGCCCTCCTTTGGAACAGGAGGTGCCACCATCCAGCTCCCCATGACCACAAAATTGGTGTCTGAGACCTCCAAGCCACCCCAGTCACTGACAAATGCACCCCTAGAGCTCCACTTGGGCTATGGACACTCTGGGCTTCTTGTTTAACCCCTTCAGGTATAACATGGTAGTCAAGCAAGGAACACAAGCTTCGCAAAATAATTTCTGACCCACTACAACTTTACTCTGAAAGCACCCCAGAGGTACAGATCTTTGACAAACCAAAGAAAAGTCCTGAGATGCTCCCTCCCCTGGTCTGATCTCTCCCTTCTTGTGAGCCCAGACAGGGCAGAATCCCCACTGGTCTCACTCTCCTATATTTCCTCCTTACATGTGGCGATGGTCAGTCTTTTACCCTGCACAGAGCAGTACCCCCTTCCTCCCCCCAGCCACTTCCCACTGGGAAGCTCCAAAGCCCTTCCAGTCATGTTTCCTTCAGCCCTTATATGGACCCCTGTGTAGAAAGTCCATTGATAGGCCGGTAGTTGAGTGACAATCAAAGTCGATGCCCCTGGATTGTGCCTTGATGGCTTCCTCAGTGATAGATAGTCCTTCACAAGGGTGTCAAGCACTGTTCCAGGGCTGGGCAGCTGTCTGGAATACACCCTAATAGGCTGCCATTGGGCAAATTTAGACATATGTTCAGCACATAATGCAAAATGGAGTTCGTAATCTGATACAGCCATACCCTGCTCTGTCACAGTACCTGAGAGCACAATTCAGCCCTCTCTTGTGGTAGCGATCCTGTTCCTCCTGGACTCCGGACTTCACAAACCCTCAGCTATTAGTGCTCTTGCCCTTCAGACATACACAAAGACAGTGGTATCTGCTCAGCATTTCAATAGCAAAGACACACTCCCCAAGAAAATTCTTCTGTCACCTCCACTGCCTCTTCTAATGTTTCAGAAATTGTAATCTTATAACCTGACTGATACCATCCTCCTCCTATGTTCAGGTTGTCTTTGGAGTGGACAAGCAGCCAGTAGATGATTGCCCATTCACTCTTGTTACATGATGGTGTCTGAAAGTGTGTAGGGGCTTAGCAGAGTGACTCTGTATGGACTCCATGTCGAGGCACTTTAATAAACTGGTGGTAAACAAAAGGCTTCCTTCTGTACTGTTCGCAATCTTTGCTAACGCATTGAAAGCAAAATAAAAAAATACATAAGAAAGGACCACATGACAATCTCCTCCTGTGAGCACCAGGAGATGTCTGCACTATTCCCTTTCTGCTCATTACACTGCACAGGCTCTGAAATAATATAGTCAGAGAAAGCATCTTCTGGTGAATATAAATCATGAGTGACAAAATGGTATTATTATGAGCAGAGGCAAAGTGCTTTCCTCCCACAGAATTACAGCCTCATTCAATCCCATACACATACAGCACTTCTGCACCCAGTGGCGGGGTGTCTGGGTAGTTAATTAAATATGTGTTGTGTATGTCTGAAGATAAATTGGGGCCGTGTGTGAGAGTGACTTTGTCTCTGTCTTTGTCTGATTTATCTTTAACTTACAAAACACTGAGAATAGAGATAACTATAAGCTTTAAAAATCTACTTTCCCCTCAAGCCCCTCCTATATAAATCTCTTCATTGAAATAAGCTCAAGAGACAGATAAATGCTCTGGCAGGAGTATGCAATATTATTTCTGGCACTTGAAGAACCTCAAAATAGATAAGGGAGGAATTGACAGGAGGCTGTGAAGCTCTGTTTGTTCTAACACATGGGGCCAAATTCTGCTCAACAGTTTAAGTCTGGAGTAATTCTTTTGAAATCATTGGAGTTGTTCCTGATTTACACCCCTTTAGCTGAGAGCCAAAATTGGCCCAGAATGGTTTTTTTTTTTTTTAGAAAACAAAGCCTCTGGAAACCCAAGAGCCCCCATAATTAATAGCTCCACAGATGACGACAATTCCAAGAAGAAAAGGCACCAAAATTGCAGCTCATGCCCAAGCAAAAGGTTAATTTGGCTCCAGAACAAATAAGCACTAATAATGAAAAGCTTAATACCTGATTTCAGGTGAAGCTCTGAGCCGTCAGTGACCTCATTCTGGAGCAGGGCATCCCAGGCATCACTTGTTAGGATCAGTTCCTCGTTCTCCTGACATGGTGTTCGTTTTTCCTGCAAAGCCTTTGCTAAAAACCCAAGGCAATGTTTTCTGGGGCCATGTCCAACAGCTTATGTGGTCAAATATAAGCCATTTGACATTGTTTGTTTGGGCTTTCACACGTCAAGGGAGGGACCAAGTTTTACTGCAATGTGAATGTTCAAAAGGGGATTAGTCTAGTCTCTCTAGCCCAGCGGCCCTTTGGGAATATTTGGTTCCAAGTCCAGTGGAACCCTAATACAAGGTCTGAGACAGGCTAACCCTGTTGCAGAACGTTCCATCTGAATGATCACTACATCCTGAGCCTTCCCAAATCAGCCATGTGACAGGAGCAAAGTCTTTGACACGCAAGGGCAGAGCAAGCTCTAATGGACACTCGACTGCTCAGCTTTGGCATTAAGAATCTAGATTATACACGGCTCTAACTAGCATCTCCACAGCACTCGTTACCTACAGCTGCCTAGTGCTCAGAAAAGTGAAACGGTCTTTGGCCCTGATTGTATTCTACCAATCCTTGTGCAGCAGCATCCAGTCCCTTCCTCTCTGACCCTGCAGAGGGTTCTCCAGGAGTGCTGGGATTTGCACATAGGAAGGGGGATTTAGTTTCTTTTTGCCAGACCTCCTCCCCGCCCCCATGAGGATCCCCCTTTAGGGAAGGGCTCCAGGATAGCTGTCAGATAGCTCCAGTGGAGCTCAGCTGCCAAGAAAGAGGGATTGCATGAGCAAAGAGCTAATGTGGAGGATTCCACAGATGGCTCTTGTCTCCCTCTGATCCCCCCCAGTCAGCTGTCCCCTTCTTCTGACTGAAGCCCGTGGAGTCCAGTCAGTGGAAAACGAATGAGAGGGGAGAATTGGCTCCAAAGTCTTCCATAGAAGTTTTAGAAAATATTTAAACCTGGAATCTGTTGTGAGATTCATGGACAAACTTTTGTTTTCAAACTCTACCAAACCTTCCACCAGTGAAGGCAAATAGCCACAAGCTGGTTGAACCCAGCCTGCAACATATTGATAGGGATATGCCCCCAAAATACTCTGTGAAAAATAAAAACCAAACCTATGTTTCTTATATTTACACTTGAACTAACTTGTTATAATCACATCTGCTTTGGAAAACAAATGGGATAAGATTTTCTAAAGCGGTCTAGAGGATTCAGGCACATACTTCCCAATAAACAAGGTGGCTGCTGTGTGTCTAAATCCCCCATACTGCTTTGAAAATCTCAACCATGCTGTTTTATCAGTTCTGTGTTCTGTTCTATATGGACTTGTTGCAGAATGGTGGTTTGATAAGGAACTCTTGGGCTTCTGAGAGCCCTGGAAGACTTTGTAAGGCCTGGTCCACACTGGGGGGGGTGTCGATATAAGAAACGCAACTTCAGCTACAGGAATAGCGTAGCTGAAGTCGAAGTATCTTATTTCGACTTACCTCCCGTCCTCGCAGCGCGGGATCGACGGCCGCGGCTCCCCCGTCGACTCTGCTACCGCCGCTCGCCCTGGTGGAGTTCCGGAATCAATGGGAGCGCGTTCGGGGATCAATATATCGTGTCCAGACGAGACGCAATATATCGATCCCCGATATATCGATTGCTACCCACCAATCCGGGCGGGTAATGTAGACGTACCCTAAGAGAGAGACAACAATTATTAACAATAGTAGCTGTTTCTAAACTATGTTGCCATTTCAGTGTGGTTCCAATGTTCTTTTGGCATTCATAACGTTACGGATTGGTAAATTACACAATAACTTCAGGTTGGAATAGGAAAGAGGACTCAACCTGGAGAAGTTGTCCTGCAATTGTACCAATACTGACATTATGTAGCGACTCCATCCTGCTTCCACTAAAGTCTGTGGCAAACTTCTTATTGACTTCAACAAGAGCAGGAACAGATGACCCTACCTCTGGGCTTTGGAAATATATTAAACACTTGCATTGGAGCTGCTTACAAGTTTTGTGGGGCTTATCATGCAACTAGTGTAATTTCATAGGCAGGGGTTACACGGGAGGAACCTTGAATCATATCAGGTTTCTTCTTTATGTAAACTTAAATCTATTCGCCTTTTGGTGGATTGTCATAATTGTTCTGAACATGCTGATTAATTAACCAGCATATGTGTGTTTGGTAGAGAACTGTGCTCCCTTGCTGTTCACTTTGTCCTGTTTGATTTGGCAGTGAAGTCATAGGGGTCTATTTCTCTCCTTGTAGGAATGCGATTTCCACAGAAACCTTGCGTGCACGTGTGATACTGTGTATTAAGATTATGTCTACTCTGCAATTAAACACCCACAGCTCGCCTATGTCAGCTGACTCGGGCTCGCGGGGCTGTAACATTTGCCATGTAAACATTCAGGCTCGGGCGGGAGCCGGAGCTCTGGGACTCCACAAGGGGGAGGGTCCCAGAGCCCAGGCTCCAGCCCAAGTCTGAACATCTACACCACAAATTTTACAGCCCTGTAGCCTGAGCCCCACAAGCCCGAGTCAGATGACACAGGCCAGCCATGGATGTTTAACTGCAAGGTAAACATACCCTTAGATCACCGTTGTTTCCAGTAGCCCCCCCCCTCCCCAAAAAAGGCAGACAGCTGAGAGAAAGAAATCCCTTAATAAAACTGCAAGCATATTCAGTAAAGCAAAGAGAACTTTGCTGAGTATATTTATTTTAGAGCAAATTGTTTTCTTTCCAACGTTTTCTACAGAATGAAAGTTCCCCTATAAACAACATCACTAGCTTTTATTTGTGAAGGACCATGGCCTATTGAATTATTTACCCATGTTTAGTTTAAAAGCCTGGCTCCAATTAAATGGTCATTCATAATGTCATCATGTCCATCCTTCTGCAGTCAGACATGCTGTGTAGTGTCACAGGACAAGACACTTGGCAGGCACTTAGGAAAGCAACTTGGCTTCCCATGCTTCTCAGCTGACAGAATGATCTGCTCCAAAATCTGTCTTGCTGATGTTTTACTGTGACATATGTTATTGAGTGCTAAATTGCTTTATGAAATGTTTGGTGGTAAAACTGAATACTTGCCGCTCATTTAAGCCTCCTTTAAGAAGATAAACAATTTTGTTACCCTCTGGTTTGATGAAGATACATAGTGATTTCCTTGGAAGATGAATCACAGAACTGACAAATTCATTAAATAGCAAAGGATTTTGCCAAGATTGCTCCTGTATAAAGAAGATGCCCCTGTTATCCAAACACCGTAGCTTAAATTCATGAGCAGAATCCCCATTTGTTCCCAAGCACTCTAAAAAGAACCACATGGGGTTTGATTTAGGAAATCAGCCACCAGCCAGGTTTTATGACAATTATTCATAGCAATTGTCACCAGACACTCTGCCCAGGCACATAAGTGAGGTCTTGTTGCCATAACTTGCAGCGCAATGGTCTCCCTGTTTGGAAAGAATAATGTGCCACCTATGGACTTTTTTATACCTCCTTGCAGCTGGGGTTAAATTAATGCAAATAATAGGAATGAAAAGACTGGGGGAAACTAATCTAATGTGGCAGCATAAAGCTGAGCTGAGGAGCAAGCATGGCTGGAGCCTAGTCAAGACGGGGAGGGGGTAGGAAAACAGGACCCACAAATAAGTCATTTAGCAATTTTTCCCCCCAAGCTTCCCAGGACTCCAGTCTTGATGGACCAATGATCTGATCCAATATGGCAAATCCTATATTCCTGTGGTCTTTCATCCTTCTCTCATTTGTTTTCCTTTGTTCCACTGAAGACTTACAAATCTAATTTTTTTTTAATTAGGAGGTATGTCAAGTCCCTTTTCCGGGGTTCTGGAGAGTTACTTTCCACTCTGATGAACACTAACTTCATATGACACAAATGACGAGCTGTTAAGATCACTGTGGCAATCAAGTCTCCTTTGATGGGAAAGCTAAAAATACGCTTCTCCAGCTGACGCAGCCTGAAAGAGGAAAATGTTGGGGTTGGTTTAAAAGAATACATCTTTTCCTGTACCACTTCCCTTAACGTAAGTACAGGGACATTGTCATGGTGGGTTGGTTAACATGTCATTTCTGCCTTCCAAACTAGAGCATTAGTATACAATCTAAATCTGACTCTAAACAGACTGTACCCTAATTACTCATTGTTTATAGGGCATTGTTTATAGAAAATGGGGTTATTGCTAAGGACTCTCCAATAGTGATTCTTACATTTCCCTCAATGATCAGTGGTTCTGGATGTTGGGGAATGAGGCCCACATCTCTGAGTCTGGATGAAAGCAATACTGTCAATAATCCTGATCAGGAGCTTAATTGATCCATGCAGAGGTTGTTCATGATCTGCCAACCCACATCTGCTCTCCCTTCCCCACATTTGCTCTTGGTCTGCCAGCGCCACAACATCAGTGTCACTGGCTCTCTGGCTCCCAGACTAACTAAACACAGTTTGCGTTGCCTAGTGTCACCACACTGGGTCTCCCTAGATCCTTGCCTAAACTAAGCAGTCATGGAACAAACTACTGATTACACTGCTGCCATTACTCAGCCTTTCTAGAAATAGTAGCTCCTGTTAGAGGTAATGCTGGACAAGTGACCCATCCATGGAAATGTAAAATCATGGGACAGGCTTATGTGCTGCATGGCTTTACCTTTCAGCTGCTCAATCCTGCTTGTCCAAGACTGATTCTGAGTTTAACAGTAGTAAGCAGAATCCTAAATGTTTCTATTTCTAGGATAAAGTGGGATTCTCCTTGTTTGGAATCATTGTCTAGGGAGGAAAGACTAAGAGTCCCGAGGAAGAGGTTCAAATAAGAGCACGTACATACCAGATACAAGAATATATTTAATTTGCACCAGTCTCAATAGATTCCATATTGGTGGTGGATCTTATTTCAACGAATGGAAGCTTTTTCACGACAAATAGCTGAAGAGAATCATCTCACTTTTTAAATGGAAATATCCTCTGTACAACACATGTTTCCATGCTTACGTACAACAAAGTGCTCTCTGTACTTATGGACAAGTAAGCACAAACTAAGAGGACCGAATACTTAACCTGTTTCATAAGACAGAATGGACAGTTGATTGTTTTGATAGATACAGTAGGTGCTTCCATTTGGCTACGGTAGCTACAATATTTTGGCAACACAACATTTCCCTCTAAAAGGTATCAGTCCTGGGAGGAACTGTTCAGGGTCAACCAGTCTCTGCCCCTGTGGATAATGGGTTTCTCATCTCTATACCTCTGTCGGCAGCTGCCCATTGCCAGCAGAGTGCTTGATGCTCCCATTCAGAGTGGTGGCCTTGAAGGTGTAAGACCGGCGTCTAATTGAACCATCAGTGTAGATACTCTCAGGCTTCTTCTGGCAGCTGAAGAACGTGAGGAACCCATTCCGGTAGTTCTTGTTCATCCACCCATAGAGCAGGGGGTTTACAAACGTGGAGCACATGGCCACCACATGGAAGACGGTGTAAAGGAGTTTGTACTCATGGAAGATGAGTACCAAATCCAGGTCGATGGCAAGCTGGAAGATGTGGAAGGGGAGCCAGCAAACTGCGAACACCACCACCACCATCACTAGCATTTTTGTTGTCTTCTTCCTCCTGCACTGGCTGTCACTGCTGGAGGTGGGGCTGATATGATTTTTCAGCTTGAACCAGATCCTGATGTAGGCATAGCAAATAATGGCAAGTGGAAGGATGTACTGCAGAAGGAGCATGGAAAGGCTATAAATGGTGGCATCTCTGTTATTTCCGGAAGGCCACTTTTCAGAACAGACGGCTATTTTGAGGTTGATGGATGGGATTTCCTCATGCCTGTACTCTCTGAAGATGGCCAGCGGGCCAGCCAGGACCGCACCAGTCAACCATGTAATGGCTATGATCGTGAAACTGAGCCTCTTGGAGATCCTGCTGTCCAAGTGGAAAACAATGCATCTATACCTGTCCAGAGCTATCACAGTTAAGGTGAGGGTAGACACATGGACACTCAAAGCTTGGGCATAAGGGACCAAATGACAAAGAACAGCCCCAAACTTCCACTCATCCAGTAGCGTGTACACCAAGGTGAAAGGCAAACAGAGAGTGTCCACCATGAGGTCTGCCACGGCCAGGTTAGCGATGAAGAAGTTGGTTACAGTCCTCATGGTTTTATATTTCACTATCGTATAGATCACCAGGGAGTTGCCGATGAATCCCAGCAGAATTATTAAGGAATAAGCTGCGATCAATATGACCTGGACCCCAAGGATCTTGGTACTGTCCATCATGATGCTGCTGGAACCTTGGAGACCCTGGCTAGGAGTGACAATGTCTTTGGAGTGCCAGCCTAGTGGCAGCTTCTCATCCAGAACCAGCTCCTCCATCACCAGGGTGCTGTTGGTTTGCTTCAGCAGCCCCATGTCTGGTGTGTCCTTTCAGGAGCGGGGGGAGGTCTGTAACGTCACCTCTGGAAGAGTAAAAGTGAAATAGTAAAAATGAGACCCTTTCAGACAGGAGAGCAGCTTCAAGCACCTCGATTCACAGTGGCATATCCAGGTTGGCATTTCAAATGAAGCAGCAGCAGCGGTAATGTTCCTTGACTTTTCCCTACTCCCTGATAAACTTGTGGTTTCCATACATAGTTACCACAGCCACTCAGAGGGATGTTAATCCCCATTAGACCTTATTTTAAACATACGCTAAAATTCATACTAACCCACCAAGGAAAGGCCCAGTGCCCATTCCATTTCCCAAATGCATTTTTCAGATTTTATTTATTTAAAAGTGAATGGTTTTTGTAACAAACAAACAAACAATCCTTCCACTCGCCATGCTGATGCGACCAAGACAGAGCTCAGCTTACAGTACCACTTCTGTGTGCCCTGCCTGTTGTGGTCTGCTGTGCTTTTCAAAATGGTTACACTAGAGAGAGAAACACCACCCCCTCCCAGCAAGGTGCACGAGCCCAAACATCTCACATGAAAGTGCCTCTGGCAGCATTGTGCATGATGACACAGGGCCAATCCAACTCCGTAAGCCAATGCTGAATTTTGTTGCAATCACAATAAGAGAATGTTGCTGCTGCAGGGGTTTATTCAGTACATACACAGCAGCATAAAATTCAACACAGCTATTAAATCCCCACCAGCCTTTCTCTGTCAGAACCCCCCACAGCTGAGAAGTGAATAGGGGTGAGCAGGGGTCACACTCTCCACCTGCTCAGACCCAAATGAGGGGCCAAGATCCAAGAATAATGCTTGAACAACGTGCTGATTAGGAAAACAGATCAATTGAGTTGCATAAATAACATTGTCTGCAAATTTGCCGTTCAGCTTTTCTGTTCTGAATCATTTCCAGTTGAGCAAAAGGGTTTTAATGCCGCTCGACTGAGGGAAATGAAATGTGGGTCCAAAATAAAGAGTGCACCCTCAGAGGCAGGAGCAGCTGCATGGCATCTTATCATCCTCCTTTCAAATGAATTGTTCGAAGTTTCACATTTGTTTCTACAGGAACCAGCGAACCATCTGCTTCTGGGCAGCTCAGCAGATCCTAACCTGACAGCCACAGTTGAAGGGTTCTCAGAACAGTATGACCCGAGGAATGGATGACTCTGAGCTTTTATGTGAAATGTGCAGTGGTTTAAGCTAGTTCCTTAAACAAATGGAAGAAAATAATGGCCAGCACGATGGTAAATGAGGCTGCAATTATGTTGTAATGGATAATAAATAGCTGGGTGTTCATTTATCACTCCTCAGAACAAGGATCATAGCTCCCCTTGGGAGCGGCTTCAGGAATCTGTTCTAATGGCTGCAAAGCTATGCTGCTTGGGAAGCCCAGGGAAAGGAGAACAGCCTAATTTAGACTGGTCCCAGCTGCACCCTCTCTTGTGCTCTGTGTGTTTTTATTGGCATTTACAACTTTGGCACCAGGGGCTCTACTGGCGGTGCTGGTTTCTACGGCAGAGATGCTAGGATAAGTTCTCCTCTCAGTGAAATCAGTGCAATCCCATTGCAGTGACAGGTTTCAGTGAGGCTACATTGGTCTGACCAAGAGGAGGTGATTCTCTGCCTTTATAGTATTTGCTCATCTAGGCAAAAACGGTGCATTGACAGAGTAAATTCTACACAGCTACAAGTGAGGGAGAAAGGATGGTCCAGGGGTGAGGATGCTCCCTGGACAAATTACTTAGCCTCTCTGTGTTTCAGTTCCTTAGCTGTACAAAGAGAGATCAAAGCACCCTGCTTGGGCTCTCAAGGGGGTTGTGAGGCTAAATACACTAAAGGCTGTGAGAGGCTCCCATACTATGGTAATTGGGGCCATATCTAAGGTGGGAGAGGTCAGGAGGAAGGGTAATCCTAGGCAGCAGGGGGGGAAATAACACCCACATTCAGCTGGAGGTGAGGCCGGAAGGAAGGTAATGAGGGTGAGAAGTCAGTGTTGAAGGTAACATGAGGCTGGGTGGGGTAATGGGAGGGTAACCCCACTTGGAACTAGTCGTGTCTACTAAATCTTCACCAACTAAACCAAAACCCACAGGCAGGCTTGTTGGAACCGTTCTCTTCTCCCTGCAGGACCCATTAACTACAGTAGAGAAAACCCTAGGGCCACTTGCTCATCCCTGACAACTAAGAGAAGTTGGCTTAGCAGCTCGCACCACAGAGGCTTCTGCTCTTGCACCGAATGGAGACATTAGCTGAGCAGGGAGAAGTTGGGCCATAGCGAATGTATTGATCAGTGCACAAAGAAAATGCTGAGAGACACAGTTTGTTGCACAAGCCTCCATGGAAACAAAGCTGCCGATCAATGGGCAGCATGCTGCAGTGGTGACCCAGCCCCACTGCTTCCCTGCGGCTCAGAAAGCCCCCTCCAGCCCTCCTCAGGTAACAGGTGCTGGGCTGAGCCAAAGTCAAACTGCAGTAGGGAAGAGCAAAGTTACAGTTCAAAGGCTGATGCAGAAAACAGAATTGAATGATGGGCATGTTTTCACTGCAGACTTTCTCAGCTTCCTCACTGCTGTCTATCTTGCCCCATATGTACTCATCTAACTAGCTATCTACCCACAGCCTTGGCATCATCCCTGGTCCCGAACCTTCCCTTTCTCTTTTTCCCACATCAGCTGCCAACTGGCTGCAGCGTTTCCTATTTAAAATCAAGTTATTTTCTTTAGTTGGAGACTGGCGATAAAAACAACCTGGGAACAGCCAGAAACATAATAATCATTAGGGCTGTTTTGCCTCAACCATAAAAGGTCTTAATGGACTTTTGCTTTTCAAAGGGCAATAATTAAAAACCAATTAAGGAATTGTAGTTAAGAGGCAAAACCGCACTAGACTCATAGACTCATGGACTTGAAGGCCAGAAGGGACCATAGCGATCATCTAGTCTGACCTCCTGCACATCGCAGGCCACAGAACCTCACCCAGCCACTCCTATAATAGATCCCTAACTTCTGGCTGAGTTACTGAAGTTCTCAAATCGTGATTTAAAAACTTCAAGTTATGGAGAATCCCCCATTGACTCTAGTTCAAACCACCAAGTGCCCCAGGCTGCAGAGGAAGGTGAAAAAAACCCACCATTAGGCTGTTCCAAGGTCATTTGGGCTGCTTCCAGGTCGACAGCTCATGCACCGAGGTTCATCCCAATGAGAAATCAAACTGTGGAGTTACAGCCCCCTCAATGCGTATTGGGATGTGGGAGTTAGGGTAGCAAGCCACCCACACCCTAGAGCCCCAGCAAAACCACCAGGCTAAATGGAGAGATCTCAGGAGCTAGGAACTACTTTTGTGGGAATGAAGCAATAGCAGTGCAGACAAGTGGGCTGGCAGAACCAGAAATACTCCCATGTGCTGTTCAGACCTCTTTCACTACCGTAAACAACTGGGAATGTGTTCAACGGCCTTGTGCCTCTGACAGGAGAATTATTTAGATCCGTTCCACTGCTGAGATTAAACCTACCATCTCTGTCTGTTCAAAGACAGAGTCATGCTGGGGAAGGTCTGTGGTCTGCAGGGAGCAAGAGGTGACCTCAGGGGTAGAGAGATACACCCAGCTGTCTGTGAGAGGAGTGTACCTTTCGACAGGAGAGGCACAGGTCAAGTCTCCTTGGTGGCCCAGGCCCTTGCTAAAGGTCTGAGCGCTGCCTGGTTTTCAGAGGTGCTGAGAACACACAAATCCCACTGAAGTCACTGGGAACTGCTTGTGCTCAACCCTTTTGGGAATCGGACCACACTAGTGTCCTGTACATCACTGAGCACGTTGCTGGGGCTGAATAATAGTCCTGTATGTGGATGCTTCATGGTTCATCCTCTGCTTCAGGGAAGACCTGCCACACTGAGTGTGGCAACTGCAGCCCAAAGGGGAGAGAGGCTACCCCCAGTAAGGAGAACTGGGATGTTGGATGTCTCCACTCCTGGGTGCTACAGTCTACCTCCTGCCCGTGTGGGAGGGTGGCACTGTGCACAGTGCGGGCTTTAATGGCTGCACCCCAGTTCTCAAGGCAGGACAGGACCAGACTGAGGATGCAATAGAAGCATTTCTGGTGGAAATGCAGCCACAACCGGGAGTTCTGTAGCTTCCAGTTATGCATAGAAACTCCAACCTAGCATCCATTCAAAGGATCCATCAGGTCTGCAGCCACAGTCCATCCCAGCTGAGCAGTGCAATCTACTTTAGGTTCCTTTTCTCCCAGGGATTAGACCCAGAGTCCACTCCAGTTGGCAATGAAATCCAGTTCCAGAATATTCACATTCTAAATGACCTGGACTACCTGCCTGCCTGACCTCACTATCCAGGTCTGCTCACCTGGAAGAGGCATAGGTGACTCACAAACCACACTGTCACTGAGTGACTGGCCCCTTTAAGGGGAAATGGGGCCAGCCCCATCTGTGCGGTAATTAATTGCATCTCACCCAGATGGAGTGGGACTAATGGGGTCAGGTGTTAGAATGGCAAACACCCAAGCCTCACACTAAAAAGGCTTAAGAAAGTGCAGTTGGGACCAACTGTGGAGGACAGCAGTTGAGCTGGGTTGTGGCTTGAGCTGAGATGCAGGAGCAGAGCTAACTCCTTGGTAGGCCTTTGGAGCAAGAGCGAAGCCTCCAGAGAATCTGGGCTGGGGTTCTGCACGAGAAATAGGGAGCTGAAAGGCAGCTCAAGAAGATTGAGAGGCTCAAGCCTGGAGAGGGGTGAAATATGCTTCAATAGTGTTTAATTTCATTTGTAGTTTTGAGTTCTACTGAGGAGCTGGAGGAGGTGTCCTGGCACGTGCTGCTCTGCAAAGGAAGTGTGAAATTCTGTCAAGTTCTGTTCGATTTGGAAGGACTGTGCTGCCAACCCCGGGGAACCCAGGCAAAGGACTCTGAAGAGGCCGACTGGAAGAAGCCAGTTTGGAGCCTGACCAATTACAGCAGGAGGACTTTCCTTGCCTTAGAAGGGGACTGAACTTTAAGTGTGACCTGGCTGAGTAACCCAGAAGAACTCTACTGCAGAACCAGATTGGCCACCAAAAGGCAGTTCTGGAGTGGGAAGAATCCCTGCAATGCTGCGTCCTGACCTCCAATGGTGAGTGTGCCCCCATGACAGGCACCCGTACAGCCCCCAGTACTAGCCACCTGGATGGCTTGACTCAGATCTATACGTTGAGTGTCCAGGCTGTGAACATGATCCATACAGAGACAGGACAAGAGAAATGGCAGAGGGCATTTCCTGAAAAATTAGGTAGTTGGAGACAGAGTTGGAGACAGAGCGGGAGAGTCTTTCCCTTTGGAGACAGAAAACAGAGCTGGTTAATTAAAAGCAGTGCGTAGTGAGATTATGGTGGCTCCAGCCAGCAGTTTCTGAGCGTGAGGGGGGCAAAGGGAGCAGATGAGAGGGGGATAATGGCAAAGGCTACCCTTAGATCAAAGGCCCTCTGCAGTCACAAGCCTGTCACCATTAGGTTTAAAATGGGAAAGGAAGGGACCTGGAGCCAGACTCTTCTCTCTGCTTCCAATCTTAGAGTAGCTGTTCTGAATAACATTGCACATGGTCTCTTTTTGCTACTGGCTTGGGGCATGAGGAATCAAAGGGCTGCTAATAACTTTTGTATTTTCATGTACCTGGTCATGGTCCTATTGCTGCTGTGCCCTCTCGCCATAATGGCTCAGACCCAAACTGGCCCATCAGGTCAAAAAAAAAGTGTTGAGTTAAGGCTTGGACTAACTAGACCAATGCCTGGAAAGGACTAGACCAACTCTCCCTTTGCCTACTTCAGACAGACCTCACGGTTACCGTGTGAGATGGGGCAGCAATGCTGGAGTCATTGCCTGAAGCGGGGACCCTGCAAGAGCTGGATCTATCCTTCCTCGTGCAACACCAGGGAGTCATTATGGACCACACTACAGGGGGACTCTGGGGTCTGAGCCCCTCTCTGCCCTCCAGAAATTATGTAGCAATCACGTGCTAGATTTCCGCTGTCCCTGGTTAGACCTAAGAATTGCCAGACCAGATCAGACACATGATCCATGTAGTCCAGATCCTGTTTCTGAGACTGGCCAGTAGCAGATGGCCTTCAACGGAAGGAGCTATGACACTTTTCTCTGGCTGAGGGTCTGCCCCAAAGTGTGTGTGTGTGAGAGAGAGAGACCCTCCCAACCTGCCCACCTTCCACTCTGCTCCTTGCAAAATATCATCTGATCCTGGAGAAGCACAAAGCCCCCATATTGTGTAGAACAGTGATAGGGCTTCCTGGGGAGGAGAGAGATTGGGGGACAGAGAGGAAAATCAAGAGAAGTCAGGCAGCTGGAAATTGAATCAACACCCTGAAGCCACGGGAAGCCAAGAGCACCATCAAGTGACCACTTCCCCAGCACTCTGGCTCCTCTTGTGCTCAGAAACCCAGTGGGCCCAGGTTTGAATCTTAATTGATTCTGAAAACTCTGGAGAATGTCACGCCAGCAAGGTGGTAGGATAATCCCTCGTCACGCCATGACTGAGCCCCTGGGTGGAGGAGAGAGGATAAAACAAGGAAGGGACAACAGCACTAAAACAGCCCTAACAGATGTAGAGGTCAAGATTTGGATGACCTAGCGCTGCTCAAACGATGAAGCGTAACTGAGGGGAATAACCCCAGGGGCTCCTATTTCCGTACTGGAACCTGCAGGTTCCTAGCATGATGCGTTCATACTTTCACAGTTAGGGTGCTTCAAAGGAGCAGGTGAAGTTTCTGCAGGAAATGGTGCAAGGGAGTTGATTGGGGGAGCTCCCAGCTACTTGGCTCAGAAGAGGAGGAGCAATAGGTGATGCCCGCACTAGTTGTAGGGGACATTCATCTATACTTTAGCCCTAGTTCTCCCCCCACAGAAACCATTGGGGGGAATGTTGCAGGAGCACTGACTGTGGAAGAGCTCACAGGTACTCTAGTCCCAGCAGAAGACCCAATAGGGAATGATGGAGGAGCACTGGCTGTGGAGAAACTCACACATACTTCATTCCTAGCTGTTCCCAGCCCTGTGGAGAATGACAAAGGAGCTGGTATTCCCCTTACAGACATGAAAGCCTGCAGCAGAAGTGCCTCCAACATTGCCATGTGGCAGAGATTGGCTGGGCATGGGGAAGCAGATTCCTGACATGCTTTTCTCTGCACCAGCTGTGGGAGGCTGCAGGAGGTAAGAGAAGGGATATGCTGGTTGTGTGCCAGGATCCAGCTGTGGTTTGGGGAGTGTGCGGCCTGATTCTGCTCCAGGAGTGAGATGCAACCACAGCAGATAATGGAGGAGGAGAAGAGAACCCCTGAAGAGAAAGTTGGAAGAGAGAAACTAGAATCCTACTTCCACCAAACCTGTAGCAGTAACTCAACTTCTGGTTGGACACATTTGAGGAGCAGATGGCAAAGAGTCTACCTCAGCCCCGGGAGCCGCAACCACTCTTAAAAACAATATGCAACGAGGGAGGAAAGATAGCAACCCCTGACTTTCATTCTACACCCAGCCTCGACGGCTTGCTCCTGGAGCAGAGCTACTGGTAGTGACAGCAGCATACCAGGAGCGTGTTCCTATGTAAATGACAATGGAAACCAGCATAAGGGAGGTTTCTATCAGAGGATGCAGGGAAAGATTTACAGGAGGGAGCAGAATTTCTCAGGCAGCAGCTCGATATATCCACACCTGCCATTCTCTGCTCTGTAGGTTTGTGATTCGTTTCCACAGATGCCCCCAGCCTCCCCTCTCCTATCTCCTCTTCCCTCTGAGCATCCTGCTCCCCAGGCTCCCTGCTTCTGCTCAGGAACATTTCAAAACTCCTGTCAGTATTGCTTGCTGCACGCATCTTCTTAATTCCATATCTCAATGCTGCCAGCACCTGAAATCAATCCCCGGGATGATGATGCTTAAATTCTGCCATGGACAAAATATACCAAATCTCCACTGTGCACCAAGAATGAGCCCTTCCCAACCCACCTGGCAAATGCAAGAGCATTCTCTGAATTCAGTAATGAAGGCACAGCAAAGCCACATACCTGGAGTTACTGTCTCATCGCTGTTTGGGATGGGGGTCCGTCCTTTCCTTTCCACTTTCTCTCTCCGCGTGGATCAACCTATAGCAAGCAGGATTAAAGCACTTCTTCTAAAACTAACTCCTGGAAAACAAAAAAAATCATGTGGACGACTGTGCTCCTGGAATGTGCTTCATCCCGGAGGAACAGTTTGACATGCCAGCCTGCAGGCACTCAGAGCTTCCTCCAGGAGAGTGACTGACAATCCCTGCCTCACAAAGCTGGATGCTCCGTTAGATACTGAATGAGAGAAAGAAGAGGGAGTGTGTGTGTTTTAACAAACAGGAAAGGAAAGGGGGAGGGAGCCTGCTGCTGCTGTTCATACATTGTTCAGCCACTGAGGGGCTTCTTGCAGTGGAGGAGAGAAGAAGAAGCTGAAATGTTCCATCACATCATCTTCCCATCCCAGGGAGAGGCAGTGTGGTCTAGTGGCTAGGACAGTGGCTGGGGAATGAGGCAACCACGGTTCTGTTCCTGGCTCTGCTCCTGACCTGTTGCATGACTTTGGGCAAATCTCATTCCACTCGTTCTGTGCCTGTCTTGCCTATATAGATTGTGAGCGCTTTGGGCCTGGAACTGGCTCTTCCTCTGTGTTTGTACAGTACCTGGCACAATCTATGTGCTTCAGTGGTATAAATAATAATGGTCTGAAATGGCAGTAGCGACATGGCAACTGCTTGTCCCTTTTCAGAAGTTGGAACTAGGAAACCGAGTGAGCCTTCCATGTGCCTGGTGCTGTCCAAACTGAACGGTCTCTGCATCCAGGAGCTTACCGTCTAGTGCAGATGTGTCTACGTTAATACAACAGGCGTCACTGTGCGTTGGGGTTGGTGGAGTTACATTTTCTATTCTTTTTTGGAATAAAAAAACCCATAGAGACGTAATTCAAGAAAGAGAGAGAGGTGATCTATCACAACAGCAAAAGTTCGGTGTTCCTGCAACAACTAGCCTGGCAGAACCGTGGGGCATGGCAGAATATCCTGCAGCCAGAATGGGGGAAGTAGTAGAGGGGGCAGGGTTTCCGGTCTTGCTGAAGGTCCCACAGGTGGCCAGCCAATAGAAAGGAGGCTCTACAGCATGAGCTCTACCTGTGTTTGCCTTTCCAGCTGACCTGGACAAGGAAATGCAGGAATGAGGAGAAGGAGACCCAGCATCTGCTTTGAGACACTTCAACTAGGAAGCCATTGTGGCACGGCTCTGGCAGGCTGCGCTTCCTCTCTCTGGTCAGCTGTGGAGAATCAGGAGCCGAATAGCATCAAACTGGGTTTTTTTGTGCCTGCTCGAAGAGGTCCAGGGTGCTAAGGGAAAAGGAGAAAACCTAAATGGCCAGACAGAGAAAGAAAAGGCAAAACGTGTCCGTACCAGAGACCTCCCTTTCCTGAATCTGTCCGAGTCACCCACAGCTTCCAGGTAGTCAGTAAATGGATGCATGGGGTAGATTCTAACCACCAAGGCATTCTTTATTGCTCTGCAATATAATCACAATACGTTTCCAGCAACGTATTAGACAGCTGTACCCAAAGGCCTCTGAGCTCCTTAGCAAAAACATAACTCTAAACAGTAATAAACACAGTGCGGGGAGTGAGCAGGCCTGATCTACACTGGCTGCTGCTACAGGCTGAGGTGTAATCATTTCACAAGCCTAAGGATTAGGCTTGTTCACCTCTGCCCCCGTGCTGGGTGCCGATGTGACAGGCACGTGCAGCTACGCTTTTCATCTGGCCTGTGGTATGCACAGCACGCCTGAACTCTGCCCATTCAAGAGTCAAGCCACCTAATCACTCCATCCTGGGGTCAGCGCTCTGCTTGGATTTGCGAAAGACTCAGGTCTGAATGTAGGCTTCCCTTGACGGCCCCTGGTCGGTGTCAGCCCAGGAGACACAAGAAACAATGCTGCTTGCTGAACCTTTTCCGCTTACCAAGGTCAGGTGAGGAAACAAGTCTGATGAGCTACACTGTATGCTTTGCTTTAATGTATTCTGCATCACCTCTGCAGTGTGTCATCTGCCAATTGTTCCGGGGGTTACATCTGCCTAGTGCATTGGGACCCTTCCGGATAGGAGGCATTAGTGTATTCATTTGTAAGTTGTTATTACAGTATTATTGCTATTCAAACACTTGGGCAGTATTTCAGGACATGGCAGCACGCTGGATACTAGCAAAGACGCTTTCTCTCTCTAGTGCTGAGAAGGATGGTTAAGTGCTGGAGCTGGTTACCTAGGGAAGTTGTGGAACCCGCATCAGTGGGGGTTTTAAGAACATGTTAGATGAACGCCTGTCAGGGATAGCCTAGATATACTTAATTCTGCCTCAGCAGGGGGTGATGGACCTCTTGAGGTCGCTTCCAGCCTTACATTTCTAGGATTCTATATGGCCCCTCATCACCTTAGTTTCTGAGCACCTCACGGTCCTTCATGTATTTATCCTCACAACTCCCCTAAGAGGCAGGGCAGTGCTGTTATCCCCATTGTGCAGATGGGGAACTGTGGCACAGAGAGGCTAAGTGACTTGTCCAGGTCACACAGAAAGTCGGTGGCAAAGCAGAACCCAAGTCCCTCAAGTCCCAGGCAAGTGCTACCCTTTGGACCATCCTTCCTTTGTCTGCCATTTCCTTTAATAAAAGTCTCTTTACAAGTACAGGATAGAGCTCAGTAACTGCAGGCAGGCAAATCCAGTGTGTCATTTATTCACTCTTGCTGAGCCACCCTTGCCTGGGAGGTTTGCGTCTTTCTCTTCCCCCTTCTTCTTTCACACTATTCCATTTTGTTTTAGATGTACCAAAAACTCAAGACCAAAGGTACAGCTGTAGCTCTCGAATTCCCAGCTAGTTGGGTGAAGAGAAGCAGCAGGTCAGCCCCCTAAACTGAGGAGCCCCGAGCTGAGCCAGCGTCTCCCATCTGTCCCTTTGGAAGATAATGAAGCAGGTGATCACATCCCAGGAGGGGAAGCTAATGGGTAGTGAGTGATGCATAATATCCTGAGTCTCTTCTTGTAGGAGGGAGAGAGTCTGAATCCAGCTACAAGAGCTTTAGGACTAAAGTGGATGGCTGATTTCTACCCAGGCGCAAGAAAGACTCCTCCCTTCTCTTCTGGCAAGAGATGCTTGCTACCCGTGCCCCAGAGCTCTTCGCTGAGCTTCCCCCTTGGCTGTCATGAGATGCCTGTGAAGAGGGCAGAGGCTGCCCCCAGCAACATCCTCCTCCACCTGGTGCTGTCAGGATGCAGCTCAGACCTACGGGGTGAATTTCTTCTATTTCTGGCATGTGGTGTTGCAACATCACGGCCGATTGGATGCCAGCAAATATTAACGCTAAGTCCGGGGCCAAAGAAATTGTGTTTTTTTTATGGACTTTGGATTAATCAGCGTAACTGTCTGTGCTCGCTCCCCTCCCACAGCTCAAATGGGCCCCAACGGAGGGTTTAGCACTAAAGATGAGATGCCTGCAAATATTAACAAATCACTTCAGCCAAATATGAGATATTTCTTTATGGGCTTTGTATCACTTCATCAGTGCAACAGTCAGAGCCCTCTCCTCTCCCAGAACTAAACCGGGTCAAAGGGCCTGGGATACTGAGAATGTCTGGGCTAAACTAGCTGCACAACAGTCCTTGTCCCTCCCAGTAGAAGGGGCGGCAGAGCCCGGGGAGGAAGCACTGTATCGGCTTAGCTGCTGACTCTGCTGCTGTCTGCATGTGGCTACGGATCATTACCCTGCTAAATAGAACATTCCTGTCACTGCAGAGTGCAGTCCGTCGCTGACGTAGGACAGGCGAGGATGTGCTGCCCCCCAGATCCAGCCCAGCTGTGTGACTGGAGTATTGGAGAGCTCTGCTGCACACCACAGCCTGCAGCCGGGCACTCGTTGTCCTCGGGTTGTGTGCGCTCCTCTCTATCTATTCCGTTAGTGAAGGCCAGACCTGTGTCTAACTGGCAGCTATCCATCCAGACTCGTCTTCTACTTCTTTAGGATTCTACTATGGCTCCTAAGAGCCTGAGTCATGCTGTGGGGAAGAAATGCAGTGCCAGAAGGGTGGTACCTGTGTACGGATCACTGGGGGCAATTGGCACTCCCATGTGTATCAGGCATAGAGTGCATATCCTACACCCACATCCCATGCTGCCCTGCTAACTCTAACTGGTATCCAAATGGGCTGGGCCAAGGCTCCCCCTGCCACATACAGACAGGCCCCTCTGGGACTGAGTGCTGCAGGCAGCTTGCCACTCCTTGCGCTTCCGGGGGCTTGCAGCCACAATGGGGCTAGGAAGGACGAGGCCCTAAAAACAGCCTCCACTCCATGTGACTGTGGAGTAACCATGCACAGCTGTAGCATAGTTCAGGGCTGGCCTGTTGGGGAGCGAAAGCAGACCTCCCATTGCTGTACCACTGTCCCCGAGATGGCCACCCTGCCTAAGGGTGTCCCCGGTTAGCCAAACCCCCTTTCATAGACCCTATCCCGAGAGCCTGGCTCTCCTTGCTGCACAGCAGGCTTGGGCTACGTGCCAGCCTGCCTAATCTCTCCATGCCATAACGCAATTACTATTGCATTTGTGCTTTGGTAGCGAAGCGCTAAAACGCCAGCTGGACCCTGAGCTTCTAATTAGTTAAAGGAACCACTGGGCCAAGAGCCACTCACCTTCCTCACTTGATCAATGGGAGCAATCAGCCTGGGGAAAGATTTGCTGTAAAATCCCCCACTGTTTTCAAGGGTGGCTCAGTTACTGGTGCAGCAGGGGCTGAGTGATGGCCTATCCCCTCTGCAGAGCCTGGGTTTCTCTCTTGGCAAAGAGATGGAGGTACCAAGTAGAGGGGCCTGTCTAATTTCACAAATACCCAGATCCTCAAACTCCCAATGTCAGGCACCTAAATACCTTTGATCTGGGCCAAACTACCTACACAGTTATGGTCCTCCCTAGGAAAGCCAGCAGGTTCCTCCAAGATAGAGATTCAGTACCAGGAAGCCTGCTTGGCTCTGGGCAAATTTCCTGGCTGCCATTTCCTATGATCCATCTAGCCCAATATCCAATGGCAGCCAGTACTGGAAACTTGGAATGAGTGCATAAAGGGCCTATAATGCGCCTAACTGCAATAGTGCACCATAGGGGGAAATTTCTTCCTGATCCTAGCTGGCAGTCAGTTTATGCCCTGAAGCATAAGGTTGGAGAGTCTTTGTTAATTTGTATCCTTGCTAGTGGAAATATGGGTGCTCGACTTATTCTCATCAAGTCAGATCTTCCCAGGTGAGCACCCTTGTTACAGGCAAAAATATTCCAAAGTACACATTGGGAAATTCCCACATGTGAGCTGGGCACACACACAACCATGCATGTACTTGGGAAGATTCATCCCATGAATGACCAGTCTTTTTCAATCTTGCTAAAGCTCTTTGCCTCAATAATACCCTGTGGCAGCAAGTTCCAGAGGTCAATCGGTTACCTTTTCAAGCAATCTGGGGAATTGCTCAGAGGATCTTTGCAGCCCAAAACCCATACAGTGTTTGAGTGTTGACTAGGCAAAAGCAAACTCCTCCCCACTTTCTGAATTTCACAATGAATTTTGCAACCCCGGGTGCAAAACGTATCACAAAATATCTATGCAACAGAACAGATGCAACGTGGGATTTGACTGATCAGTGGTCTGTTTGGAATGGAAGGAGGCAGGTTACAAGTCTTGCTCCTGTAAGGCTAATTCAATCCTAGGATGCCTCAGGTGAGGTATTTCCAGTAGAGACAGGGAAGTATTATTACCATTATACACGGCATGGGTGAGACCTCAACTGGAATACTGTGTGCAATTCTGGTCTCCCATGTTTAACAAAGGTTAATTCAAACTGGAACAGGTGCAGAGAAAGGCTACTAGGATGATCAGAGGAATGGAAAACCTACCTTATGAGAGGAGATTCAAAGAGCTTGCCTTGTTTAAACTAACCAAACAAAGGCTGAGGAGAGATATGCTTGCCCTCTATAAATACATCAGAGGGATAAATACCAGGAGGGAGAGGAGTTATTTAAGTTAAGCGCCAATGTTGACACAAGAATAAATGGTTATAAACTGACCATCAACAAGTTTAGGCTTGAAATTAGACAAAGGTTTCTAGCCATCAGAGGAATAAAGTTCTGGAACAGCCTTTGAAGGGGAGCAGTGGGGGCAAAAAAAATGATCTGGTTTCAAAACTGAGCTTGATAAGTGGTATGATGAGACTTCCTACAATGGCATGTAGCCAATCTGCGACTGCTAGTAGCAAATATCTCCACTGGCTGTGATGGGACAGTAGATGGAGAGGACTCTGAATTACTAAGTGAATTCTTTCCCAGGTGTCTGGCTGGTGGGTCTTGCCAACATGCTTCAGGGTCTGACTAATCGCCATATTCGGGGTCAGAAAGGAATTTTCCCCGGGTCAGATTAGCAGAGACTCTGGGGGAGGGTTTCACTTTTCTCTGCAGCATGGGGCACAGGTCACTTGCAGGTTTAAACTAGAGTAAATGGTGGATTCTCTGTAACTTGAAGACTTTAAATCATGATCTGAGGACTTCAGTAACCCAGCCAGAGGTTATGGGTCTATTACAGGAGTGAATGGGTGAGATTATGTGGCCTGCAATGTGCAGGAGATCAGATTAGAGGATCATGATGGTCCCTTCTGGCCTTAAAGTCGCTGAGTGTAAGGCAAATTCTGTGTCTCACTTTCCTTCAACAAAGAAAAAAATATGATCAGTTATTTTCCCCGTGAGGAATCTGTCATACAGTGCTTGTTACCAAGGCTTCCAGACTCTTGCTTCCTCACTCAGCTGGGGCTGGGAGCAGCAGTGGTGACACACATTTAAAAAGCAGCCTTTCGTTTTAAAAACAGCTGTTTGATTCCATGTGCGTGTGACTAAAATGTTTAAAAGGTTCATTAGTGTGGTTTGAAATCTGCGCTTTGTTGATCAGAGATGGAGACAACAACACATGAGATGGCACAAAAAGCCAATTTTCCCTTTTGAACACAACTGGCCACAGGTGCCACAAATTTGGTTCTCTCAGCCAAGTATCTGTCAAGTAAATCACCTCCAGAAAGGTGGCTTAAGGATATATAGTATCTGTCCACCTCTCTGCATTTGTAGTTCTCTGTAATTGTTTTTAACCCTGCCTACAAGTTCCAGGGTCAGAAAAATAATTGGCGTAATTTCAGAGAAAGGTTCTTGCTGGAATGTATGGATGCTCAGATACTGCAGTGATGGGCACTATGTAAGAACCTAGATAGATGAGCGAGGGATGCAAGATGTTCTGCTTCGCTGAAGACGAAAGCAGGCAGAGGAGATAAGTACATCTTCAGTGACAATGTAAATGAGGAAGCACAGAGCAAAGCCTAGAGAAACAGATTTACAAAGGCTAAAGCTTGTAACCAACAGAAGAGCCAAAGGGCCCAAGCTCTGCTTCATCGACTACTGCCAGAGTTCAGATCTCCCTGGGATGGATCCTCAGCTGGTGCAAATCAACCTAGCTTAGCTGACTGCACCAGTTCACACCAGCCAAGGATCCAGCCCTCAGATCCCCTTCCGACATACAAAATGTACTCAGTCAAGCTGGGGTCAGCCCATGCTTTTGTCTTCAGTGAAGCAGCACAGCGGCAGCAGGATCAATCCATCCAGCATATCTTACTCATCTAGGTTCTTATATGGTGCCCATCACATTGGTATCTGAGCACCCACATATTCCAGCAAGATCTTTAGCAGAGAAGTCAGAAGTTGATTCAGACTTGGGTCCACTCTGTTTAGTGGTCATTTCTGCAAGTCACCATGCTCAGAGCTTGCTAATTTATTGGAAGGTTGTTGCTGTTTATTTATGTACCAAACTGTTTAAAGAATGGCTTTCACAAAAGGGACAATACCTTGAAGATAAATTCTTGAGAGCAGGGACTTCATACTGTGTCTGTACAGCTACAGTGCTGAGCAATAATAATATACTATGTGAAATAAGTTGCCTTGAGAGCACTGCTCAGTGGATGAAAGGATGGCTGGGTGGCTAGGGCACTAGCCTAGGACTTAGAAGATCTCAGTTAAATTCCCTGCTGTGCTACAGACTTTCTATGTGACCTTGTGCATGTCACTTAATTTCTCTCTCTGCCTCAGTTCCCCATTGGTAAAATGGGGTATAAAGATATTTCATCCACCTCGCATGAGTGTTGTGAGGTGCTCAGATACTCCTGTGGGTCCTAGTACCATAGATGATATACCTGCTCCATTTCCCTGTGTTTTTTCATAATTGTTATTGCCACATCAAAGCCACATGTATTGAAATCAGGATCTCTCCTCCTGGCCCAGTCCTCCTGTTTGATGACCCTGTGCAGAAGTCACAATGCAGAATTTGTGACATGTCAATTTCTTCCATGGCTGCAACCTGTGCTGTGATAAACACAGGGTTATGACAGCAGAAGCAGACAGAGCTGGGCAGTGTGGTTGACAGCTCTAGCATAAACACTATGTAAGTGTCAAGCTGTATAAGACCAAAGGCAGCACATTTACTGCCTGAGAAAAATTCAGAATCTGCCTTCTTTAAAATGGATGTAGTGCGGGTGCAAGGTGCTAAACTGACAGTGACTGAAGTCTTACACTTAGCTCCAGAACAAATGTACGTGGACAGTGGTTGCTACCCCCACCCTGCCCAGCTGTCTCAACTCTGGAGAGACCACCGTCAGGTATGATAAAGGAGTTCCTTCCCCAGGGTCCACTCAGCCCTTGGTCTGTCTGCTGAGGCTGCCACCAAAGGTGCCAGTTGTGATGGTGGGGTTTTGTGTTAGGGACACTTGGGGCCAAGTTCATTTCTGGCGTAAAGTCAATGGAGTTACACCAGGAATTAATTTAATAGAAACATACAAAGATAAGGCTGGAAGGGATGTCAAGAAGTCATGTAGTCCATTTCCCCCCCCCCCCCTTTGCTGTTCCTGTTTCCTAGAAACTTGACTGAAACCCCACAAAACTCATGTCACGTATCTGTAGGACACCAAAGAGCTGTCAGATAGGAATGACTATGTCCTATTGTTACAAAACACAGGAACTGTTGCATAAAATGTAGTTGGTTTGGATCTCCCAGAAGTGTATTAAGTGTCACATTATCTATCGGAACCAGACGTTGGAGTCATTTATTGGCAGGTCATTGACCAGGGTGACAAAGAGCCTCTGAGGCTCAATCTTGGTGACGGGGACAATCATGACAGGTGTGAGCCCAACCCTGGCATGATGGCCAAAAGTAGCAGTGAGTGAACAGCAGCTGCCCTGCAGCGGACTGAGAATGGGATTGTTTTACTGCTTGTCAAATAATAGTGGGACAATCGTCATCTTAGCTACCACCGAGAACTGAACTGGGGACCTTCAGAGCTAAAAGCACAGATCTCAATAGCTTGAATTAAATAGCCAGGCTTGTCGGCTGAGAGCTCATATCCTCTGTGGATCAGGCACAGAAGGGGAGACGGCACACCCTGACCAGCGGGTTACATATCATCAACATACAGGACTTTGTTACATAAAAACAAGACATGCTGGAGAGATTTTAAACCTTTGGAGCTGAAATCCTGGAATGGAGCAAAGGGGTGGGATATGGGGTCTTCCGTTGCTTTGATTTTTTCCCCCCTTTAAAGTTGCTCACATTCCACTATCCATCTCACCTTTCCTCCCAGCAACTGCTGCCTTCACCCTGAAGTGCAACAGAATCTGAGTGCCCAGAAGGGGACCAGAGGGAGGGTGGGGGAGGAAGAGGGGTGACCCTGGAACACCATTGACTTTATAGGAAGCAGCTGCAAGATAGCTCAGGAACAAGCACACCCTTATGGGAGGGAGCCCTGGAGTTGTGCATTGCCTTATAGGATGGAGCCCAGGAACACACACGCCCTTATAGGCTGAAGCCTTGGAGTGTGCATGGCCATATAAGAGGGAGCCCTGGAATCATTCTATTTTAGGGCTTTATAGTACCCAAGCTCCTTCCATATGGGACAGCTCGGCAGTAGCCAAGATCTACGTGGGGTTAAGCTCCTGGGAGGGGGCGGGGAATGGAATGTGCACAGCCTAACAGGAGGGAATTCTGGAATGTGCATAACCTTGCAGGAGGGACCTCTGGGTTTGTCCTTCCTTCACCTCTTCCGAATGATAAAAAGGCAAATTCACAGTCGCTAATTAAATAGAATGTGCTAATACGCCTGAGCTTCCATTGCTAGCAAATTGCCATGGGGACTGTGGGACGTTTTCCAAGCAACTGCTCAGGTAACACATGCCTGCAATTCAATATTATTAAATAGGGGTTCCGCTCTGCCTAGAGACTCTCCCCAGAGAAAGGAGATAGGTGAGCCTGTATCTTATAAATCCGCCTTGAACGCCACTTCACCCTGGAGACAGAAGAAGCAAGTTTCTCCCTAGCGTAATCCGAGGCAGTAATAACATAAAGCAAACTTATGAAGCATAAGGGTTTGGTTTTGTTCCCCTGGCATTGACTTAACTCTGGAACAGAGAACACATCAGGTGCTGATTTCACAATCCTATTCCTATTTGGCATTCTTGGTGCCAGGCAGAAGGGTAGCCTAACAAATCTACTGCTTTCTGGGACTTCTCGTGCCAGTGAGTAACTGCTATGGGATAAAAAGTCTGTTCCTTTGAAATTGGAATGATGAAATTCCCTGTTAAGAATGACACTAATTTGGGGGTGAAATTCACCCCAGTGCAGAGGAACCAGCACAAGGTCTATGCAACACACAAGTCCCGCATAAGCCCTATTTTGAGGATTTAAGTGGCGCATAGTCCTTCTGCTGGCCCTTTGCAAAGCGCGAATTTCATCCGTAGTGTCTTTGCAAGAAAAAATAAAGGAAAACAAGATCAGCTTAAGCAACAGCACAGAGCAAAAGTGCTAGCTTGGACTCGATGCCAGGTCTTCGGCGATGGTTATTCTCTGTTCTGACACTGCCTCACTGCATGGCCTTGGGCAAGCCAACCTCCGGTGCCTCAGTTTGCCCACCCCTAAGAGGAGGAGGAGGATTGTGCTCCCACCCTCATTTTGCTGTTGTCAGGCTGGAATAATGTTTTTAAAACACTGCGCTCTTGGGATGGAAAGTGCTCTAGAAGTGCAGCGTAAATTATAAAGATCAATTCATCCTTCTTGGTAATGTCATCGTTCTTATTTATACAGGCACCAAAACCCTGCCTCCTGGAAGCCACTGCCTTCCCCTTGACTTGGCTTAATGCAGCATATACCACAGTGTTATGCTGGGACAGCCTTTTGGCATATGGTATTTAGTGCAGCAGTTCTCACACTGGTCTGCCAGTCGCTTGCTGCTGGTTCATGGACAGCTGGCTGGTCTATCCACTCTGCTAGCCACCATCACTCTAGTATAGAAGCCTCATAAGCATTAATGAATTGATCTCTCAATCCCCCTGTGAAATAGTAGCCCCATTTTATCAACAGGCACAGAGAGATGGAATTGCCCTAGTGACACAGGAAGTTTGTGGCAGAGGCAAGAACTGATCCCAGTATCCAGAGCTCCACTCCCTAAGTCACAAACCCACCCATCCTCCATCTCACCATATAGTGCTGTCTCCTCCTCCTTGTTTCCTCCTCTTCTACCAAGATTTTCCAAATGCACATTACAACTTCTAATTTGCGAAGGCACCCATTTCCTCTAATGCTTCTCTGTCACCTTGATGAGGTTTGTGTCTCCTCACTTGATAGTTGAAAATCTCAAACAGTGTGTTTTGAAGGCACTTTTCTCCCTTTACAAATGTTGGTTGTTATGGTGACAGTTCCAGAAGTGAACACTTCCAAGGATCTTTCAGGAAATTTTATGATTACAGTCTACTTACTTCAATTACTTTGCAGCGAGGAGACCATTATCTTTGCACTCTGCTAAATGAGAATTCCTTCGTTTCCTCTCTGAAGATTGCTTGAATGTTTGTATAACTTGTATTCCTGGACCTGGGGATACTTTTTTGCTGTCGTGCACAAGTGCCAAAAATAATCAGCTCTAACAGGGAAAAATACAACAAAGAGCTTATGGGTATTTTTAATTAATACCTTCGGACGAACTAGAGATTGCCCTGAGTTGCAAAGTTCGGCTCTAGATGGGGATCCAGATCTGAGCTTCCCAAAAGTTTGTGTGTGTTTGAATCTAGTTCATGCCCATCCCTAGCAGCAACAATAATCACAGAAAGCAACTGTAAATGTTGGCATTTGTATCCAGCAATTTATATTTTGCATCAGCGTAGCACTTTGTGACATTCTGCCTGTATTCAGAATTCTTGATTGTCTGTGAATATCTCTTCCTGTCTCCTCTCCTGCTGAAACAGTGACTATACCTAGGCTTTCAAAGACATTTTGCTGCAGCGTAGAGGTAAATGAATTATTTCTCTACCTTCAATGGACCCAAGACTTCCATGTTTGACATCAAAGTGCTCTGTATATGATTGAACTTTGTGGCAAACTTTTATGTAGTTAATGAACATAGCAAAAATCACATTGCCAGCTAGAGAATAGTGATTGGGGGATCTGATGTGACCTGAAGGCTCTATTCCATGGCTGTGATACCCTGGCTGTTGAATATGTTCAAAATGACAGAAGCGACTCTGACAGCATTTAAACTACTATTGGCCAGACTGTCTGGCCTATATTAGCAACAGCTGATTGCAGATCCCATCCCCACATAATTGTGGGGTCAAACTTCTGTAGCAACATCCACCCTCCCCAGACCCGACAAAGGCAACTCTGTATGGTTAGGGGTCTGCAGCTCTGGTGGGGGCAGGAGCAGGAGGGGCAGGCACCATCCTCCAAGCCCTATACAAAAGCTGGCACTGCTGGCAGACTGGGGCTGCATTAACTTCTCTATGATGGTGGCAGCTGGTCATTAGCTTATGGAGCTAAGGAAGTATTAACCAGCAACTAGAAGGGTAGCGGTGCAAAGCGGCTTTGACAATGCAAGGGTGTGCTAGACATCTGTGCTGAGTGTGAAACGTCAGGAGGGATGTATGCAAAGTGTGGAATGAACATACAAATAAACAGCAACCATAAACGTTAATATTCCCTGTTAACCCTGTTTTGGAGCTTGGATGAGGGAAGGACTGGGGCTCCTGCTGGAATGCAAACATGGATTCCAGGCTGTAGAGAACATCTGGTGTGGGGAATCTCACTCGTTAACATGTCAGAGCCCTTGGCAGGCCAGCCTGGGATGGTTTATACCAGAGCTCTTGGAGGAAGGAGACCAAGCCAGGCGGAGGTTTTATAACCATATGAAATGTGCTTCTGTATATTTAGCTACAGGCAGCAGCATCAAGGGAAAGTGAATAATCAGAGTCCCACAGCATGTCTCACTTCTACCTCCCCATCCCTTTCGCTCTCTTCTCTCCTTTGCCTTGCTCTCCATTTGCTACTTCCTCTTGCTTTATCTATTTTCTCAGCCTCCTGCTTCCTTCCCTTCCTCCCTCTCTTCTCCCCTGCCTTGCTATGATGGGGACAATCACACCAGTATATTCTCTTGTAGCGATGCGGGGCTCACCCCTGCGGCACCTCCTGCTGGTTGTCTCTGGGAATTAGCTCGTCCAGCCTCTGGAGCGCCCTCTGCAGGCCGGTGTCCCGCTGCCGCTTGGCCCCCGTGTCCCTCCCGAACCCGGTGCCTGTTATCTAGGGTACTGCCCCCTGGCAGTAACCCCTTTCTCTCAGGGTCTCCCCTCCCCAGGGAACCCCCACCCACTATCCCCACCTCGCCTCAGTCGTTGGCTACTGCCAGTCACCAACTAGCCCCCGCTCCCTGGGGCAGACTGCAGTATGAGCCACTCATCACTGGCAAGGTTGGGTTCAGACCTGCCGCCTTTGCCTACCCCTGGGCTGCCCTCTGTAGCCCCCAGTACCCGTTGGCCTTCTGCTAGGCCGCAGCCTGGGGCTTTCCAGGCTGGAGGTCCCCAGCTCCTCTGCCTTTCCCCAGCCCTGCGCCACTCAGGTACTCTGTCCCTAGCTCCCTGCAGCCAGGTCCCTCCCTCTCAGAAGCTAGAGGGAGTCTATCTGTGCTCCTGGCTCAAAGCCTTTTTATAGGGGCCGGCTGTGGTCTGTTTGGGGCGTGGCTCCCAGCTGTGCCTACTTCCCCAATCAGCCTGGGAGCTGCTTGCCCCAGCCACAGCCACCCCGCTACATCTCTCCTTGGTGAATTCATCCCTTTGCAGAAGGCCTGTGTAAAGGCCACTGTACTACACCAGCCCTGCAAGGAAGAGCCGTGCAGGGGACCTCTGCAAACACAGAAAGGGTCTCAGTGCCAGCTCCAAATAGGCCAGGGTAGAGGGGGCTGGCTACGGAAAGGGCCGAAGGCTCTGTTCTTATGGAATCCCCCCTAGAGTGGATAAGGAAGGGGTGTGGCTACTGTTACTGACCATAGCCCAGAACAATGGCCACAGGGGGCTGTGCTCTAGTCCCATGTCCTGGCTGCAGATTGGGCAGATGGATCCATCCCCCACCTTCCCAGGTTTCCTTGCACAAAGCCCATTTGGGGCTTTGCCTGGGGAAGGATGGATGTAATTCAAGCAGAAAATAAGCCATGATGTGAAAATAAGGCTGGTTCCCTGTGGAGCTCCACCGGGTGAGAGCCCTAGAGGCAAAGGAGCATGGCTAGGCAGGCCACTTGTCTGGTTTGAAGCTGAACAGTCCTCTTTTTGGGGTGGTTTGTCCCCTGTCCGGTACTGAGACAAACTTGGAAGAGGTTTTGTCCAGTATCTGTATCACGCCGCACTCTTCAAAATGGCATCCCATTGTGGCATAACTTTGTGCGCACTATGCGTGCAAGGGCATGCTGGTGGGGGCGGGGTCACTCCTGTGGTGAATGTCTGATATTCTGGGAGTGCGTGAGGGGCCACCCTAAGTGTGGCCTATCCCGAATCTCTGGTTACAGTCCCCCTCCCACAATTCTGTCGTCTTTTAATGCCATTTAAATTAATCTCCCAGGTTTAGGATTATAAATAGTATTTAGCACTAACACAGGAATGTGTTATATATTTTTGTGCTATTTAAGCATTAATGAATGAATCCTCACAGCCCCATCATAACCGTTGTTATTCCCATTTTACTGATGGATGGAGAAACAGACTATATGACTTGGATTATATGACTTGGCCAATGCAACTGCAGGATTCCATACTATAGTGGTAGGAATGATAGATGCTATCTATCCCCATATACAACGATCTATCTATCTATCTACCTACCTACCTATCTATCTCACTGAAGTTGCCTGGATGAAGCAGGAGTCCTGAAGGACCATAAAACCTGTAGTGTTTGTTTTCATCTCAAGCAAAGTGAAACAGGGAAGAGAAAATGTTGTGTTTTTAAATAACATTCCAGCTGTTCTGCCTCTACTTGAAGAGTTGATCCAAGGTCATGATAACATATCTAAGCAGTTCCACTTCCAGTTCATATATAGTTTCAAAGATTTAATGCAAATGGTTTGAAATTACAGTGAAACCCATCTGATTCCACTCTGGATCTTGCTGGTTTTGTAAGGCAAAGCAGTGTCTCTTCCACTTTAGTCTCTGTGGAACTGGCTTCACAGCAACTATGAGAGTATGTGTTTACAGTGAGGAGCAGATAATTCTAAAGAGTTTTGGACAAAACCCATCAGATTTCAGCCAAATTCTTCTTTGTCCATCTTATTATTTATTTCCCCAATGCACAATCCTGCTGCCAAAGACGCAGTGTGTTTGGTTTTCAGTTTAAAACCTTGGAACCTCCTGAGACGCACATTCTAAAGAAAGAAAGAAAAACATTCCATTGTCAAGTGGTGCTTGGTACTGAAAATCAGCCCCTTAGCAGGAGATGCCTGTGGGACCTAGCCAAGGATCAGAGACCTGGGAAAGGTCCCCAGTATATTTTCATATAAGCTCAGATACCTGGGATTGCAGGAGTATCAACGAGATGTGCTAATGAGGATATAACTGCCACCTTCTGTTATATTTAGATTTCATAGTCAATGTTGCCCAATTCACACAATTTGGAAAATATATGCAAAGAACATCCCTTCTTTCATTACACTTTTCCTTTGGATGGGTGTATTGAAACAATGGATGGTGATATGACCAAATTGTACCACTCACCCCTGTAGGGCTCTAAAGCTTACACATATGGAGTGTGAACCTGAAAAGACTCTCATGACTAACTTTACCCACACAAATAGTCCCGTTGGCTCAAAAGCGGACTGTTCATGTGCATAAAGTTACTCCTGGGAATATGTGTTTGCAGGATCAAGGCCTTAGTTTGGACCAGGGGATCTCAAACTCCCGGCCCGCAGGCCATCTGTGGCCCGAGAACCTCCCCACTGCACGCCATGGAGGAGAGCGAAGGCAGACACGCTGCCGGCAATGTCCTCTGTAGGCGCTGCCCCCTGTAGCTCCCATTGGCTGGGGGAGAGAGACAGAGATATCATCATTAGTTGCCGGGCAGAGTCAGCCATGGAGGCAGCATCACTTTTTTCCACAATGAATATAAACAAGTCAAAATACCGAACACAACTATCTGATGCACACCTCGCTGCAATCTTGAAGGTTTCAACTGCTCAGTCACAGATGCCAAACATCAACAAACTGACAGAACTGAAGCATTGCCAGGTGTCTGGCAAACACTAAAAACTCTCTGCCAGGCGAAGAATTATATAAAGTTGTATGAGAGTTTTATTATTTCTAAGAAATTCAAAATAAAAAATACAATATAAATGTTTTCTTTTCTGAACACCATCTTCAGTGACATTATTGGCCCGCTGGGAGGATTTGAGGATTTGAGGCCCTAAGGTAAATTAAGTTTGATACCCCTGGTTTGGACAGTCCATTAGCCAGATTGCTCCCTAAATCTGCTGTGTGTCTCCCCCTGCTGATACCAACAATAATTGACACTTTTTCTTTCTTTGTCATTTGCACTTCTCAAACTTATACCATCAAATGGGAGGAGACAAACAAGAATTCTCTCTAGTCATTCAAAATGCCTAATTCTGTATAAGAGATTTGATTCATTACTTATTAACTAAGTATAAAAAATTATCCAGTGAAGGTATGTGTACATGTACATATCTACACACAATCAGGCAGAGAGTTCATTAATGAGCAAAAGAAGAGAAAAAAAAACCATAAAATAAGGATGAGCAATACAAGAGATTATGGTAGAGGCAGAACTATCATGTGAAAAGAGCCTCATGTACAAGAAAATTGGTCCCATTCATTGTTTCCACACAGTAGAGTTCCATGAGTGCTGTAGGAAGCTTCTGCTTTCATTCCCTAAGAGAAGGAACTCAGATTTTCCCAGCGGCCAAAGAAAATCTGTTTTTAAAGAGCTGTTTCTGTTAATCTGGTTTTCTGAGGCAGTGAGGGATGGGCGAGCCCACATACAGGCCCAGGAGGCATAATTTAACTGAGCATGAAATGAGCCAGAGCGAGAGGAGAGTGCATAGAATTGCAGGTGTCCAGCATTGCTGCATTATTTCATCTAAGGGATGCTGAGAGTCTTGCTGTCAAAAGGCCAGATTCACCGTTTGGGTTCTGCCAACACAAGCCAGCAGAACCTGGCCTGTGGGTCCCCACAGCAGGAAGTCCATGGACACAGCGCCACAAACCAAAAGATGCCCTGGTAGATTCCCTGACCAGCTCTGAAAGCTGCTTCCCCCTAACAGGACCCAGCTACCTGCCCTGCCACAGAGGTGAATGCTCTCTCTGGAGTCAGTGGAGCTGAACCCACTTATGCCAGTGGTGAATTTGACCCATGACATTTAGAGCATCTTTTATTTGTCCCCATTTATAACTCTCAAGCTGTGGGGAGGGTGAGACCAGCCTCTGGGTGGCCCCCGTGGAGAGAAGGCTGTACCTGTAGATGCCCAGCGCACTGTTCTAGCTGAGCTACAGAACAGACTCAGCCTTCTACCTCTAGACACTGGAGGCTCAAACCTGCCTGAAACCATGCAGGTACATAAATGGGGAAGTGAAGTAGAGACCACAGAGTCAGCACATGAGCTGGGGCGTGCCCTGGGGCAGACACATGTTCACGTGGGAATTCAGAGCTTTAAGGAGGCTAGACTCAGGCCCTTGCTCCAGAGGCCCAGGCCCGTACCATTTGAGCTAAAGGAAAATCCCATTTCCTAGCTGCAAGGCTTAGTTCTGACAACACTCGAGCAGGTCTGATATCCCAGCCGGGAGATACACAGTGTGCATTGTCCTCCCTTGGCACATGGCACAGAAATATACGGGAAATGCAACATGGTACATTCCCTGAAACCCAGGGGTATGGTCTTGAGGGAAAGGGAGGTGGGTCACCCCAAATTCAGCAAGCGCATATGCTGCCATCCACAGCCAGTGCAAGATGGCGTCTTTGTTCCTGTGGAAGCAGCGGTGGAGTTCCTCCCTGCAGCACATGGAGTCAGGCCTGTGAAAGAAGGAGTTGTATGGCACTGCGTGTACCTAATAGCATATCTAGCTGCCTGGCACCCTGCTGCCCACATTGCACAAGTTTTTGGGATGCATTGTCAGAATCTGCACCAAAGTATCTAGAGCCAGATTTTCAGCTGGTGCAAACTGGCATAACTCAATTAACATCAGTGGAGCTATACTGATTTGCACTAGCTGAGGATCTGGCCCCTACTGTTTAACTTGCTCATCTGTGCATTGGGTGAATTCCACCATCTCTTTACAGGGCCACCTCCCTGTGTCCGAGAGCATGACAGAAGCAAGAATCTGCCTTTTCCAGCTTTTTTCTCTCCACAGGGCAGGTCTGCAGTTACCCATAGAAAAGGATATGGTTGGGTACAGGCTGGGCAGAGGCCAGGAGATGTCATGCTGAGGAAGCTCATTGCTAGGGCCCCACACTGCTTTGCTGTGGCCTGAGGGAGGTAAGTAGTCTGAAGAGCTCTCTGTGCATGCAATAGTCTGTCATTCATGTAGACTGCGCCCGGCTGTGACAGATTGGGCTGCCCAGGGAACACAACCTTTAACAGCACATTCCAAGTCAAACACGGAACTTTGCTTTATACTTAGAGATGATTATTAATATTTTTTTACCTCTGTGCCCTAGCTGTCCTGGCAATGGGAGAGCTATAGGAATCCTGAGCTGTATTGTCAAGGGCTGCAGTAGATAAGTTAACCAGCATTCTTTGGATTTGGCTAGTTCCCTGCTGTAATGCTAATGTGTATATATATCATCTGAGACATCTCATAATGACACATAAACAGGGACAAAGCCACCTGCAGGGCCGTGCAACCCATTAGGCGACCTAGGCGGTCGCCTAGGGCACTAGCATTTGGGGGGCGGCATTTCGGGTCCTTTGGCGGCAACCGCGGCGGCCGGATCTTCGACCGCCCTGGTCGTTGTCGGCATTTAGGCGGAGGGAGCTGGGACAGGGGGGCGCGGGGAGGGCCGCCTGCAGCAAGNAGCAACCGCGGCGGCCGGATCTTCGACCGCCCTGGTCGTTGTCGGCATTTAGGCAGAGGGAGCTGGGACAGGGGGGCACGGGGAGGGCCGCCTGCAGCAAGTAAGGGGGGGGACGGCACGCAGGGGAACCGCTCCCCGCCCCAGCTCACCTCTGCTCCGCCTCCTCCCCTGAGCACGCCGCCCCGCTCTGCTTCTCTCCCTCCCAGGCTTGTGGCACCAAACAGCTGATTGGCGCCACAAGCCTGGGAGGCGGGAGAAGTGGAGCAGTGACGGCGTGCTCGGGGAGGAGGCGGAGCAGAGGCGAGCTGGGGCGGGGACCTGCTGCACAGGTCCCCGGGCCGGGGGGAGCTGCCGCAGGGGGGGCACCTCAGGGCGGAGGGGGGAGCTGCCGCAGAGGGAGGCGCCTCAGGGCGGGGGGTGGGGTGGGGAGCTGCCACAGGGCTCGGGGGGTGGGGCAAGGTGGAAGTTTCGCCTAGGGCGCGAAACTTCCTTGTACCCACCCTGGCCACCTGCTGGCCGGCTGGGAGATCAGGGCCTGAACTTGCATTAGTAAGCCATTTATCCATTTTTTTTAAAAAGCATTCTGGGCAGATGATTCAACTTTCATTCAAAAATCAATCCGTTCAAAGCCAGCCATTTATCAGGGACTCCCGGTGCCTGGCATGGAGGTGAAACACAAATCCAAGTGACATCCAGCTGAGCATGCTATAATATACCAGATTAAACAGAGCCTAACGCTTCCAAGCTGGTATCATGCACCCTCTCTCAACAGGCTAGATGGGCTTGTCCTAGGCAAGATCAACATCACCAGAGGTGCAATAGTAGATGTGAGGGGAGAGAGGTTTTCTTTTCTGGAATTCACCGCTCAAGGTATGCATTTGCTGTGTTTCTTACATATTCCTGGTTCCTTCTGCTCCTTCGTTACTCGCACACATCCATCCCTGGTGTCTGAGGAATTCAGCCCACTGTCTTTAAAATACCCGTCTTGAAAATTAGAACTGTAATGTTGTAGAGCATCTAGCTTAATCTATCTATGTTACTTATATGCCCCCCGTTACCATAGTATTTGAGCATGTCATGGTCTTTAATGCATTTATATTTAGTAGGGAACTGGAGCATAGAGAGACTGAGTGATTTACCCAGGGACATGCAGGAAGTCAGTGGCAAAGCAGGGAATTGAACACAGGTCTCCAAGTCCTGGTGCTCTAACCATTGGACCATCCTTCCTCTTAACAGGGCCTAGTTACTGAATGGGACCTTTAAATGCTACCACAATACAAATGGATAATAATAAAAAATGAATATTCCCCAATTAGGATGTTGTTTCGTATGTGGAAAAAGTAATAGGGGATAAATACTCTAACTTGTTCCACTCCAAGATATGCTACATTATCCGTGGTGCTATACACATAGGCTTCTAAAGAGATTTTTATGGATAAATGTTGGTAAACATCAGTTTCACCATATACACATAAACTGACAAAAATATTTCTATTGATGATAGAAATTTACAGATAGACAAAGTAAGAAAAATGCTGCTTGAGAACTTATTAAAGTATGCTTTAAGGATATTTACTTTGTATATTTTAACATGTGATGTTAACAGTTTGTGTTTTAAAGTTATAAAGCTTTAACTTTTGGAATCTCAACACCTACTATCATTAAATAACTACAGGTCTGTCGCATCTTAGGCGCATTTAACATGCGTGATTTCAGCTTTACGCGGTCGACAAAAAAAAAAAAAAAGAGAAAATAACAATTTAAATACTGTTTCTGTAGTGCGGGCGATTCCGCCCGCCATTACACTCAATGTAATTTTGACTATACGCGATTTTCGCTTTAGGCGCTGACTGTGGAACATAACCCCAGCGTAAGATGAGACAGACCTGTATTGTCTGACACACCCTCTCATAATTTCCAGCAACTGAAAATTTAAAGTGATAAAAACATTTTTTTTAAAAACCTTAAAACCCATACTTTTACACAACTGAGAACATGTAAATTGATAAAACTAGAAAAAATCTTAAAAATAAACATTGATATCTGTTTAAATTATAAAAAAATAAAAATTGAATTCTGCCATGCCTATATATACGTTATTACAGCAGCACAACAGGGAAAGTCACTCTGCCCTGGAAAATCATTCATTGTTATCTATTATTTTGCATAGTTGTTCCGGTGCGCTTGGTGCCTTGCAGACTGTTAAATAGACAGGTTTCCTGCCCCAAAAGCTTCTAGTCCATTAATGGCATCAGGCATCAGACAAAGAAGGCAGGAGGAGAGCAATAAAACAATATGCAACAGAGGGGTAAAGCTAAGCACACATCTTGCAACACCACAGTATTTGTGCTTGTTTGTTTGAAGTTAACCCAATGGGACACAGCGGGAATGATCAGCGCAAGGCCCGAGTGGTAATGACAGCATTATAAAAAGATTGCTTTCAGATCTGTTTTACAGACACATCTGGAAGGAACTCCCAGAAGTCAGCTCTGTGACTCAACACGGTCCTCAGACAGGGCGAGTTAGTACTGCTCTCCAGACCCACTTCTACTCTCAGTCAAAGCTGGGCTCTGCATGGGACTTTTCTCTGAACCCATCACTGTCCTCAGGCAAGTCTGGATGGTACCCCTGGGTTCTCTGAGGACATGGTGTGGAATTTTCCATGCATCTTAAACCCATGCATGGGCCTGATAAATAACAGCTCCACGATAGCACAGAGCCAGAGCTATCGCTCCACTACCTCCCTTCTTCAGATTCCCTCTGCTACTGGATCAGGAGTCTGTAACCTGGAGGAAATCGATGAAGGCAGAACAGCCACACTGTGTGGTTAAAAGGAAAAACAGACTGTGCACCATCGGGGGAATCCTAGTCTTTACATGACAGCATACAGCCACTTTTCTTCTTCTGGTCTCTGCAGATTGCTGCTGGCTCACACAGTGGAGAGTAAAAATTGCACAACTTGGGAAACTGCCCCTGTCCAACAGACACAGATGCCTCCCTTTTCTACATCCACAGCAGCTGATAACGTCTGAGATTGAGGCTTCTTGTTACACTGCCACCTGATGGAGGACTTTGAGATCATATATCAGGGATTGGCAACCTTTGGCACGTGGCCCGTCAGGGAAGCCGCTGGCGGGTCAGGACGGTTTGTTTACCTGCAGCATTTGCTGGTTCGGCCGATCGCAGCTCCCAGTGGCTGCGGTTCCCCGCTCCAGGCCAATGGGGGCTGCGGGAAGCGGCATGGGCCGAGGGACGTGCTGGCCGCCACTTCCCCATAGCCCCCATTGGCCTGGAGCGGCAAACCGCAGCCAATGGGAGCTGCAATCGGCCGAACCTGCGGATGCTGCAGGTAAACAAACCGTCTGGCCCGCCAGCAGATTTCCCTGACAGGCCACGTGCCAAAGGTTGCCAATCCCTGTCATACATCTAGCCTCCAGTTACTGTAGTAGCCCAACTGGCCCAAAAGCAAGAAGCGAATGTACCTGCTGACGTGTTCCTGGCACTGTATTGATTCATTGGACTAAATACATGCAGCAAAGCAGCATTTACAGACGTCATACATACACTCTCCTGCATTTCTATAGCTCCCTCCACGTGAGGATCTCAAAGCACTTGTGCAAATATGAATGGTCACAACACCCTTGTCACGTAGGTAAATACCATCACCCTTTGTTAAGGATGGGAGGACTGAGATGCAGACAGGTGAAGTGACTGTGCCATGGTTATACAATGGGTGAGTGACAAAGCCAGGTATAGAACTCAGATTTCCTGACTCACACTCTAGCGTTTTAACTACCCACCCAGGCTTTAATAAAACGTAGTCATGGCTTCTTAAAGCAGGGAAGCCCATGAATGCCTGCTAGGGTTAAGCAATGGTTCCTGGCACAGCTGTGTTGCTGCTGGGGTCACTAGTTTGTGATGCAACTAATAAAGATTTGTTCCATGCCTGCCTCATGCTGGGGCATGACCCACTGGCAATAGAAGGAACGAGAAGGCTCCAGACACTCACAAGCATAAAGTTCACCCAAGTCTGTCAAAGGAATACACCTTGACTTTAAATAAAGCAGCAGCTATTGTATCTCCCCCTCGGCAGAGGTGGTCTCCTGCCTCCCCTCGTCCGTGCTGAGATGGTGTTTTCATTCATTGATGCTGCACAGCATGGAGTCAAGCAGCTTCAGCTTGGTGGGGGGCGAGGCGCTGTGTCTTTCCATAGCACCATCATGAAAACAAAGTACACAGGAGACAGCATGAAAAATCAGCCTCTGCAGGAGCGGAGATTCTTTGGGCAAGCTGATGGTGTCTAGTTCTCCCCACATACCAGGAGAGCATGGGGTGAGACCCACAGGATGGGGGCAGGGGAGAGCGAAGGTCCACTCAGTCTTTTCCTCCACATTCAGAGCCCAAATCATCCCTCTCCCCAACCCCCAAAGAGCTGCTCTTGTCTGGACACCATCCTGCCCCCTCCTTCACTCCCACTTGTGTTCTGGCTAATCTAGTACATAGCAATAGAGCTCTTCTCTCTGTTGTAGGATGGCCCTTTATTTCCTGTCCAAGGACTGGGACTGCTTTTTAACTTAAATAATTAAGGGCCAAATTTCCAGCAATCTTCGTTGTCTGCACCAAGAATATTTAGGGGCAAATCCCTCTCCATCTACGCATGCAGGATCCTGCTTTGCATGTAAAGAATCCCGCATTTGGCACATAAATGCTGGGGGGTTTACACACAAACAGTTGTACCCACAACTACTGCAGTTGCAGTTCAAGGTGGTCAGAGCAAAATTTGAATCCTAAAACTTAAGAAAAAGACATGTCTGGTGTGAATAGGAATTAGGGTTTGATTCTGTTTCCTGTTTACAACATTGATGATATAAAGTTGGTAAGAAAATATCATAGATTTGATTTTTATAACTGATTTTTAAATTGAATGTGATAAACTGGATTTTTTCTTTAAAAGGTGGGAGGACACCAAAACAGAAATGGATAGTCAGTGTCTCTAGCGCTGAATAGCTCTGTCATAATAACTCTCCCCCTGCTGTCACAGAGCGGAGACAATTACAGTAATCATGTGGCCTTGTCCCCTTTCCTTTCAACTTCCTGATGTATTATTGCATCTCGCTGCTTTACAGCAGGCAAAAAGGCAAAGATAAAGGCTGCTGCTGAAATAAAATTTTCTAATTTAATGTTCAGTAGAAAGGGCAGAAAAAAATCCAATACTGTTTTGGCCACAGCTTCACATCTCCCTCTTCCTCCTCATGTTGGAGAATGCAAAATGATCATATTACTAGAGCTATACATCCTGATTTGACAGCATATACTTATTTGTAAGAAGCGACAAAGAGTCCTGTGGCACCTTATAGACTAACAGGCATTTTTGGAGCATAAGCTTTCGTGGGTGAATACTCACTTTGTCAAATGCATGTGTCAGATGTATTTGTAAGAGTGACAATATCCCACAGCATCACCGAGCATATGCAGGTTTTGACTGAAGCACAAATCTCATAGGGTCTGATTCTGCCGTCCATACTTATGTTCGGTAGTACCTGTCACGGAGTCCCCGGGCGATGCTCTGGAACTGCTCCCCACCAAGCCAGTCAGGACTTTGGGGAGGCTCCTCTCCCATGGAGCAGACCGTCTGCAGGGCAAGAAGCTCACACGGCTTCACCTCCTGGGTCTCTCCTGGGAGCATTCAGCATATGCCCCTCCGTGTGCTTCCCACAGCGAGTCCGCCCAGGCGGGGTCCTGGGGAAGCCAGAGGGTCCTGCACGCACCCCCACTTCGCAGTCAGACGTGACTCTCAGCCAGCCAGTAAAACAGGTTTATTAGATGACAGGAACACGGTCTAAAACAGAGCTTGTCGGTCCAGCGAACGGGACCCCTCTGCCGGGTCCATTCTGGGGCCCAGCGAGGCAGACACCCCCGTCTGCCCTCACTCCTAGTCCCCAGCCAGCTCCAACTGAAAACCCCTTCCAGCCCCTCCTTTCTGGGCTTTGTCTCTTTCCCTGATCTCTTTGTTTTCCCATACCTTTAACATCCCCTTGCAGGGGGGAAGGGCCTGGCCATTAGTTGCTAGGCAACAGAGGGTCAGCCAGAAACTGAGGCACCCACACAATATTCAGAGGAAACATTAAGAACAGCCCCACTTCCTCACAGTACCTTACTCTGCTGGTGAAGTGCCACGTTGCAAAATTGGGTCCAGTGGGAACTTATATTCCACACACTCACATTTAGTATTGTTGAATTGTGATTATTAGCATCAATTTTATAAAATAAGCAGGTCAGCCACAGCATGGAGCCACAATGGAAGACCAAGTTTATGTGGAGCTGCTCTCCAGTATAGCACTTGGCTAGGGTGCGGGACAAGTAGAGCTGAGCAAATCGTTTGCAACAAGTAATTTCTGAAAAGGATTTTAACCTCTTCCGTTTGCGAGTGTCTGTGAGCAGATGGTGTATGCCAGGATGCCTACCAAAAAATGACTATGTTTAGGCTGCTAATGTGCAGATACCACCGCCTGTCATGCTGACAAATATTGTCTCGTTGTTTACTTGTATTCTCCTGTCTGTCCCTATGTCTGTTGTCTCTTCACTTATAAAGATTATAAACCCCTTGTGGCAGGAACCAGCTTTTTGGTCTGTTTCTACAGCTCCTCGCCTAATGGGGTCCTCCTGGTCTATGATTAGTGTCCTGAGGCACCAGGGGAATGCAAATAATAAATAACTCCTCTAATAAAATAATTATCTCAATGTATTCAATTAAAATAGTTCAGAATTTTTTACTCTATGGCTGGGTCATGAATATTCGAATTATTTGGTGTCTTTCTGAAAGTCCCAGGTCCAGATGTCAGGCAATTACATGAAAATGTCAAAAAAAAAATCTTCTTTTTTTAACCAAAGTTTCTAGCCCTCCTGGTTGTGGAGCAAACTTGAAAAGATGACTCTTAAAGGGTTAAAAACCAGCAGGCAAATAAAACTAACTCAGCATGTTTTGTTCTACTCTCATGACTTTGCGGGTTCTGGGGCTCATTGTTTTTGAATGCTTGGTGCCAGTGCGGAGCCATTTGGGGGATGGAAAGTGAACGGAAAAGGAAATCTCTTGTCCAGTGAGCATATTTCAAGTGGAAGGGCCTTTTTCTCCCCTGATTTACGCCACCCTGTAATCCATGCGTTCAACACGATTGTAGGCATCCTGAAATCAGGCAAAATCTGGCCCTCAGTTAACAGTTCCTCCAGGAACCCGGAGACAGCCCGGGCTTTGGGACAGAGATCTGAAACTAGGGCAAGTCTTTGCAAAATAAAGTCTGCGCGCCCTGGAAGGTGCTTTTCAGGGATCTTTAATGAATGGAAACTCCAGCCCAATCCCGGGGGTGCTGTGTCCCGGGGGGGTGTCTTGGCCAGGCTGGGGGAGAGGGGGCGGGTCCTGGCCATGCCCGGCCCGGGGGGGATCGGCATTGGGCGGCAGGACGCCCCACCCCCTTCGGGAACACGGGGCTGCAGCGCGTGTCCCGCTTTCCTGCCCATCTGACTGAGCCACGGGTCCTCCGGGGGCAGCCTGCTGGCCAATAGGCGACGGCCTGGCCTGCACAGCTCTGCTCCGGTTGGTGCAGGCCGGTGTCACTCACCGGGGGAGGCGGGTCGCTGGGAATGTGGAGCGGCCTTCGGCCGTTTATTGCTTGTGACCTTTGGCGGACGGGAGCGGTGGGGAGGCGCCGCCTGAGCCCCGCGCAGTAAGGGAGGGGGTGCGGGGGGGAATGAAGGGGTTGGTAGTGGTGCAGGGGCCAGCTGTGGGGTGGGGGGAATGAAGGGGGCGGGGGCCAGTTGTGGGGGGGGGGGGAAGGGGGGGGGCGGGGGTGGGGGGGGGGGGGGGGGTGGGTGGGGGGGGGGGGGGGGGGCGGGGGTGGGGGGCCGCGGGGAGCGGGGGCGGGGCTGGTCGGGGGGGGGGGGAGAGGGGGGGGGGGGGGGGGGAGGGGGGGAGGGGGGGGGGGGGGGGTGGGGGGATGGGGGGGGGGGCGGCGGGGGCGGGGGGGGGGGCGGGGGGGGGGCGGGGCCGAGCTGTGGGGTGGGGGGAATGAAGGGGCGGGGGCCCGCCGGGGGGGGGGGGGGCGGGGGGGCGGGCGGGGGGGGGGGCGGCGGCGGGACGGCGGGGGAGGGGGGGGGGGGGAGCGGGGCGGGGCGGGGTGGGGGGGGGGGGGGGGGTGTAGGGGCCAGCTGTGGGGTGGGGGGAATGAAGGGGGCGGGGGCCAGTTGTGGGGGTGGGGGGGAATGAAGGGGGCGGAGGTGGGGCCAGGTGGGAGGTAGGGGGAATGAAGGGGGCGGGGGCCAGTTGTGGGGGTGGGGGGAATGAAGGGGGTGATGCAGAGGCCAGTTGTGGGGTCGGGGTGGTGCAGGGGCCAGCTGTGGGGTGGGGGGAATGAAGGGGCGGGGGCCAACTGGGGGGGTGGGGGGAATGAAGGGGGCCAGTTGTGGGGGCGGGGGTGGTGCAGGGGCCAGATGGGGGGTGGGGGCAATGAAGGGGTTGAGGGGGCCAGGTGGGGGGGGAATTAAGGGGTAAGGGGCTGTTCAGGGGGCAGCTATGGCAGGGCAGGGGTGTGTAAGACTTTAGGCCTGGTGGTGGAGGGTATGCCAGGAGCCAGCTGTGCAAAGTGTAGGGGAGGTGAATATTTTCCATCCCTGTGGTTTCTGTTGGTGAGCACTTCCCTTTCCCCAACTGGAAATAAGGAGTGCACCCTACACAGCTGGAAGAGGGCCTCCCTGGACTCAGGGTTGCATCTCCTTCTTCCAGCTTGTGTTAGGGCCATGGGGTTAATTACCCAAAGAAGTCTCTGAGAATTGTTGCTGAAGTTAAGGGAAGTGAAAGTAACTGACTCAGCCCAGCTTAAAGGAAAAGATCCCTTGCCTGGAGTTGGCTGCACTGCAGTAAACTTAAACATGTCTCTTTAGAAACCCATAGAGAGGACAGTGCACAGAGAGTTTGCAGATCACGGGGCCCAATCGTGGTTTCTGGGCACTCGTGCTGTAGCACAGAGTTCTGGCAATAAACCCTCTAACCAACTGGCCTGCTGATGTGTGGCCAAAGTACTGTGTGGAAAGAGTGTCAGGGTAGGTGTTGGAGAGTGTCAGATGTCCAGAGTATGTGGGTGGGGGGAAAAGGGGACCGGATGTTTATTTCACTCCATGAAACCCTATGTGAGATCCAGGAGCGTGCTGTGTGTGTGCATAGGAATGGCTGGCCGGAGTCAGGAGCAGAGTCTGAGGGAAGAGCTGACCTGTGCCATCTGCTATGAGCTTTTCAGTGACCCTGTCATGCTGGAATGCATGCACCATTTCTGCAGGGCATGCATCCAAGCCTACTGGGGCAGGTGCCCCCGTGTGGCTTCCTGCCCCCAGTGCCGAAGGGAGTTCTCCAGCCGCACCTTTCGCCCCCACTATCTGGTGTCGGGGGTGGTGGAGAAGGTGCGGAAGTGCAGCTCAGAGAACCACAAGAGAAAAATGCAGGTGAGTGGCTGTTGACATGCTTATTTAGAAGGCATCAGTCATAGTAAAATCTGAGGCAGAGACACATGCCTCAGCACCGTGTAGAGCAGATATCTGATGTGTCTCTTACCCACCCACTTCTCTGAGGCAGGTTCATTCAACCATGAAACCACCTGGGCAGAGCACAATGAAGACACTCTCTGCTTCTCTCACTGACTGGTTCCCTATTCCTCTCTCTAGAGCAGGGGTCGGCAACCTTTCAGAAGTGGTGTGCCGAATCTTCATTTATTCACTCTAATTTAAGGTTTCGTGTGCCAGTAATACATTTTAACATTTTTAGAAGGTCTCTTTCTTTAAGTCTATAATATATAACTAAACTATTGTTGTATGTAAAGTAAATAAGGTTTTTAAAATGTTTAAGAAGCTTCATTTAAAATTAAATTAAAATGCAGAGCTCCCCGGACCAGTGTCCAGGACCCAGGCAGTGTGAGTGCCACTGAAAATGAGCTTGCGTGCCGCCTTCGGCACGCGTGCCGCAGTTTGCCTACCCCTGCTCTAGCGCCTGGCGAGTTGCAGTTTGTAGCTTAGCTTTTGTGCTGTTGCTTCTCTTGCATTGCTCACTTGTTGCTGCCTTGTGACATTGATCCCATGTTGTTATTGTTTGTAACATGTATGGGCCCCGATCCAGGATCCGGGATTCGTTATGTTAGGTGCTGTACAAACAAGTGATAAGAGACTCCTTGCCTCAGAGAGTTCAAAACAAACAAATGTTAAACCCCATGCAGACTTGTATCCCCAGCTCTTATGTATGCTGAGTCTGGAGTTTCCCCAACCCATTGGATTCACATGTTTGTAAAAAGTCAGCTTAGCTCGTGAACATACACCTCAGGTTGGTTGGTTGATTGTTTTTGCCTTATGGGGAGTTTTGGATTTAAACAGCTGCTACTTGCCCTTCTAGAGTCAGTGCCATACATGTAGGCTGCTCCACTATAAATCCATGGTACGCCCACATCTTGAATATTGCATGCAGATGTGGTCACCCCATCTCAAAAAAGATGTATTGGAATTGGAAAAGGTTCAGAAAAGGGCAATAAAAATGATTAGGGGTATGGAACGGCTTCCATATCAGGAGAAATTAATAAGACTGAGACTTTTCAGCTTGGAAAAGAGGAGACTAATGGGGGATATGATAGAGGTCTATAAAATCATGACTGGTGTGGAGAAAGTAAATCAGGAAGTGTTATTTACTCCTTCTCATAACACAAGAACTAGGGGTCACCAAATGAAATTAATAGGCAGCAGGTTTAAAACAAACAAAAGGAAGTATTTTTTTCACATAACGCACAGTCAACTTGTGGAACTCCTTGCCAGAGGATGTTGTGAAGGCCAAGACTATAACAGGGTTCAAAAAAAATCTAGATAAGTTCATGGAGGATAGGTCCATCAATTACTATTAGCCAGGATAGGCAGGGATGATGTCCCTAGCCTCTGTTTGCCAGAAGCTGGGAATGGGCAACAGGGGATGGATCACTTGATGATTAACTGTTGTGCTCATTCCCTCTGAAGCACCTGGCATTGGCCACTGTCGGTAGACAGGATACTGGGCTAGATGGACCTTTGGTCTGACCCAGTATGGCCATTCTTATGTAAAACAGCAGAGTAGTGAAATGGTTTCCTTTTATTTTTCCTTCTTAGAAACATCTTGAAAATGCACTGCGAGCTCACCAGAGAGAGATGGAGAACTTTGTGCAAATGAAGCACACAGCAGAGGAGGATATTTGCAGTCTGACGGTAATGCCAATTCTCCCAGCTACACTCGTTTAGGCTCCGTGGCAATGCCATCCACTTGGATAAGGGAAGACTGGGAGGTTACTGGTAGAGGTGGTGCACACCCAAGAGCCCCCTGTAATAATATACTGGCCCTACCCTTCACACTGCTGCTGCTACAAGCTTGCCTGCAGGGTGAGTAAGGATCAGGCAGGATATAATAGAGCTCTTCTACCTGGAGAAAAGAATAAAAATGGAATATTATCAAAAGCTGAGTTATTTGGGGCCTTGAACAACCTGACCAATAAGCAGGCTCACAGCAGATACCTACCATCACTGTCGTCTTATGCCAAGTATCTTTTTTAGGCTATGGGCAAAAGATTAAAACCAGCAAAGTAAAAATGCTGCGGAGACAGCTAAAAACAGCTCCTCAGTCAAGGTAACGATCGATCTGCTGAGATGCCTTTGCAGAAGGGAAGATGAATAATTATAATTTCAGCGCTTAAAGAGAGAGCCATAGGGTAATTACAGAGGAGTGTACAAAGCCAGCTAAAGGCTCCTGAACCTTAGTAAAATACATCAGAGCTCTTCCTCAGCAGTGCTACATCTTGAGCCAATGGATCTGTCAGATTTCCCTAAGCCACGTTTAATTTGGGGCATACCTTTATAGTTGCATATAATAGCTCATTGGGTGACAATCAGCAGTGTCTGTGTGTCTAGCTCTTGTGGCTTTAGTCAAGATTGCTGAGATATATACACACACACATGCACACTTTTTTTCAGAAGCCAAACGAGAGTTACCTAGGGATCCTGAATGAAGTTTGTCACACACAAACCAGAAAGACATTACTCACTTAACTTTCAGAGAATGTTTCCAGAAAAGAGGCATTAAGTAGTTGTTAACACAGGCAATTACTGGATTCTGATAAAACGGTGCACCAAAGCTTAGACAGGGTTCAGATTGCTCAGTGCATGATAAAAGATGAAATCTGGGCTTGGCTGATGAGCTAATTCTAGAGAGTTTCCAGACTGGGGGTTTTGTTTTTGTTTTTTTTAACTGCAAAAGCATTGATGTGACCACAAAATCAGTCAGATCCCAGGTCTGTTTCCATGACAGAGCAGTTAGGTTAATAACCAAATTTAAATATTCCTGTCATTGTAGAGATAACATGGTCCCTATAAATGCACTATAGTTCAGATTCACTCTTAGAACATTAGGAACCCAAATATTCTTTTCTGAGTTTTCTCAAAGTTGAGTTAAACGTTGTGACACAGGCTGACTCACCAAATTATTATAGATAAACTCCAAGGTAATAGTGGCTGCAGTATAATTACACTTCTCTTTTGGAAGAGAAAAGGTACCAAAAAGTAGCACAGTGACACTAAACTTCAGAAAGGAAAAAATCTGAGGAAGCTGGCTAAGAAGGCCCTTCAGAAGTAAGGAAATTAAAATTCTTGGATTTAGTATTGAGCTTACCAGAACAAAACTGCAAAGGGTATAAATACACCAAAACTAAAAATGAAGCAGGAAGGCAAGAAATAAATTAGTATGGCTAAATGGCAGGGCTGAGCCAGTTATCCAACCCCAAACAGGTATCCTTCAGAAAATGGAAATCCATTCCTAGTGAAGCTGATAGAAGGGAACATAAACTACAGCAGTTGATGATATGTAAGAAAGAAATTAGGAGGGTAAGATGGCATTGGAAGAACAAATGGCCAAAATTATAAGACCAAATAACACATTCTTAATCCTGGTTCGTGACTAGAGATCCTAGGTGCTAAAACAATACAAATAATAATGGAGTGAGAGGCAAAGTACTGCAGTGAATAGAAACTGGCTAAGAGTCAGACAGCAAAGGAGTAGGAACAAATGATCAATATGCGCCATGGTGAAAGATGAGCAGTGTGGGTGCCCAAAGAGTCCAGGCTAGGACCAGTGCTGTTTTATGTTAGCGGTTTGGAAAAGGGGGTGAGCAGTGATGTAGCAAAGCCTCTGGTTAACATAAAATTATGTAAATCAGAGGAGATGAAAGAGCTTCAAAGGAACCTAGGCAACCCATGTGAACAAGCCACATGATGGCAGGTGATATTCAGTGTTGACAAATGCAAGGTAGCCATAATTGCACAATGGAAGCAATAATTTGGATTCTGAATTAGCTGTAATTACTCAGGGAAAAAGCTGCAAGGCTCATTATGGACCTCCCAATGAAAGCTGCCATTCAGTCTGCTGCAGCAGACAAACCAAATAATGGGGGCAAGAATAATACTGACTATTGTGATGTTATAAATCAACAGTGTGTTCTCATGTGGAATACTTCATTCAGTTCTGGTCACCTCATCTGAAAAGAGATATAGCAGAACTAGAAGGGCAGGGGAGTTCAGAGACCGGCAAGGAAAACAATTAGGGACCGGGAGAGACTGAAAACGTAGAGCTGTTTAAAGGAGCTGGGGGATAGCGAGAGATACATACCAAATGCTATAGAGAAGGTAAATAGAATGCATCCATTTACCCCCTTCTCGTAAGATGAGAACAAGTGCATGTTCGGTGAAGCTCAATGGTAGTATGTTTAAAACTGACAAAAAGCAATAATGTCTTACCTGACACACAATTAACCTGTAGAATTAATTGCCCAGAGATAGTGCACACATCTGTCTCTGAGTTACCATTTCAAATGCAGAAGCCCAGAGCCACACTGGGGCTCAGGACCTCAGACTAGGGATAAAATTTTCAAAGGCTCCAAAGTGACTTATGAGACCAACTCACATTTTCCAAGTTTAATTTTGGGACTTAGGCTCCTAAATCACTTAGGCCCTATTGAAAATGTTAACCTAGGTCTAGAATTTAAGACCTGTAAGTTGATTAATAGGCAGCAGGTTTAAAACAAACAAAAGGACATATTTTTTCACACAACGCACGGTCAACCTGTGGAACTCCTTGCCAGAGGATGTTGTGAAGGCCAAGACTATTACAGGGTTCAAAAAAGGTCTAGATAAGTTTATGGAGGATAGGTCCATCAATGGCTGTTGGCAGGGATGGTGTCCCTAGCCTCTGTTTGCCAGAAGCTGGGAATGGGCAACAGGGGATGGATCACTTGATGATAATCTGTTCTGTTCATTCCCTCTGGGGCACCTGGCATTGGCCACTGTCGGAAGACAGGATACTGGGCCAGATGGACCTTTGGTCTGACCCAGTATGGACGTTCTTATGTTCTTATTACTCCCAGATTGTTGTCAAAGCAATTCGGACAAGGTAATCGAGTTCAAAGAGGTAATTTGAAAAGCTTAGTTCAGTGACTTTACTTCTGACCTTAGTGGCATCCACATGGTCCCAAAGCAAGGTTCCAGCAGTGCCTCTAGCAGGGAGGGCTGGGGGAAGACTTCCCTTCTATCCTCTCTCTGGCTATATTACATTGCAAGAGTATTTAATTAGAGAAATCAAAGGCAGCTGTGTTGTGCCCCTCCCCCTGCCACCTACTGCTCGTTTTGAGTCTTAATCCAAAGAGCCACTCAGCGTAGAATAAGGCCTGCTTAAAATGAAGGTCAACCTAGCAACATTGCTCAGGGCTGTGAAAAAATTTGCACCCTGTGCAACCTAGTTAGGTCAACCTAACTCCTACTGTAGAAGCATCTAGGTCGATGGAATAATTCTTCCATTGACCTAGCTACCGCCTCTCGAGGGGTGCATTAACAGGAAAAAACCTTCCATCGCTATAGCAAATGTCTACGCTACAGTGATGTAGCTGCAGCTGTGCCATTGTTACACTTGCAGTATAGACGCCTAAATGCCTGCCTGCAGCAAAGCTGTGTGTCCTGCAAGCTAAAGTCAGCTGGTACAGAAAACAAATGCTAATTGGTGGTGCTTTAACAGTGTACTAAATTCCTTTGGAGAAAATAATCTCCTTGTTAAAAGTTCTGTAAAGGCAGGGCAGGGGTGACACTGAGAATACCATCCTTATGGAACCCACTACCGTTTAGGCTTCAGGCCTACTCTGCCTGGACACAGTCACTTTAATGTACCTTATCCTTCAGGGCCCAGTGTGCTGATTTCACAGGAGAGTCTGAAGCTTTGGTCGAGCTCTTCTGCATCCCAAAATGTAAAAATAACAATCTCTGGTGGTCTGAGCAAGTCACTGGCTGCGGGTTGCAGATTACACCTCTGCCACGGAGCCGGAAAAACGCTCAGCAGCGGCCTGGTGGCTGGTGTGCCATGACCACTGCTTATCACACTGGCTGTAATTGTCTCACTGTTACCTAGTGCCTGTTTGTATCCACCTGCTGTATTTCATCATGTGCTTACATAGTAAGTGTGACGGGTTGCCCCCCCCTTTAAGGTGCCACCTGATGTACTGGGATACCCCTGAGCCTGCCTGTTCCGCCAGCCTGGGCCCCTTTACCCTGTCTTGCTGAGTCAGGCTCTTAACCCTCCTCTAGCTCATACGCAGGCAGGGCTACACCCACCTGCAGAAAGACACAGACACTGAGATCAGCTCTGGGAAGACTCAGCTTAAGGGACTTACCCCAGCACTCAGGTGCCCACCTCCCTTGGAGTGCAGACCCAAAGGTATATTGTCTTGCACTGTGTAGAAAGATCTGCACAGTGCAAGCTCATAAAAATTCACCCTCTCCCTCAATGTGAAGAGAGAGATGTACAGCTTCTTGCACGTGTGTGTGTCCCCCCATTATGAATTGCACAAACTGGGTTATGTTATAAACAAGAAATAAGTTTCACTACAAAAGACAGATTTTAAGTAATTATAAGGGATAGCAAACAGAACCAAGCAGATTACTGAGCAAATAGAACAAAAAATGCATACTAAACTTAAGATCTTAAAGAGACTGGTTTCAAGAAATAATTTCTCACCCTAAATGTTATTTTAGGCAAGTTGAAGAGTTTCTGTAGCTTAGAGTTCCAGTTATTTCTTCTTACAGTCTGGACCCCTGTCTCAGTCTGGACTCGCCCCTGCCTTTCCCTTCAGGTTAGTTCCTTTGTCCCTCCAGGTACTTTCAGCAGCTTTTCTTCTTGGGTAGGCAGTGTAGGAGAGTCTAGATCATGGGTTCTCAGATTGGGGGTCATGAGGTTATTACATGGGGGGGGTTGCAAGCTGTCTGCCTCCACCCCAAACCCTGCGTTGCCTCCAGCATTTATAATGGTGTTAAATATATATAAAAAAGTGTTTTTCATTTATTGGGGGGGGGAGGGGGTGTCACACTCAGAGACTTGCTATGTACAAAAGTTTGAGAACCACTGGTCTAGATTAACCCCCTCCCCAGCCTTAAAAAGGATTTATCTAAGGCAGGAAACCTTTGTTTGATCCCTATCTGCCTACAGAGGAAAAGTAGCAGCAGTGTCCAAGGTGGTATTTTGCATCAGGTGACAGGACCACCTGACCCTGGTAGTGTCGCAGCTACGTCCCAGGATGCCTCTTGGGAAGGAGAGAGATTAGTATCTTCACAGTGTTATCGTTTCTTCCTAATGGCCCATCAAGGCTGTGATGGCCGGTTGTCTGATGGGTGTCTCCCAAAGACACACACAATTGTAATTGTTACATAGTCAATATTCCTAACTTTAGATACAGAAATGATGCATGCATACAAACTGGATAATCACATTCAGTAAATCATAACCTTTCCAATGATACCTTATAAGACCCATCTTGCATAAAATATATCTTAGGCCATATTCGTATCATAACCATATTTCTATGAAGAATATTGCGTATAATGTCACAGTAAGTACTTTAGGGCAGGGACTGTGTTTGCTACTGCTTGATGGTGGTATACAGTTCTGTGATCGGGGCCTCTCTAGGCATTAACATTTAATAATACAGAGATGTAAATAAAATAGCTGGGTACGGACTTACTAAAACAGCATTTATCTCTTTTCGTTGAATTTTTAGTCTTGTTATTGGGAATGGCTAAAAGTAGCAGTTGCTGGACCAAACAATCCATATAAAAAGCAGGAGCATCCCTGAGCCACTCTGTCTAAGCAGATGAAATTAGCCCCTTTGCTAATGCCTTTGGATGCTGTTGCACTTTCCCTGATCATCAAAGCCCACCCCCAAGTTGCCCAGAAGTGTATAGTGGCCACAAAGAAAACTTGGACTCATGCGACCATTTCAGTCGGTAGCTGGTGTGTTATTGTTACCATAGAATCATGTTGTAAACATTGTTCGTACAGGTAGCAAGCCTTATCTGTGTGAGCAGAAGCTGTACGTCAGTGGGATCACATCAGTATGATGCTCAGAAGTGGTTTTAATTAAATCCGGAGTGGCAGACTTAGAGGAAAAAAATCCTTAGAAAAGGAATTGACATTAGCCTTCCAGACTATTCACTGTGTATGTGCATGCATGCATATATATAAACCAGGTGTGTGTATCTGCTTAAAAGTACCCCAGTCATTGCTCCCCTGTGGATCAAAAGCCCTTCATTTTTATTTTTATCTCCCATCCTCTGCCCCATAGTTTTGGAGATTTCTGAAACCCTATAGGAAATCGACCTGCAACCCTTTTCACTGTATCAGAGGGGTAGCCGTGTTAGTCTGGATCTGTATAAAGCAGCAAAGAGTCCCGTGGCACCTTAATGACTAACAGATGTATTGGAGCATAAGCTTTTGTGGGTGAATGCCCACTTCGTCAGACGCATGACCCTTTCCACTGTGTCTTTTATGGCATTTGCCTCTGCTCAGAAAGCCTCCGGGGAGCTGAACTCTAAGATTCGGGCGGAATTTGAGCGACTTCATCAAATCCTGGAGGAAAAGGAGAGAGTTGTGTTGATGGAGCTGGCCAAAGAGGAGGAGCAGTTATTGTTGAGGCTGCGTGGGGACATCATGCAGCTGGAGGAGGGGATCTCAGAGCTCGGAAAGAACATTGAGCACATACAGGAAATCCTGAACAAGACGGGAGACTCATTACTGCTGGAGGTGAGATTGCTCAGCCAGCTCTTAACGCGTTGAGGCTCGGGGAGGAGGGCGAAGGATGTTAGCAGGATGCTGACACATGGTAGGGAGAGCTCAAAATCTGAATCGGGAAGTTGGAGAGCAGCAGAAGAAACTGTATTGTGCTGTAGGACTGCCCAGGACTCCAGGCTTACACATCTGAAAGGGAAGCAGCAAGGCAGGGCAAGAGCTACAGTCCAAAATTGGGATCCACAGGTCCTGGGTGGCCTAGAGCTCCTGCTGTGGTCCCTGCAAAGCTGTCTGGTCAAGGGGTGACCACCTCCCTCTCTTTCCATCTGCTAAATGACATCATAGGCACATTAAAATACGCTTGAATACTTCCCTAATTACTTTTCCGTGTATGCCACAAGGATGTTTTGTGATTGTGGATGGGAGGGGAGGAGGTGGTTCATGAGACAAGTTCTCTACTAAGATGTGGTCTGTACTGGGGAGACATGTAGGGACCCTGGGGCTGGGCAAAAGGAGCAATGGTGCAGCGCTGAGCAGCATTGCTGAGCTGGATCTGCCAAGGCTCATGTTGTAAGAAATCACCATCCATCATTGCTCTTGGCAACTGTGAATAGCTGGCACCCAAGGTGAGCGAGTGAGCGCGCCGCTGCTGGGAAAGTGTGCTTCAGTGGCACTCCGATCCCTAGCACTGATGGGCTGCAGAGAAGGCATTAACGGGGCCATGAAAGCAAAGCTGGAGCACCCAGGCAACTCACTCCTCTCTGATAGTGGGGTCAAAAGCACACTTACATTCCCTGTCCCCATGGGCAGCCATGCCCCCCACCCCTCCCCATTGTGGATGGCAAGATCTCCAAGTTAGTAGATGGAAGAGGAAAGGGTAAATCCTTGGCACTGTTGTCTTTGCAGAAGCTCAGGTTGAAAACAGACTGGCAAGTGCAGGAGAGGGTGAGGAGAGGTTGACTCCTGTACTGGGAGAGGGGTGAGGAGCCCCAGATACTGAAGACAGGCTCTGGTGGCTTCAGGTAGGTAAAGGTACACTCAATGTATTTAATAATAAAGCACGTGCCTTTACCTGCCTCAGGTTCCCAGAGCCAGCTGTATCCTTTGGAGCCCATCTCTGTAATCATGCTTAATCTTTCTTCCCATCTCAATCATTGAAAAAATCCTCTGAGCAGAAGGAAATTAGTCCCAAACCGTAACAGGCAAATTAAAGTATACAGGGGAAGGGGAGAGAGAGAGACTGTTCATGAGCGAGTGAAACCTCTCTTGAGACTGACTCTTTATTAGAGAGACAGCTGCAATTTTGTGTCACTCCCACTCTTCTGGATCTTATTCTCAGTCCCTTGGACTGAGGCATCTTAGATGTGTTCAGAGTCCTCCTCCTCATCCCCTAGCCCTCCAAAACAGCCTTGGTTTATATACACAATGTCCAACCCCTGTTGGGGTCCAGTTGGACTGGTGTGTTTATCTTCTCTGTGTTTGAATGTGGTGGCAGGAAAGAGGGTAGTTAATTTATTTGTGCAGCTGTACAAATTAAGGACGGTGATTGTTAATTTTCTCTGCCTTTCATTGCAGGTGGAAAGCGTGGCTATCAGGTACGTGTCTGGAATTAAACAAGCTGTTTCCCTTTTCATGAGGCTTTTATCTCCCCTCCTTGGCTGGGGACAGTGGGAAGAGAGGTGTTATCTTTTTAGTTTTTAAAGCATTGCTAATTGTCTAGCAGGCCATTGGCATGGAGCCAGACGAGGGGAGAAGGATCCGTCCCCCAGCGAGCATCAGATGCTCTCATGTAGAAGTGCTGGGCTTCTGGGGCTAGGTTCAATGGAAGCGTGGGCTATAGTGGAAGTGGGAAAACGGAGTCGCAGGTACCAATTTGGGTGCGTACAATGAGCATGAATTACACATCAGGGAAAAGTGGAGAACTGTTACATCAAATAACAGGGTGTACAAGCTAAACCAGAGGGCCGTGTGTGATGAATATGGAAATGTTGGTCATGTTTGTATTTTTATGCATGCCCCTGTTGTCTCTGTGTTTTATGCTGCTATACACTGACTGCAAAGGGAAGGGATGAGGTGTTGGACTCGGGTAGCCACTTGGCTGGAGACCAGAGTCATTAACAAACTGAATAGAGGCTACATGTGTGAATGGAGGATCCGGAACAGACAGTGGAGACATTCACACCCAGTGACCAAAGGCCAAGAGGAAGGATGATTCCCCCCACTTTTCTGCCAAGAAGCAGAGCAAAGGCCCCCGAGCTGGAGAACAAGGGGAAAGATGTCAGGTGGCTGTGTGAAGAGCTGAGCTCCCAGAGACACAGCGGCTCTCACCCGGGACAGAGACCAAGGGGCAGAGACAGAGCGCAAGCAAAAGATGGTTACTACAGCAACATGGCCTATGGGAGCCCTGGCACTGGCCAGTCTGAATTCTGGCTTAACCTTTGCTTCCCTGTGGTGACCCAAGGACTTTCAGATTCTGGAGGTCAGGAGACTAATAAATTGTCACCTTGTTTTGAAAAGGCTGCCTGGTGTCACCGCAAATACTCACTAAGAGCATTGCACCCTGAAGGGGTAAAGGACAGGCCTCCCACAGGAGTCTGGCTTGACGGGACTTGCTGCAGGAAGCCATAGAGAGGGATCGCTGGCTCCTGAAGACCCAGTGTCAGAGTCATGGAGGCCACGGGGCTGCCCCTGTGGCACCCTAAAGGGATCATTCCCGAGGGACTGGGTACAGGCTGGGACATAGATGACCCCGTGAATCCGTAACATCCTGTTTAGCTGATTTTACTGTTTTCCTCTCTGCCCCCTTGGGACCAGCCTTTCAGTGCTTGGCATAGCTCAGAGGAGAGGGGGCCGGTGCAAAATTGAACTTGAGCCACCTGGGGGTCTCTAGGCTCACCCCCAAGGCACAATTTAGAGCAACCTTTGGGCAGGTCTGAAATTGTGCCAGCTGCCACTGGCCCCAAAGGAGCATTTGTGCCCCTTTTCCCCCATTCCCTGCACTGTGGGTTGGGGGGAGGGGGAGGAGCTGCTGCAGCAGGAGGCTGATTTTGGCTGCTTTGCACTGCCAGAGTGGGGCTGAGAACATGGTCAGTGGTGTGTAAGTCGTGCTCATTTTGCATACCTGCCGAATGGTGAACCAGTGCATGTTGCTCTGCTTTACCAGCCACAACACCGTGTCCATCTCTGCTGAATTTGGCCCAGGGCTTCTGGGGGGCTTGCACCTTCCTTCTCCAGGGCATTTCAGCCAGTAGGGGAGCAGGGAGACAGGACAGCAGCCTGTCTCAGCTCGGAGGTTACTCTGTATCTACTAATCGCTCTGCCCTCAGAGGGACTTCCTGTTTGATCTCCTTGGCAGGATGTAACCACCCCCCTCACCTTTTGGTGTGTACCCTGCCCCGCTAAGTCCATTTGCTCTGGTCCCTTGCCTCCCGGAAAGGCCTCGCTTCTAAAACACCCCCAGTCCAAGTCCTTTTCTAGTGGGCTTTTACTAATGGCTTTGTAAAAACAACTGGCTCCTTGTCTGGACCCTGCCTCACTCTTGCCCCCTCTTGCTCGCCCAGGCCCCCAGTGCATGTGGAGGCACAGCCCGCCCTGGACATAGAGCGCCACAGAGACCGGTACAGCGGCCCCCTGCAATACATCTTCTGGAGACAAATGCTACAGTCAATCCACCCTGGTGAGTGTGACGCAGTGCAGGGTCCTCGGGGGTGGAAATGTCCAGGTGGGGAGGTGGCCAGAGGAGGAGCGCCTAGGAGGGAAAGTCGCCTAGACTGAAAAACATCGAGCAAAGCCCTGACAAATTCTAACTCTGTTATAGCTCCTGCCCCGCTGACATTTGACCCCGAATCAGCCCACCCTAACCTCATCCTCTCCAAAGACCTGACGGCAGTGACGGAGAGCAACAGGCGCCAACCTGTCTGCAGCAGCCCCAAGCGTTTCCAGCAGTGTGTGAACGTGCTGGGCTCCGAGACCTTTGACAGCGGGAGCCACTACTGGGAGGTCTGGGTGGGCAGCAAGACCAAGTGGGACCTGGGGGTGGCAGCGGAGTCTGTGGACCGGGCAGCCAAGGTCAAGCTGTGCCCTGAGAATGGTTACTGGGCACTTCGTCTGAGGAACGGGATGGAGTATTGGGCCACTGCCACCCCGTGGGTGCGCCTTGCCCCGAGGAGCTGTCTCCGGAAGGTGGGGGTCCTTCTGGACTGCAAAGAGGGGACGGTGGCGTTCTACAACGCCGAAGACATGACCCACCTCTTCACCTTCCACCAGGCTGCTGCACACAGGTTCTGCCCCTTCTTCAGCACTTGCTTCAGCGACGGCAAGCTGAACATGGCGCCCATGAGAATCTGCCACCTGACTCTGTAAGGGTGATACGGGGGGGGGGAGGGGGGGGCAGGCAGTCTCCCAGGAAGCCATGCAGATACCAAAGAGACAACATGTGGCCCTGGGAGCTGGTCTTGCTTTCTGGTTTGGCTGTAGTTGCTGCTGCTTGGACTGTCCCTGTAATAGGAATCGCCTGCTAGAACAGCTCAATTGGCTCCCCCCTGCACTAGTGCCTGGCCATTTACTGTTTGAGCGAATGTAGCAAAGGTGTGTGTGGACTCTGGTCAGTCTAACCTGTAAATCCCAAGCCTCTAGGGCAGAGTGAGGGAGAGTCTCTCCATTTGTGGCTTTACCCCTCCACGAGAGAAGAAGTGACTGAATCTTAGTTCCCAGTATTTTGTCTTCTGTTCCCTGCCTTGGCACAGGTGCGAGGGGGTCCTGGACTCTCACCTCACAGCTCAGCTTGAGCCATAGCGTATTGTGCACTGAGGTTTCTCCAGCCTTCCTCCCAGCAAAGAGATGGTGCATCTCGCTGCTTTACGGGCCTCAGAGCAGCCTCGTGCAGCAGCCAGTGACACTGAGGTGAACACAGCCTCCTCTCAGCAGCTGCTTTGGTACAGACTGTGAGAAGATTCAAAGGAAACTAGGCAACCTAAGTGAACAAGCAGGAATTGCACAATGGAAGCAATGCTTTGGATTCTGTACTAGTTGTAATCACTCAGGAAAAGGCCACGAGGCTGATTAGGGACTACTCAAACAGCTGTCTTCAAAGGGCTCCCGCTTTTCTGGGACTAGAACAAGCAGGTAGAAGTCAGGTGGTAAGTTCTAGGGAGCTCCTGGTCAGTGGGTAGGCGCCTGTTGCATGGTGGGGATTGCATCTTCATGACCCAATGGACAGCGCTGGCTGTGAGTGGAACAAGCATGGGGGCAGGGGATGGATCTTCAGTGACTTACTGCGATTTTGCTGCTCTTACTCCATGAATTTGATCTGTGAAGTGAACACTGCTTATCCTAGTGGCAAGCATTTAGCTGCCAGCTTGTTGGGCTGTTACAAGCCCTGAGGAGCCAATGTCGAGGAAGGAGAGCTGTAGCCTTACTGACCTTCTCTGCACAAACGGTGTGGCCTTTAACAGCCATGCACTTCTGCCACTGGAGACAAGGTGGGGGCTCAGTTCTCCCTTTCCTGCCTGTGAGCAGAGGACTGTCCCACCCAGTGCTGGGAGTGTAACCAGGCAGAGTCTCAGGGACTCTCTAGACAGCAGGGTAGAGAGTCTGGAACCTCCTGAATGCAAAACTCTTGGGAGGAGGAAGGCAATTCAGGGGCCAAGGGGTGTCTGCTATTATTACACGTCGAACTCTCCTTCCCATGTCATTAGTCTGAGCGGTTTGTGTTTGGTTCTCGGATTGTTTGGCGCTATAGCCATTGTCTTTCCCGGTGCCCCTAGCGGAGAGGGGAGTTGAGCTGATGTGGAAGCACCTCTTGTGAACACTGCCGCTCTGGGTGGTTGCCTCCCCCTCACACGCCTCCTGGCAGAAGTCAAGTCTTCTCCAGTGCTGCTCCGGAGACTATTGGGGGAGGCAGGTTTCTGATCTGTTTAGATTGTAAGCTCTTTGGAGCAGGAGCAGTCTTTTTGTTCTCTGTGTGTACAGCGCCCAGCACCCGCAGCTCTCACCGAGGTCAGTCAGAGGTGAGACCGTGGCAGCTCCCAGGGGGCACTCAGCGCCTTGCAGTATTGAGCTCTATGGCTGCTGGCAGAGAGGTTTGTTTGGGGGTTTAGGGAGACAGAACTGCCCTAGTGCCGCAGTGTAGGTGCTGCAGTCAGGCGCACTGGCAGTGATTGGGGGGGGGGAGGGGAGCTAGGGCTTGAGTAGCAGGGGTGCTGAAGATCAGACTTGGGCTACATTGGCACAGATGGAGGAGGGACCCGAGGGCTGGAGTAGCAGGGGTGCTGAAGATCAGACTTGGGATACAGTACAGATGGATGAGGGACCCGAGGGCTGGAGTAGCAGGGGTGCTGAAGATCAGACTTGGGATACAGTACAGATGGAGGAGGGACCCGAGGGCTGGAGTAGCAGGGGTGCTGGAGGTGAAGGCTGGCATGCATTGGCAGAGCTGCGTGAGAACTTTCGTGGTGCCGGCTTGTGCTGTGCCGTGCGATCAGCTATTCAATGCTGGGATCTTAAAATTCTTGTCATCTTAAAATCTTCTGCTACACAATCCTCAGCAGGAATGTCTTCGTTCTGCAGCCAGCACTTCTGAGCCCCAGCCTGTGCTCCGCTCTCACATCAGTGCTTGAGCAGTTGGTAAACTGGCCTTTCATCTAGTGTTGATGCTTGAAGAATTTCTTAATCCCAGCTGTGGAATTTCCTTCACTTGAAGTTTGTTTCCTCGGAGGATACGAGGGAGGGGTTCCTGCTCCTGCTCCCTGCATGGGAACAGGGTGGGCCAGCAGAGGGCACTCTCCACTAAGTGAATGTAATGAACAGCTCCATGCTGACAGGCTATTATAGCTGCAGGTGATGTATATACTGTACTCTTAGCTGCTGTGCTGCTATTAAAGCTTTTTCGAAAGACAGCTGCATGCTGCCTTAGTCTTACTGTCTTACCATCCATGCACTCAAGCGATACCGCCTCACCTGGCTGCAGCAGAAGAGGGGTGCATGTAACCCGCCCTGTCTTTTTGTAGTTCTGTTGCTAGCTTGTTCCCCTGTCAATGGGGCTAGATGTGGATCCTGGGTGCTGGGAAAGAACGGAGGGTGGCCTTGAGGAAAAGGCTTGGAGGGGGAATCTGAGGCCCCTATCACCAGTGTGGCCTTTCGGTTCGGGAAGAACCCGTCCCAGCACTCCCTACACGCAAGATGACGATGCAGCGTGAGGATGCTGGGTAATGTGGTTGTCTGTGGTCTCGCTGGCTGGGACTCTTATGCTGCCTTTATTTTAAGAAAATTCCTTCTGCGGGGATTAGAACAGGGCACCCCATTACCCCCACCCCACCCACGCCCCAGATGTGGAGATCTGAAACCCCTTGCCAACTGCTGTCACTCGTTGTAGCCTTGGTGGGCGCCTTCCTCTCCATTTGGCAAGTTGCTTGGAAACAAGATGCAACCATGACTAGGTTGCAATCAGTGGGTGGAGGGGAGTGAGGTATTTTCCATCAGAACTGTACTGGTGAAACTTAACCTAAAACCATTGGAATCTGGATTCTTCATGGCCTGCCTCCTTCCACCCTGCTCCCTTTTAGGGTACATGTATGTTCTGGTTGTGCTAGGCAGCCTGCACAGACGAAAGGGGGTTTTCCATCGCTGTAGGAACACCACCTCCCCCGAAGAGGGTTTTCCATCGATGTAGGAACACCACCTTGTGTTCACAGAAGCGTTCTTCCAGCAACAAGCTGCATCTACATGGAGGTTCGGGCAGCATACCGACATTGGTGTGGGGTGGGGGGTTTTCATCTCTTTCTTTTTGACATAACTTTGTCAACCTAACTTAAAAGTGTAGACCAAACCTTAGACAATACAGCTTCACTCTGTCTCTCCTCTTTTGTCCTAGCTGTATCTCTAAACACACTATAGTGTTACATAATAAACAATGGTACAGGCAGAGAGACAGGATCAGCACTGGCCTTACCATAGAGTTCATAAGCATCCTTGTCTTTCACTCCATATGCCAAGCAGTCCCGGCTTGATTGAGATCATCCTTTCTACACACTGCTCTATGGCTGCCTAGATCTTTTAGTTCCTAGTTCTATTGGCTTTAGAGTACCTGAATTTCATGCAGTTCTGGGGGGGAATCCTGGTCTTCTCCCTCTAGAACCTAGTTTCAAATCCCATCTCCAGTCAGACATGAGAACAAACTGGGTTTGCATTTCTGCCTGTGATGGGGTGTTCACCCCCACGCTAGCCTGACAGGCCACACCTGAGGGAGAATGAGGCTTGATAAGCAATCCTTAATTGAGGATGGAGCCCAGCTGAGCAGGAGCAGCTGGGGCTGGTATGAGGCCAGGAAGATGGGACAGAAAAGGGCTGCAGTGCAGAAGCCTGTAGTCACTCTCTGAGCCTAGCAAGGGAAAGGAGGAAACCCCAGGGGGACAGAAGCAGTTTGGGATCCTGGACCTGAAGGAAGGGGGTTTACCCAGAAGGGTGGTGGAGCAGAAGCCTGGTGGGGTGGAGTAGGAAAAGGCTCAGGGAAATGGCAGCAAGGTTCGGGATAGTGCTGTCTTTGCTGATTTGAGAGTCCCTGAGCTGGAACCTGGAGTAGTGGGTGGGCCCAGGTTCCTCTACTGCCCACTGGGGAAGTGGTCTAGCTCTGAGGTAGAGGACGGCCAGGAACGATACCTGGACAGGCAGTCTGGTGAGACTTTACCCCAAAAAGGGAAACTAGTGACCTGGCTTGGAGTGCCGAGCCGCAAAGAGGGAGCACTGCAACTCCTGAAGCTTGAGAAGGGGTGTCAGCGTGAACGAGCCTGAAGGGGGCGTCGGACTGGGCAGAGCTGTTCCTCAGATGTCGCCTCGAGGAGGCGCCCAGCGGTGAGTAGAGACCCCTCTAACCCCGCCCACCACAAAACCGAGAGGGCCAGACTGGGCCTAACACTGACCATTCCAAGCAGAGCTCTGTGGGGAAGTTTTTGCAGCACCCACCCTCTCGCCAACACTGCACTTCTTAATATAACGATTTCCCGTTAATTGGGTAAGTGAGCGAATACCATTCTGCCCTCATTATAGCACCTGTTGAGAGGCTCCTACCCACTGCTTTGTCAAGTTGTCCTGTTCTGTTAAAGGGCTAGTATCCCCCAGCTCCTGCAGGAAGACTGATCTACTTGTGGGGGCTCTTGCCTGGCCACCTTTGGAGATTCTGCTAAAGAAATGCCAGTATTCGCATTGTCCCCCTTCTTGCCTGTTGCCTGGCCTCCAGCAAGAGGGACAGGACCTCCTGGAGAGGCTGTTGTTGCGGTACCTGTACTTCTGGCTTCGGATGCGACTCGTGCCTCTCTTGGGAGCAGGTTTGGAGTGACGCTAACCGGAAGATGGTTTTGGCCGCCGGAGAGAGAGCTGCAGATATTCTTACTGCTGCTGCTCTTGCGTTTGGGAAACTGGCTGCAGCCCCGGCTGGCTCGCTACCTCTCATCTGTCAACAGCATTTCCAAAGGAGGCAGGAGACTCTCTGATGTGAGTCTCGCAGCCAAGCTGGCAGATCCAGGCCAGGCTGGCAAGAGCGGTGTCTGAATTGGCAAGAGTGAGCAGGCCTGAGGGTCAGGGAGGGAGGAGAATGGTTGATGTTGTGGAGGTGGAGGGTGGATGGGATTGTCATGGTTATCTCACCATAATCCCACTCTGAGCTCAATGCAGAGGCCAGAGCCAATATAAGATCATACAGCCCCAGGCACTGGATGAAGAGCACAGATTCCTGATCCTCAGAAGCTTGGCTTACTGTAAAGCCCGAATGCTCATTGACAGCTATTTTTCAGTGTAGCTCGCTCGTGATTAAGGGCTGCGGGTAGCTGGGGCTGCCAAGGCTGATGGGTTGTTCAGGAAGCCAGGCTGATATGGTGTGACTGCCATGGTGTATCTAGTTCCTGGTACAAAGAGTGCCCTTCCCTTACCAGCTGCCTCTTCTGTTTCTCTTATTTGTTGAAGGATGGGGAAAGGTTCTTTGCCTGTCAGGGGCCACTTCTCTCATGACGCCAAGTATTGTGGATTTACCATGGGGATGGACTTCAAAAACAATAGGCCTTTTTGAGACCTGACAGCCTGGCACTAAAGGCTCAGCAGTGGGAAGGGGCAGATGTTACATGGGGTACATGGCCCTAGTGCGACTGTTTCTTTAAGGACTGGTCAGCTAGAAGGGCAGCTCTACCATTGGCTGAGATGGATGGGACCTAGAGGCAGTTACCAGTTGTACTCTAGGAATGGGCCCACTGCTGCAGGCGAGTGCATTTAATGCGCTGCTGCCTTGCTTGTTTTCCCCCTTCCAAGAATCAAGGTCTCCCTTGTTAACGGCCATGCTGAGACACGGGCTGCACTCCCTCCCCATCTACCTTCTAGGCTCTGGCTGCGTGCACTGCACTGATCCCAAGCAGCATTCTCTGCCTCCCCCTGACAGTCCTGGAACAGAACTAGCCACCTCATCGCCTGCTGGCCGCAGATGAAATAAAAACAGCAGCAAAGAGTTGTTTGTTTGAAATCTCCTGCTGCGGGGGATAAATCCAGTTCCTGGGGATGTTTTGGCCATGTGGACTCTGGTGGGATAGGAGAAAAGGTGAGGACAGTTTAAGCGTAGCTCAGACTGCCTGACCCATCCATACTGTGCTGGGATTAAATACCCCCACTAATGGGGACTCCAGTCAGAAAAGTGGCATAGCTCTGTCTCTACAGTGAGGCAGGGGGAGCATCGCCCTGTCTGCTCGGTCCACATCTGTAATAGTTGCACTATGAACCTCTCATCCTACGTGGTGTTTGGTAACTGCAATCCAAAGCTCTGCGTCTCAGAGCACCTCCCAGCACGTGAGGACCGAGCTCAATATTACAGTCCCCATTTTCAGATGGGGGATCTGAGACATACAGGTTACGGGGCAAGGGTACAGCCAGTCACTGGCCGAGGTAGGCGTAGAGCCTGGGTGTAACGGGTTAGTGCTGGGGGAACGTTGCTGCGGCTGAGCTATTTGGGTGTCGGGGGGTGGCTGTTGCCATCAGCACAGCATGTCATGCGCTCCGTGTCCTTAGCCAGCATTCCAACGACAACATGCGCGACGCTGACTGCTTTAGCGCACGCGGTCACTAGCTCTTGCCCCACTTGAGTAACTGACTTTCTCTGTGAGAATAATCGGGACTCCCAGTGGGAGATGTTCATGTCTCAGTGTGACGCCCACCCCTAACGTCACTGCTGGAATTAACGTAGCACTGGGCCGCGTTCTGTGTTTGCTATCCTGGCAGCTGGCAATAACAGGCTGTAACACCGCTGAGGGGATTCTGATGCTGTCCAAAACCAGGAGAACTAGCAAAAATTGAGTCACCAAGAGCATAATCCCTTAATTCTAAATGTATGTTGGTTTTAGACAGCACTTTATAGGGACTGTTTCCCCTCTCTGAGCCTTGCTCCTCTGCCCACCTGCCTCTTTAAGATGCTGCTCTTGAAATGAGACTGCAGCATTGGGTCGTGCCTTGTCAGATCGCACTTGGGGGAGTTCCCCATATACACATGCACCCCCTACCCTCCCGAATTAGCTGCTCTTTGTTATAACAATGATAGTTGGCAGCAGCTGCACAATGCTACAATATTGATTGTGTTTTTAAAAGGGGTGGGTGTTTTTCCTTTGGAAAAGGGAAAAGCCTGGCAAAGGTTTCACGCTGTCCATGAGGCTGAGGCCAGGGGAACTGGAATGACAAGAGCAGGGTCTGAAAGGTGATTACCAGCGCTGCAGAGAGAGCCTGATTGCCCAGGAAGGTCTCCCTCTGAGTGCCAGCATGCCCTGACCTGTGCCCCCTTCTGGGAGGAAGGGACCTGAAATGGCAACAGCCTGCACTGGGGGCCAGGAGGGGAGGAAGCACATTGAAGACCCTGCAGGGTCACGGTCAGGAAATGAGACACGGGCGGAGATATGACCCGGGCATTTGTAACTGTCCATATAGTGATGTGCCTGTCCCAAGTGATGCCGTAATTCAGGGGTATGGCCTCCTTTTCTGGGTGATAATGTAATCCAGGGCATATTATCCTCCCGGCAATGTGGGTGTAACAGGCAGGCTGCAGGCAGAGCGCTCTGAAGTGCGGGTTTGTTGTGGTCTGTGGAGCGTGGCAGGTAAATTAAGCACATTCTTATAAGCATGTAAAATGCTCTTCTGCATCTCACTATAGCGTCATGTGCACCATTCAGATCTCTCTGATACAGCACTGCCTACAATCAGCACTGCCAACTCTCACCCCCTGCTGCAGGGCTTTATGAAAAATGCATTTTACTAATCAATTATAACAGTGCAGAATCGGGATAACACACAGACACAACAAGAACAAGCCAACGATAAGACAATGAGCAAGGAGCAAAAAATGGTCCAATGCAGTTATGTGGAAGAACATCATCAAGTGGATGACGAGAGAGACTGAGAGGCGCTATGGGCAGTAAGAACATATTTACCTGCGTCTCCTCAGGGATCTCACGCAAGCTTCTAGTATTGTTGCCCTCTGCTGAGCAGGAGCAGTTCTCCGTTGGAGGAGAAATCAGCACAGTGGAGTTGGGGGGTTCATTTAGCATACCTGGTTTATTTATAAATGACATTGAGCAAACCACCTTCAGAAATCTCAACCCCAGTACCCATGCCAAGAAGCAACTCTGCCAAAAATATACTCTAGGTCCGGGGTAGGTAAACTACAGCCCGCAGGCGAGCTCCCACTGGGGAGCGGGGTCTGGGGCTTGCCCCGCTCCAGCTGGGGCACAGGGTTGGGGGCTGTTCCGTACGGCTCCTGGAAGCCGTGGCATGGCCCCGCTCCGGCTCCTACGCTCTCCAATGGCCCTCTCCAGTGCTCCCATAGGAGCTGCAGGGGTGGTGCCTGGGGATGGGGCAGCGTGCAGAGCCACCTGGCCACGCCTCCGCGTAGGAGCCGGAGAAGGGACATGCTGCTGCTTCCAGGAGCCGCTTGAGGTAAGCGCCACTCGGAGCCTGCACCCCTGAGCCTCTCCATATGCCTCAACCCCCTGCCCCAGCCCTGATCCCCCTCCTTCCCTCTGAACCCCTCGATCCCAGCCTGGAGCATCCCTCCTGCACCCCAAACCTCTCATCCCTAGCCAGAGCCTGCACCCCAACCCCCTGCCACAGCCCAGAGCCCCTTCTGCACCCTGAGCTACTCATTTCTGGCCCCAGCCTGGAGCCTACACCCCCAACCAGAGCCCTCACCCCCTCCTGCAGTCCAACCCCAATTTTGTGACCATTCATGACCCACCATACGATTCCCAGATGTGGCCCTCAGGCCAAAAAGTTTGCCCACCCCTGCTCTAGGTAGAGATTAAGACTGAGAGCCAATACTATTGCTGCTTGCAACAGCACCCTTGAAGAAGAAACAACATCACTAAACTAACAACAATACAACATGGCACGTTGTGGAAGACTATATGCTGCTCACTCACTAAGAAGAAGAACATATAAGGCTATAGGTAACTCCAGCATGGTGTTCTGAAACAACTGCCAGAACGCGTGCAGACCACCTCTCTCAATTGTATTGCTGTAGAAGCTAGAGGCTCGAGCTCCATTGCGCTAAACCCAGTACGAAGACAGAGTGAGAGGCAGTCCCTGCTCCGAAGAGTTTACGTTCTCTATAGACAAGACAGACAATGGGGGGAAGGGGAAGTGGCTTGCAGAAGATCACACAGCAGAGGAGTGTCAAAGAACCCAGGTCCCCTGAGTCTCACTCCAGCACCTTAAGTACTGGAAAACATGCCTGCCCACCCACCCCTCCAACTCCACCCCTCCCACCCTCCAGAGGAGTGTAACTACATTTGGGTGATATACTCAGTTTCCCACCAACTACCCCAGAGGCATCTGTTCCTTAGCATCTCACTTGTACGGTGTAATGCCATCACAAGTACCAATGGCAGAGGAGGGAGTCTGCTGGCAGCAGGCAGACCTGAGGGCAACAACTTGCTGCACCAACCCTTTGGGTGTCCTTTCAGCCCCTACAAAGAAGTGCAAGAGAGAATAACTTTGTAAAAAGGGGGAAATCGCCCACTCCCAGAGAAACATTCTGAAAATGAGACAAACCTCCTATTCAGCAGTGTCAGCCTAAGGCTGCAGCCAGTGGGACTTAGGTGGAAAAATTGGACCCACCCCAGATAAGGTAGTTTAAAAGATCACTGTAGGTTTGAAGGTGACAGCAGCAGGTTAAAGTCCAACCAAGGAGATGTCAGCTGAGTCCATGAAGCGGGGTTGCATCCACCCAGAGAAACCCTGCAAAAAGAATCATTTGTAACATCCCATCCAATGTTCCCAACCCTGTGTGCTGCAGGCCCCATTGCTAAAAAGGACACGTGCCCTGGCCTACCCAATGGAAGGGTGACAGGCCCTTAAGGAGAATAGGTCCAGCCCCTGCTGGGAGGTGCTTCATAGGCCTCTCCAGGTGGAGAAAATGAGCAATGTTGCATGACTGAGTCACAGGACCTGCCTATCAGGCCTCTGGGGTGTAAATGAAAGAAAGGAAGTCCAAGGAGTTGCTGGGGGTGATTCAAAGGAGCAGGTCAGCTGCCTGAGATGCTCTGCTCATAGAAGCCCACTGGAGCTGCTAGATAGAGGGCCGTGGGCACAGCCTGCTGCAGGGAGCAGGCGCTAGCTAGGAAGGCTGGAGCATGGAGGATAAATCTGCTAGAGGAAACTCTCAGCAGGCCCAGGCATCAGAACCCTGCACTAAGGGCATGCGCCAGTTAGGCAGGCTGGGTGGGAGTTCTTGTTTCCTGGTGAACTGTGTTAATAAACCCATATCCCAAGGAGTGCTGCCGCTTGACCCATGATCACCAATTTCAAATTTATTAGGCAGCCTAAGGCATGAAGGCGGCAGCTAGCCCCAAGCCAGGCCAGGTTCTTGGATCAAACCAATGGGCTGCAGCTGGGGACTCTTTGTTGAGGCCTCCATTTCAAACAGGCCTCAGGTCTTTGTTTACTCTGCACATTATTTAAACCTTTATTTAAGTAGGGCCATATATGAGAGATGCTTAATCGCTGTGACATGAATGGGACAGGCCTCTGTTCCACACCTGTTTAGCATTCTGAGAGACCTGCTCCTACAGAAACCCACTGCATGAAACCCATTGTACACGGGGACCCCCATGGGACTGAGAGATGTTTATGAACCATGTTTTTCATGTCACGAAACCTCATGTGCTAATTCATATTAATGAACCCTGAAACACCACACCTCTGAATCTGCTGGTACTCTAGGATGGAAGTACCTATTTCTTCTGCTGCGGACAGCCCCAGCAGTTCTTTTGGAGACAGTGCCTTGACTATCTGCAAAGCCACAGCCATTGTATTTCTTAGGAAGAGGCCTTTCTTTTTTCAAGACCACTAACAGTGTGGCCTCTTGCACCAGCTGAGAGGAACTGCAGCCTACAACCCAGGCCATCCTAGCTATTGGTAAGTGCCCTGGAGGGGAGTTAGTTTGGATATTGACTCTTGAGTGGACCGGACCATGGGAGAGCGGAAGGTGCCACCAAGTCTCATCACTTGCTTTAGCTGAGTAGAAACGTGATTATTTCATTACACTTTTTGGGTGTGGGAAGGGTAAGATTTTAAAATAAGATCCTTTTGTTTCCCAAGAATACAACAATAGAAAGGCCCCGTCAATCACATAGTAACCCTGTGTTTGTGATGGAAAATTCACCTCACTTCCCACCATTAGATGGCAGTGTGGTAAAGGCTGGGGGACAGACCCCTTTGGGGCACAGTGTGAGACATCCCCTATGTGACCAATTACGGCCGTTCCATAAGCTGTGTCATGCCGTTTTTATTACTCTGGTGACAAACACACCCTTCCCCACGTGCGATTGCTGATTGAGTTCTGTGTTAGCTACCCCTCAGCCTGGCATCCTCAGGGGAGCGGTGAATGGGTGAAATAGAAGCCAAGCTTCATCATTTCCACCCCTAGCGGTCCTCTCTTATCAGTTCGACAGCCAGTCCCTCAAAAGAGCAGTGCTATATTTCCTCCTGGACCTGTCTGTCAGAGCCATGTGATTCATCTGTCGCTCTCTGAAGCTAGCTGCCTCTTTGTCACTTGGTCCATGCCCAGGTGTCTGACTTTGCTTCTCTTAGTTAAAAGAGGTGTTCACAGAAAGTCTCCACGCTGACGTTGATTTCCATAGCCGTGAGTTAAAAACATGTTTTCCCTCTCATAGCCTTTCATACTGTCAAATGTTCTACGAGAATCATCCCAGAGACTCAGGAAAACAATCTTCACGTTCGCTAGTGAAAACCAACACGTTCTCCCTCTGTCCAGTTCCCACATCACCAAACCCTACTGCCCCCACAGCTGGCACCCTCATTGGCAGTCTCAATACTGGGTGGGCACAGACTCGCCATTCTAGATGGTCCCTCCCCATTAGGGCTGAATCATGTTGGCAGAGCAGGGAGGAGAAATGTGGACAGCTGCTGCTCACCCTGCGGCCTCTACTCCATCAATAGATACACAGACAAGCTCAGGCTCCAGAGCTTTCACCAGCACCTGATTCCCCTAAGAACTTTAAACATGTGTTTACAGACACTTTAAGAAAACATTTCTCTGTCTCTGTCTCACCAATCCCCATTGTCCCGCTGGGGCTGGGGCTGCCTACTTGGTTACTTATATGTAATGCACCTACCACAGTGGGCTCAGCTCCTTCACTGGGGGCTTCATAAGCCATAGTGTAGTAGAACTATATAGTGATGATCCATTCAGAAGGGACTGCTGCAGAAATTCGCAGAGTTGCTCTAAAATGGGACATGGGCTGCTGCATAGTTGGGGATGTTGCTGCTCCGGATTCTGATCTAGACTTACAGATGGTATTTCATAGAATCATAGAATATTTCTGGCATATGGTGGGATCTAAAATTGTCCTGGCAGGTAGACTGTTATTCCGTAATAATTGTTGGCTACATTAAACGAACAGATCTTTTTTCCTACTTGGAACGTTCTTGAACTGATGAATGGACATTGTGAACCATGAGCGACGGATATTGGGGTATGAGAACTTGGCAGTTTTGAGCAGGTCAGAAAAGGTTTTTTATGGAAATTTCAGATGAAAATGCGTGAGTCTTTGCCAATTCTGACCTCTAAAGGGGGTTTGAAAGATGGATACTGAGGGTACAATGTGTGTGCATGTGTAGACATTTTAGAGGGTTGAATCTCCAAAATTGTGTCTTATTGGGGGAGGGGGAGGGAATCTTTTAGAATACCTGTAGCTTCTTAGATTTCCTTTGATGGCTTTGGGAAAAGGGCGTGGTGCATTTTTTCCACAGGTTTGGGGAGGCAATTAAACACACAATAGAATTCCATGCCATTTTGAAACTCAGAACACATGGTTCTCATTCCAGGCCTCTTTTGTGATGTCGGCAAAGTTGTATAATTCATAAATCTCTAAGGTACAGACCTGGGACTTTTGTTGTTGTTTTGTTTGGCGAATTTTTTTCACTATGGAAATATGCACTGTACGTGAGGACTGGTGTCCAGATTGCTGAGTCTTGAATGTAATTAGTAAGGACTCTACAGTCATTGACATGTACAAGTTGCTATTTTATGGCATTTCTTTATGGCTGTTTTGCTTTGATTTTTTATTTATTTATTTATTTTGCAGCTTTCCTTGGGAGAGGACTTCCCCCCCCCCCCCCCCCCTCCACAGAGGCTATATTGGAGTTATTTTTGTATCCTCTGTAATTTGAGAACCCCCTGGCTGTAGCGGGAGGGGAATGGTGGAAGAGAGTAGCCCCAATGTATTGGACAGTCCATATAACCAAAACTCTCCATTACATGAGTGAAGGGGAAGGTCCAGTACTGTACTTCAGTCACGGATACACACAGGGTGACAGACCAAACACACTCACACACACACCCCAGCATGCAGCTCTTCGGGGTTTGTAAAAGGACCTGTAATAGGCTCCTTATCCTCGCTGCGGGTCAGCCACTAGAGCAGTGGTTCCCAAACTTTAACAGCCCGCGAATCCCTTTCACTAAATTGTGAAATCTCGTGAACCCCCTCCTAAAAATGAATATTTTCAGGGATTTAAGTTTAAATTTCCTCAGTGTGATGGATGCCCCAACTGCCCGGCCCCGCTCTCCCTGGGGCTCGGGGTGTCTGCCCTGCAACCGGGTCCCACCTGCTGTCTCCAATGCCCGGGGTCCTCTGTCCGCCATTAGTGAAATTTTTCTGGCGAACCCCCTGTAACGTTCTGCGAACCCCAGTTTGGGAACCACTGCACTAGAGGATATCATCTCTCACTCATTCATACCCCCACAAAGCCAGTACATCGCAGGCTGTCCACACCTCTGAAACCGCAAGGAATCAGTGCTCCCTTGCCAGCTGGCTGAGCATACCAGATGGCATGCCCTGGCCGCTCCTGCCATCTTGAAACGAGATGGCTGCATCCTATAACACAGCTGACTAGTGCAGAGAACTGTGGCACACTCTACACTGGTGGCAGTGTCATCCCTAGCACCCACACTAAACCAGCATGCTTGTAAATTCCCCTGGCACACTCTGCCTGCGGCCTAGAAATTCTTTGAAGGATTAGTTCTAGGTTTCCTAATGTGGCTAGCAAAGGAAAGGAAAGGAAACAAATCAACAAACAGCTGGAGGAGGAAATAGCATCCAGTAATCAGCACTCCTGGGCCCCAGGGGGGGGCTTGTTGCAGATGGAGAGAGAGCTGCATTCAATGACTCCCACACATTTAGTGCCCTATACGGTGCATGCGATTGTGCGTGTGTGTTCCTTTGGGTGGGAGGGAGGTGTAGTACACTGGTGTGCGTACATGTAGATTTGTGTCTGGGTGCATACACGTACATAGATGCCTGCATGAGGGGTTCACCGTGTAAGCATCGTGTGCCTCCATGTGTTCCTGTTTGTGTGCGTAGGTGGCAGTGGGCTTGTGTGCGCCCATGGGTATGTGTGCGTGGGCATAGCAGGTGTGCCCACTGGGGCATGTCTGCCTCTCTGTGTGCCTGGATACGCCTGACAGCTCTCACTTTAAAAGTCTTGGTGCTCCCTGGTTGCAACCCCCAGCAAGTATCCCACAGCAGAGACACTAACACGGATCACGCCCGCCCAGCCCACCCTTAAAGGAATGGATACAAAAATATTGAAAACAAATCAGTGGGTTCCTCCTGCTCCTTCCCTTCCCTGTCCCTCCCCTCCCCCATGATCCCCTTTCTATTCTGCCCATCACCCCCACCCTGCCCCTCCCCTTGCCCATGACACGCTCTCTCTTCCGCCCATCCCCTCTGACCCCCTCTCCTTTCTGCCCATCACCCCCACCCTGCCCCTCCCCTCCCCTTGCCCATGACACGCTCTCTCTTCCGCCCATCCCCTCTGACCCCCTCTCCTTACTGCCCATCACCCCCACCCTGCCCCTTCCCTCTCCTCCCTTCTGCCCATCACCCCCACCCTGCCCC
>QXTE01000051.1:5239164-5447373 GCA_003942145.1 Platysternon megacephalum
CCAGCCTCTGCTACCCACACTCCTCTCCACTTCTCCCCGGACCCCAGCCCCACTCCCCATTACCCTCCGGCGTCTGTCCCCCTTCTCCCCATCACACCCCTGGCAATCTATTGACACCCCATCGCTCCCCATCACCCCTGGTGCTCTGTCCTGCCCCAGCCCACCCTCTTGTCTGCCCCCACTCCCCATCACCCCCTGGTGTCTGCTACCCCCCGGCTCCCCATCACCTCTGGCGATCTGCCCCCCCACCCCAGGCCACCTTTTGCTTTTAGCTGGTCCACCTTTGATAGTTGATACAAACCCAGTCAAAGAGGGACTGAGTCTGTCCCTCGGCCTGTCAGCAGAGGGCGCTCCTACGTGAACGCTGCCCCCCACGCCAGGCTGCCCCCAGGCATGGGTCAGCTGCGTGGGGTATGTCCCCCCAGCCTGGAGCACTAGGAGCTGGAGGAACACGCTTGCACGGCCCCCCAGGCTGATGGACTGGGTGGGACCTGCTAGGCCTTTCCCATGGCTGACCCCTGGGGTCCTGCGCTGCCCCCCTTGTGGGATGTGGGTCTCTCACTTCACTGGTCTTTTAAAATGTTAGGCCCCATTCTACCTCCCCCCCCCCCCCACCTCTGGCAGGCACGGGGCGAGCGCTATGGAGCAGTGGCTAATCGGTACCCGTGTCCGGGATGGGCATGGGAACATGGCACGCTGTATCACGGGGGACAGCCCTGGTCCCATTTGCAAAGGAGTCTTCTGTCCACCTTGAGCTCTGGGGCCGGGGAATTGGGAGGGAGGAGCAGTTTGATGGCTCGTTTATTTACTTTTCCTAACGTCATTCATTAATTAGTGAATGTCTGCGCTGCGCCCTGCTGAGGACAAGTGCTCTGTCAGCGCATTATGAGACCCCTTCCAGTGTGGCCTCCCCAGGGCGCCAGAGCTTGTCTCCCACAGACTGGGCACTAATTCGCTAGGCCCCCCTCGGTGGGCTGTGAATCACTTCTCTTTCCAACAGCACTCTGGGCGGGGGGGGCAACAGGGGTGGTTTGGGCAGAGACTCTGGTCCCGTGGCCAGAGTACGAGGTCAGATTGATCACGACCTACAGAGAGACCCAGGGCGGCACAGCCCCTCACAGTGCCTTGGGTTGCTTGTCCCCGAGGATGCTCCCGGGCACTGTGACTGGTCCTATGGGTGCAAGTACGAAGAAAGCCGCTGAGCTCACCTAGCCAGAATGGTGGTGAGCCCGGTGGGGGCATCCAGCAGCTAAATGCTCTGGGCCAGCGTAGCCGTATCCGAGTGCTGGGCAAAGCCCACTCGATTCTTGGGTGTATCTAGGAACAAAACATGCTGGGCCTCTGCTGCCAGTATGGCGTGGTGCTGGGCCAGCACTTCAGGGACCGAGCAGGTATCAGGAGGCCAGACAGAGCAGGCTCTGGGCTGGTGGTGGGAGGATGGAGTGAGCCCTGGGACAGGGCGACTGGGAGGGAGCAGGCTCTGGGCTGGTGGTGGGAGGATGGAGTGAGCGGCTGGGACAGGGCGGCTGGGCTGGAGCAGGCTCTGGGCTGGCACTGCCATAGTGGAGCAGGTGCTGGGCCAGTGCTTTTGCTACACAAATTGCTACAGCTCAAATGTGCAGTGTAACATGAGAGCGAGACCACAAGGTAAATAATAGTGCAGGAAGCTTCAACCGAGAGAGGATCAATTTCTGGCTCATAAATAACCTTTTTTAATAACCTCAGCTTCATGACTCATCATCGCCACGTTCGCGCTAATGGCTGGCTTATGGGTCTGACTTGCACTCTGAAATGAGGGGCAGGAAAGAAGTATAGAAGGGAATGTGCCACACCAATGCAGGGACTGGGAGCACCCTGCGCTGGGATGTGCTACCAGGAAAGTTTGTCCTGGGCCTAATGTTGCTGGGTTACAGCACATCCGGTTGATGGTACTGGGACGTAGAACACATTGGGCTGTGGCTGCTGGAATGAAGCTTCCCAGCTGCAATACGTCAGCAGACGTTTGTGGCACTGCTGCTGAAGCTCCAGCCAAGCTCTTTTGGTGGCATCTTGTAAAGCATCTTACGGCTGTTCCTTAAGTTCTTTCCTCTTGTCCTAGTGCTGAAGGCTTTGGTAAGATGAGTTTCTGGCCCAATGAAGACCGATGTGATGTGCGGGTTTGACTAACTGTTTGTACAGCATTTTGACACCTAACAGGTGCGATATAAGGGCTAAATATTATTGCCAGGAAGCAGGGAAATCTGCATATGAAACATGGGACTCTACCAAGGAACATACGGCTTATTTTTCAGTTCTACCTATGACCAAGGGTATCCTGGAGTGGAGCACAACAATGTGGAGTGTCCACAAACTCCTCACCACCTTAGCCCCCATTAGACAAATAGAATCATCTTCCTAATTGTGGGCAAATGCAGAGGTTTATCCTCCTAGAAACTGGAGTACACCCTAAAGAGGGCACCCCACTCACTTTGGACATATGCAAGAGCTGTTCTGTTCTATCCTGGTTGATATCCCACACTCATGACCAATTCTCTGATTTGACTGACATGATTTGGTAAATGCAGTAGGTATCTGGGCTGGGGGTATATGACTATCAGAGTTCATGGATTAGGATTTCTAGACCCTCCTTTCTCACTGCAACATTCTCTTGGATCAGAAGCCAGGTTGAGTGTTATAAGGCGGTAAATCCGACACTGACCGATCTAAACTGCCACAAAAGAGAGCATCAGGGTCAGTGCAGCATATTTCCCGGTGGCAATGGATATTGCATGGCTGGAATTGCATAGGACTGTCGCCCCACCGTTCTGAGTGGGTCTGGCTAGTGAAATAAGCTCCGTGGGAGTGGAATGTCTGAAAGCATGACCATCCTACTGACTGCTGCGGGGAAGGTCTACCTGACCAGCCACTTGAGTCGTAGGAGGGGAGTTCCTGAACAGGACAGTCTGGCCAGCTCATTGAATTTTAGGGATTATCTTCTTAACGTTAGGACGTAAGCATGCAACCATCCCACCGATGGCCAGGATACATGTGCAGGAACGGAGTTATTAACTTTGACCAAAGTCCCTGACCCAGATTCCAAGAGCATTCAGTTATCCCTCTGTTTGCATGCAATGGCAATACAGCTGTGACGGCTCCAGCCTTGGCATGAGTGTGGCGGAGAGATGGCTGCACCACTGGCATCTTGTGCGTGAAGCAGCTACATCCAGACTTCTTTGTTGTTAGTAATAATACCAGCCATTGCCATAACGTCCTTCATGAAAAGAGCCAAGAACGTGCAACCTAAGGTGCAACGTTTAGACACGGATTCATTAACTCTGCTTTAATTAACGATGTGGTGAGTGCCAGCAATGTGCTCAAGATGAAGGAAGGCATTCCAAGCATAAGGGAGGCAGGGAAGAAGGCTACAAAGGGAGCACTGAGGAGACCAGGCTAGGTGGAGCGGGGAAGTATGAGAGCAGGAGTAGAGGACATAGGGGTAGAGTTGTGCCTTGGGCCTTGAAAATGATACCGAGATCACATCACCTCTCACTGCAGTGCAGCCCCCTGTGGAGGGGAAGGGGGCAGCCTTTATACGGTGCACTCCAACGCTACATAATTCATTTCAAAAGGGGAGAGCATTTCTGATGAGCAAATGGCATTACCTAGCTGGGATGTGGCCAGAATACCAGAGCAAACACCCGTACTCCTGCAAAAACCACCACAATTGTGGACCTTGATTTGTACATCTCATCTGAAGGCCACACCTCCTGCAGCAGGGTGGCCCCTACCAGCGTGGGACAATACCAGCTCATAGGGAAGAGCTACCTAGGCGGTCACCAGCACCGCTTAGGTTTTTCTTGGCGGTCTCCCATCCACATGCTGACCAAGCTTGGCTCCGCTTAGGGCATGAGACCACAGCTCAGGGGGTTAGAATATCTCCCTGTTAGTTTTACATTTTCCACTTCTGACCTCCTTGGCATGGGAAGATACAGGTGTCCCTGTTTGAACAGAAGTGACAGGGGAGAAAGCTTGTGGTTTTACAGCTCCCTGCCGGAATTTCTTGCAGAAGAAAAGGGAGAATTGACTTCCATGGGAACCACAACAAGAGGTGACGTGCTAATGAAGCTGACTGTTACACCGGAGCTAAGAGCCCAGTGCAGAAGGAACTTTACAGAGAGTATGGTGCAGGCTGCGGCTGGGTATCAAGAAGGGGAATGCAGCCTTACCCAGCGTTTGTTTCTCCAGAGGATGCTTTGCAGGGATCTGGGAGAATGATCACGCTCAGAATGAAGTGTTCCTTTGCAAAGCCGTTTCTGGGTGAAGGACCCCTTGCAGACTTCTCCTAACCCTGCAGGGGCTGAGGACAGGGCTTTTCTCAAAGGCCCATCCTGCTCTCTTTGTTCACTGTGGCTTGGGGGAGTACAGCCATTACAAGTGGTGTGTCCACTCCCCGGGCTTCTCACCCAGACCCAGTTCAGAGGGGAAGCTTCCAAATGGGTGTTTTACGACAGTGGTTCTCAACCAGGGGTCTGGGGCCCCCGGGGGGGCCGTGAGCAGGTTTCAGGGGGTCTGCCAAGCATGGCTGGCATTAGACTTGCTGGGGCCCAGGGCAGAAAGCCGAAGTCCCACTTCATGAGGCTGAAGCCCGGGGTCCTGAGCTAAAGCTGAAACCTGAGCATCTTAGCTTCATGGGGCTCCCGGTGGTGTGGGGCCCTGGGCAGATGTCCTGCTTGCTACCCCTTAACGCTGGTCCTGGCTGTTATATGCAGAAAAACAGTTGTGGCAGAAGTGGGCCGTGGAGTTTTTATAGCATGATGGGGGGTCCTCAGAAAGAAAAAGGTTGAGAACCCCTATTTTACCTGCCATCCCTCTTTCAGTTGTTTAAGAGTTTGGGGTCTCTTCTGTGACCGGAGACAGCACTCATTGCTGGGGGACTCTACAGTCACCGGCCAATGACAGGAACCCTACGGCACGTCCCCACTACTGGAGGAATCCTACGTTAAATCCCAATGATAGGGAAACCCAACAAGAGCCCATGGCTGAGGGAATCCTATGACAACAGCCCAGTGATGAGGGGGGAACCCTACAGAGTGAGCCAGCTGATGGGTACTCCTACAGCATGAGAAACCTGACAGGAACAACCCAATGATAAGGGAGTAGCACAGTTTGAGCTCGGGGTGACCCTACATGAGGTGCCCACTCTGATCAACAATAGGAATCTGTGGATGGGGAGAACCTGACAGCCCAGGCCAGCAGATGTGAGGTTGCTCTTAGATCTCGATGCTACTGAAGAGGAGATTTCCGCACCTCATTTCATTTTGTCTCCGACTTTTTGGGGTGAGATTTTCAAAAGCTGCCTAGGAGATCTAGCTGCCCAACGCCCAGCTCCTAGGCCTCTTTCAAAAATGTCCACCTATGTCACCAGAGGGGTGGGAGGATCCAGTCCGAAGACTTGTTGTGATGGGAGCAGCACACAGGCCATGCAGAAGGTACCGACTGTCCTTCAGACAAACACCCAGGGACGGTAGCATCTGTCGGAGTGTTTAGCAGAAGACAACGGGACACGTGGTGTTTGCAAGCGTCACAGCACTGTCTGCTCGTTGGGACGAGAGCCTAAGTTTTCCCTGGGCTCTTATCTGGAATCATAATATCTCCTTTATGAGCAAAGAAATACAGCTGCAGCTGCACTGGCATCTAGTGACTGGTTAAATTAATCCCAGGGTTTTATTGCCTCTGGCTATCCCAGACCTTTGCTGCTTATTTCAAGTTGTTAATGTGGAGGGTTAGATTAGTCCCAGGAGTGTGTTTCCTCTGTGGTCAGAACTGTTATGATGTTTTCAGCATAAAGTGTTGTTGCTCATTTGCAGCGTCTCATTGTTAAAGCAACATAACAAGCCTTACTGGAAATGGGAATCCGAGAGATCAAGGGGGCTGGGAGGCAGCAACTCCTGAGATCAGAGCCTGGCTCTGCCACGCATTTGCTCTGTGGCCTTGGGCACGTCACTTAATGCTCAGGGCTAAATTCAGAGGTGATGCATATGGTGATATAGAAGTAGGTGAAATCCTGGCCCTGCTAACGTCCATGGCAAAACTCCCATTGACTTCCGTGGGCCCATGATTTCATCCAGGGAGTCTAAACGGAAGAAATCTACATGCTGAAGAACCTAAAGTAAATGATAGCAGCTGACTATCCTTTCATGTACACCGTCTTACTCCCAGCTTAGTTGCTTTTCTTGCAGCACTCCTCTCCCCTGACCCCTGGGGGGTGATTTACCCCAGCTCAGACTCCCGTGTACCCGCCTAGGCTTAGCAGGCCCTGTTCAGAAGCGATGTGTGAGGTAGGATGCAAGCTGCATGTGGTTCAATGGACATGACTCTAAGGGAGTCTAGAATGAATCCAAGTTGGTGTGACATACAGACGAGGGCAACGCGAAAAGGCATGGATCAGACCAGACGTAGACACTTAAAAACACCTCTGATTCTGGCTCTCGCTCTGTTCCCCCTTCTGTGTTATGGTAATAATAATACTATTAATCTTCATTCTCCTCTACCTCTGCATGGTGAACTAATTGCCGCTTTTGTGATGAAAATGGGCTGTCTGATTGATTGGTCAAAAGCCGTAACCACCCATGGTGGTGATCATGAGAAGGGCGAGGCAGAAACCGTATCATAGACGCATCCGAACCTCCTGGGCTTTATGCTGGAGCGTTGGTAGAGCAGTAACTGCAGGGGGTGGGTTTTGCCTTCCTATAGCAGCAACCCTCACGCTGGTGAGAACTCAGATCAGCTTCTGGAAAGACATAGTCTGGTCCCGGTAGCTTCAAAATGGAGTAGACTCAACTAATACCACGGGATTCATGTGCAATCTTAATGCAAACAAGAAGCGGCAAAGCTGCCTCTAAAGAGTTAAAGTAGCTAAAGACTTGCACAGGGGTAGAAGACACCGTTCTGATTTCTAGCGGCGCAAATCCACAGCTTGCAGGTGCTGAAGGGTTAAATTTTTGCACGGTGAGATTCCAGTTCACTGAGTGAAGGTCAGCTGGTGTGTTGGAATCGAGCTGCATCGGTTTCCAGCTCCCATGGCGGTGCTAAACCAAGTGATGGAGTGCCTTGCCCACAAACACACCATCCCTCACGGGATTAAGCCAAGGAACGTGGCAGCAGGTCTGGGATGCCCATTGCACTTGGATTGGCCAGCGTGGCTCACCTCCCAAGGGTTAAGTGAAGATGAGTGGTCCTGATGCCAGGCTTGGTGTCCAGGTTCTTGCTGGTGGAGGTCAGCAGTGGTTCATGGGAAAGGAAAAATTGGCAGCTGGGCCGGATGTCCTGCATTTCCCCTCTTCCTGCAGCCGCCTGAGCGATGTTCCTTATTTAGCTTTCCTGACGGACAGGAGGAATCTGATGGCGGAAACTGTCACTGCCTGATAACAGCTCAGGGACCCCTTTATGATGGGCAGCACGAAGGGAACAGGCAGCTTTCATTCTATCCAGGATGGGCGAAGAGGGCAACTTGGGCTGCCCCCTTGCGCCATGTTTTCATTGGCTATTTTATAAACGTCGCCTCTGGGCGTGGGGAGCGGGAGGGCATTTTCAGCCCCTCCCTTTGCACTCGTGCTTGTTTGTGCCTGAACCACACCAGATTCTGTTTACAAGGCAATCAAGGGCGAGAAGCGATGACGTCTTTCTGTGGAGCACTGATGCAGGCGTCCAAGCTGGCTGATGGATAGGAGACTGCGGGGGGGGAGAGGGGAGATCCTGGAGTAAAGTCTCCTGGCTGAGATCCAGGGCTGGGCAGACCTTTCCAATTGCTAATGGTGATGATGTGACAGCAAGGCCAGTGATAACACTGGTGTAGCGTGGTAACACGGGGCGTGTTGGCTGGGTGGAGAGAGAGGGGTGGAAGGGCAGGTCTGTGCACCAGGGAGCTATGAAACAACACACACACACCTGCAGGTGTGCTCTCTACGCTTCCCTCACTCAGTGCACATACGAGCCTCCCACACCTAGACACAGATGTGCCTTATATACGCAAAGATCAGCCAGTCAAGCAGAGAACCATGTCAAGGGGAGCATCCACCATGTGTCTCATCTCTTCCCCCATCCTCTCCTGGTGAAAGATGCATCTCACTGGCTCAGAGACTAACGAACTGTTCGTATTATATCCCCCTACAATGTATGTGCTCATTTGAATCATCCCATAAACATCAAAGTGCCCCAAAGTAGGGTGAAAACATCCTACGCATTGCTTTTTATCCTGCATTTGGGGTTACCATTAAGATCCTCTCTTACCAAGGAGATATTTATCCTTTTTTCATCGTAATTGATATATTACAAAGAGAAACAATGGGAGGAGAGGTTTTTTTGAAGGGCAAACACCAAGCAAGATAAATGGCCTAATAACATTGGCAAGATTAATGCTCTCAGTTCCACTACATTTAAGTCAGTGGAAGACTCTGGATTCACATTGGTATAACTGCAGTCAGAATCCGGACCAGCGGGTGATGCAATAGGAAGCTGTGAAGTTATTTTCCTACTGGTTTTGGATGCTCTCCTCAGCCACTAGGCCCTGAGGAGCCTTCCCATAGTCCAGGTGGCTTTACCTTCTTGTAGGTTGGTGACACACACTGCCGTGGAGCTGGGCAAGGCTTGGGCACAGCCGCTGCGCCGGGTGGCCTGTTCTGCATTGCACAGCGGGGTGGCCTGTTCTGCATTGCACAGCGGGATGGCCTGTTCTGTATTGCACAGCGGGATGGCCTGTTCTGCATTGCACAGCGGGGTGGCCTGTTCTGCATTGCACAGTGGGATGGCACGACAGTTTCCACAGAGTGGTGTAATTTAGACAACTTTGATTTCATATGTTGTGCAGTGGAGGTAGAACCCAGGGGACTAGCACACTACTTGTAATAGTTGCAAACAATATATTCTGTGAGAGCTGGGCAAATATTACAAAGCTAGCTAGAGAGACGAGGTGGGTGAGGTAATCTCTTTGATTGGACCAGCTTCTGTTGGTGAGAGAGACAAGCTTTCGAGCTACACGGAGCTCTTCCTCTGGTCTGGGAAAGGTCCTAGGGGCGTCACAGCTAAATACAAGAGCAAACAGATAGTTTAGCATAAGTAGTGCTAAGATCGAACGATCTGTTCAATCTTGTATTTAGCTGTGACACTCTCAGTACCTTTCCCAGACTGGAGGAAGAGCTCTCTGTGGCTCGAAAGCTTGTCTCTCTCACCAACAGAAGTTGATCCAATAGAAGATATCACCTTAACCACCTTGTCTCTTGAATATCCTGGGATTGACACTGCTACAACACTGCATAAATCTATCTAGGGCAGACTTCCGGTCATGCTTAACTTCATGCCCTGGGTGGTCCCATTGGCTTCCGTGGGGTTACTCCCATGTTATGTCTACGCTGCAATCAGGAGGTGTGACTGTAGTATGTGTAGACATACCTGAGCTAGCTTTGATACTGCGATCGCACCTCCCAGTTGCAGTGTAGAAATATCACCAGGACATCTAGTTAAGCATGTACAAAAGTCTCTGAAGGATCAGGGCCTAGGCTGCCACCGTACTGCACTCAATGCCATGGCCTTGGGTTACCTGACCATCTTCTGTGCATGTATTCTTGGATTTTTAAATGAATTCACTTCAGCTAGGGTCAGGGGCTTTTTGTATTCACTTTCCATGAACATTTGTGCATTCAGGTGTCACTGACACGCAGGTTCATGTACAGTGAATTTCAAAGTCACATGCATACTCATCCAATGGGAACTAGAAACAATACCATGTGACTTCCCTTGCCAATTCCACCTAAACATCTGAAATGTCGGTGCTCAAGAATCGAGTACTCGCGGAGGACTGTGATCATTCCATAGAACAATGTTTTGAACCCATCCCATACATTCAAATAATAACAACACCTGGGAAACCACACATTTTGTGGATATTCTGAGAGCAGACAAATAAGCACAAAGCATTGAGTAAATTTCTGGTTTCAAATTATTCACGCACTGCTTATACTGTCACCTCCTCTAGAGAGGCAGGCTCGTGCTGCTCATTATAACTATGCATAGTCGTGTTTCCACTGGGATGGTTTAATTCCCACCTATATACATTTACACACCTCATGTGAACAATCCGCATGACCCAACCTTCCACATTCCAGCAGGGTAATAGTGCCCATCTGGTGTGTTGCTATTTACACTGGTCCACACCCTTTTCCTTGCTGATGGTCAAAAGCTTGCCTCACTTCCACTGTGGCAGCTAGCAACTGCAGGAAGGGATGGGCATCTCATCCAGCAGATGGTACAACGACAAAGAGCAACATAACCAAAATAACTGGTGGCCCAGGTCTCCAGAGACATGGACAGAAGAGAATAGGGCTTAGCAGTGTCATGCAGAGTGAGCACTACATGAAGGAAGAAAGTCTTTATTATCTGACCAAATCCTGAAGTCCTTCATCTTTACTCAGGCTAAAGCTTTAATGGTTTCAGTGAGAGTTTTGCCTAAGTAAAGCTGGAGTAAGGACTTCGGGACTTGCCCTTTGTTATTAGGATTATTTATTGCATAATGCATCCACAAGCATATGGTGTCTTTCACAAGAAGCTCATGTCCTAAGTTAGCCAGAGAGTGCAGTTCAGATACTGTTTGGAGGCCTAGCATCTGGTGTATGTGTCACTATCACTTTTTTTTAAAGGTGATATGTGTTTATTTCACGGGTGGATTAACACTGATAATAGTGATCTAATCAATCAATGACTTTGCTACTGGATGTCCTTCTGGAAGGCATGATGCTCTTCTCCTGTGGACCCTGCAGGGCCTATGATAGATGCACGGAGTCATGCTGTGAATCAGATGGCTTGTGAGAGGCATATCAAGAGATTCATAAGTCCCCAAAGGCCCTTGAAGGTCTGTCGAGTGTTCACTGGCCTTCGAAAGTTTGTACAAGACACATAGGCTCTACATGGGTCAAATGAGGTCTGTCAAAGGCCTTATAACCCCCAGGCAGCCTGTAGAAGGTATGTAGCTGTAGCTTGGGCACCAGGATCTGTAAAAGGTTCCCAACATACGAAATGTACATAGACACAATATGATCACCCGATGTAGAAGGTGTGCATACTACACTTTGAAGCCCCCACAAGGGTGTGGTTCTACTAGTGTAAGTAAGGGATTGGAAGTCAGGACTCCTGGACTCTGTTCCAGGCTCTGCTACTACGTCTGTGACCTTTGCTACTTAGTCTTTCTGTGACGTCTGTAACATATTGACTTCCGGATGTATTGACCTGAAAAGTAAATATTGGTCAAAGTGACGCTTAAGTTGATAGTTTTCTTGAAGGACAATAAATCTTGATATTTACCAAAAAAGAAGTCAATATATGAATTGTAATTTACATTCACTGTTGTTCAAAACAGCCAGTCTTTAATTCCACGTAACTGAATAAACTGACGATCGGGGTTTTTTTCCCCCATTTAAAAATAAGATTATATAGGGGAAAGGAAGTCAGATGCACAGAAAAATCTATTATTCAACTTACTGGAACACGAGTTATTTTCAGCAGAGTCGATCAGGGTGCTTCATTTGCATATGTGATCTGATTGGTCAACATTCCTTGACACCTTAGTATTCATCTCTCAGGAGGTAAATAACAGAAACTTAACAATTCGCCTTGAGAAAGTTCTCAGCCAATCATGAGGCAGGATGTCTCTCTTGTGTGCACAGTAATACCTACCTCCCAGGAGTGCTAGGAGCTGCAGCTCCATTCGTGTTTGTGAAAAGCTTTGATATCCTTGGATGGAACGTGGTTATAGAAATGCAGTGGCATCATATTAATATAAAAGACGTATGGGAAGAAGAGGCTCTGCCTACCCACAAACTTGCCCCAGCAAAAATGGATGTGTGGATAGATGTCTGATTTAGTTGTCTGTTACGTACCATGCACATGCATGGTGCTGTATAATTAATAAGGAACCCAGAAAGTAGGCATGTAGAAGTCTCTTGTGGCCTTGGGAGTCAGTCAGAGGGCTCCTGGTGTGTAGAACACACAGGAAGGACCGTGGGCATTATTCTAAACAGGCTGTAGAAGTCGATTTTTGTATCTGCTTTCGTTAGAGCCAGCTTTCCGGCAGGAGTGAAGGCTGAAGAGAATGAGCAGGGTCAGGTGGGGGGTTCAGAGCCTAAGATTTCTTTGCAAGGGTAGCTCCTTGACTGGAATTCACGTCCTGTGCTGGGGAGGGGTCATGTGACCCATTTCATTCATGGAAAATAATCAGTCCTTTACCAATTCAGAAAACAGTCTGTCATGCCAGTCCTTTGTTTACACACGTGCACACACCCACACAGCCTGAATAGGAATTTTAGGACCCAGTCCTATGGACTAACATGATCCACTCCAGGATCCACTGACCTGACAGTTTGTCATGTTGGTCCCTCCATATTCAAGCCCAAGCAAGGGCAGGTTTGAACAAAGCAGGAACAATTCCTCATGGTATCATCCAAATCTCCATAGAGGGAAAGACAACTCTGTCAGCTCCATTCTCTCTTTCCCCTCCACCCCAATCATTTTAGAATCAGGCCCATGATGGGACTTGGCTTTCAATGAACATTGCAAAGTGATAGTGACTTGCAAATGGCTTGCTCCTGACTTTGCACTTCAATGGCACCAGGACAAGGTCTGTGCTCACAGAATTTGGCTTTTTACAATATTCACAGCCCCTCCTCACCCCCAGCTGCTTAGACAAATAAAGTATAATGCTGACTGAAGGCATTTAATCCTCAGCTCTCGGGCCTCTGTAGCAATAACAAGAGCTGGGTGGCATTTCAAAGAATTTATCAGTGGGAGAGGACTGGGAAAGGGGGAGCATCAGAAACTATTTTTTATATGCGGGGGAAAGTACACGCCTGCCTATAGTGTAGATAAGAGCCAGTGGCTGGGCCGGAGCTGCTGCTTAGTGATGATTGCTGTGAATGGAAGGCAGAAGATTCCACGCAGCCCTCACCTCTCAGTCACCCTCACCGAAAGAAAACACTTTTTAACACACTAGTAGATAAAACGCAATAATAAACACGGCCCTGTGTGAACTCTCGAGACCTGCGCAAGTGTAAAAAGATACGTCTGCAATCAGACCTACCGGGTGGGAGCTGGAGCAGGCAATGTTCTTCCAGAACCAAGTCACTGAAAAGGGAGAGTTACAGTTCCTGCTTTCAGCCTCTCAGTACCTCGATAGTGAAATCACTCCCCTTGCCACCTCCCAGCAGACCAACTTGCTTCTCCTCCCTTCAGAGTCCAAGCCACTTCTTCACTCGGGCCAGTACTGTGTCCCTGACGCTTACTGAGCTTTTCCATGGTATTGCAACCAAGGCTTTGCTGAGATCCTAGTGAAGGAGGTTTCCAGCCTCTCCTGTTCTCAACCACCACCCTGATACCTTGAACAAATATTTTTGAGGTGACTCTAGTGGAGGTGAGAGGTGATGGGCTGACAGCCCTGGGGTCAGAAATCCTCTTCTTATGCACAGACTAGGTACAGCACAGACGCCAATAGCGCAAGCTTACTCCAGCCCCAAAACGCATCTCAAGCCTGACCTGAAGGGAAGATCTCTATCCTCTCCCCCAGAGAGGGTGCTTCTCTGTCCACATGCACTCAGCCCTTGCCCCCGCTGCTGAGACTGCAAGGATGCTCTTTGGGATGGCGATGAGATACAAATTAAGACAGACAAATAAAACAGAGCTCAATGGTACCTTCTAATACAAGCTTATTATAAGCAATCAGAAATAACCTTTCTGTGACCCCAGACAACCCTCGCTCTGCTCTGATGGCTACCCACATCCCCCCAGACTCTGTACCCACTTCTCACCACTACATTTAAGAATTCCTTCTGAGCTGGTTGCCTTTGTTCTGCGCCCCCTTCCGCATCTTTCACGCTTGTGATGCTCTGAGATGCACTCTGTGGTAAATAGATCCGGCAGGTGTGAAATTTGCCACTTGCGAAGCCCCGCACAAAGGCAGCTGGACTATATTCAAACTGACCTTCTAACGCCAAGTGGGTGGAGCAGGGAATTCTGCAGGAGAGGAAGGGCTTGCAAGCATACAGGGGTGGACAAAAGCAGGTGGAGAATTGTTTGCCCAAAGCGGGTACTCTGCTGAAAAATGTAAGACATCCAGAAATTCTATTTGGATTTGGAGTTTAGGGGTGAAATCCTGGCCCCATTGATGTCAGTGGTTTTGCCGTTAACTTCAGTGGGGCCAGGATGTCACCTTAGATTTTTTTTCTCCCCTCTCAGTTGTCAAGGCAATCTGTGTCAACATTTTGGGCTGTATAAGTAGGGGCATTGCCAGCAGATCGAGGGACGTGATCGTTCCCCTCTATTCGACATTGGTGAGGCCTCACCTGGAGTACTGTGTCCAGTTTTGAGCCCCACACTACAAGAAGGATGTGGAAAAATTGGAAAGAGTCCAGCGGAGGGCAACAAAAATGATTAGGGGGCTGGAGCACATGAGTTATGAGGAGAGGCTGAGGGAACTGGGATTGTTTAGTCTGCAGAAGAGAAGAATGAGGGGAGATTTGATTGCTGCTTTCAACTACCTGAAAGGGGGTTCCAAAGAGGATGGATCTAGACTGTTCACAGTGGTACCAGATGACAGAACAAGGAGTAATGGTCTCAAGTTGCAGTGGGGGAGGTTTAGATTGGATATTAGGAAAAACTTTTTCACTAGGAGGGTGGTGAAGCACTGGAATGGGTTACCTAGGGAGGTGGTGGAATCTCCTTCCTTAGAGGTTTTTAAGGTCAGGCTTGACAAAGCCCTGGCTGTGATGATTTAGTTGGGATTAGGTCCTGCTTTGAGCAGGGGGTTGGACTAGATGACCTCCTGAGGTCCCTTCCAACACTGATATTCTATGATTCTATGATTCTGTGTGTCTGTTCTTAGAGGAGTAGTTTGTGATGTGGATACTTGTCCACCAGGAACTGAATTGCAACCAGACTTGTGATTTCATTGAGGCCACCACTCAGCCATCAGATGGTAATGACTTTCCGATTAGAAACAGGGAGGTAGAGGTGTAATGAGCCATACCCCTTTATGTCTCTTCTGAGCCAGGAGGTCCCCAAGCCTTAATCACGTCTTTGCAAAAGAAATCTATTCAATTTACAGGGCATAATCTTCCCTGTGGGCATCCATGGCGCTGACTCGGCACTCCTCTGCACCAGTGGCATCCTGCATGTGCACCCACAGCGGCCTTGCAAATATGTTTTATGAGGGATAGCTCAGTGGTTTGAGCATTGGCCTGCTAAACCCAGGGTTGTGAGTTCAATCCTTGAGGGGGCCACTTAGGGATCTGGGGCAAAATTGGTCCTGCTAGTGAAGGCAGGGGGCTGGACTCGATGACCCTTCGGGGTCCCTTCCAGCTCTATGAGATAGGTATATCTCCATATGTTATTATTAATCCACATTGGCCAGGGCTGCTAGAGCCCAGCCTCTCACCTGACACGCGGGCCTGCAGCCCACCTGCGTGCACAGGCCGGCAACTGGATAGCCCTGCAGATGATCCGCCCACCTGCCCGAGGCTGCTGTGGCTCTTGATGAGCAGGCATGAGGCAGATGGTTCCTTTGCCTCTTCTCTCGCTGCTCCCCTGACCAGGGCCGATGGGGGGAGCGGGGTGGGCAGGGAGAAAGCACTGCCCCCTGCTGGGACTTCCCAGCCAGCCCCGCCCCTGTGCCTCCACTCACTGCCCCCAGTACCCCCACCACCACCACCCCAATACTCACTGCCCCCAATACTCCCCACTCACTGCCCCCAGTGCTCCCCACCCACCATTTTATCCATCTGGCTGTCCTAGCGCCAACCCCAGGCACCCTGCCAACCACCCACCCAGCTTCCCTAAGCACCCTCTACTTGGAGATTGGGGTCCCGGTTGTGCGTATGGAGGGCTGTTCCCACCACTTCCCGCTCCCGCCTGTTCCCAGTGTTCGGGGGGGGGGGGGGGGGGGATTTGTGCCTTCTCCGCTCAGGGAAGGAAAGGGGAAATGAGTGAAATGTCACATATGGAGGGGCACAAAGCTTGGCAGCTCCGATTGGCTGTGTTAGACTTTTGAGGATTCAGGGAAGTTTAATAGCGTTTCTGGGAAATCGGTTTGAGCAGGCAGTGCGCGCAGTTGTATGCTTGTGTCTATTTATTGTTTTGTCTTCAAAGACTGCGACCAGGGTAAACCGAGCTTTGTCATATCCCCATGTATTTTTGCCTACACGGTTATGCTGCAATTATCCAAGGTGACATAGGTAACCAGCTTGTTCTTATTGTGGTTTCCAAAGCATCTTAGCATGCTGGTTCTGTAGGCAATCTCTCAGCTATTAATTATGCTCCTTAAATGGAAGTCATTAGCATATGTAAACACTTCCTTTCTGTTGTTTGGTTGTGTGCTCCCTGGATCGAAAAGGGAACTAGCCTTAAATATGAAAACAGCAATCAACCGGTGTGAATAAATAAAGTAATTTGGATATTTACAACATTCTGCAAACCTTTTGTAAGCTAGTTAACAACCATGTTTTCAGCTTGCTTGTCTTCAAATAGCTCCTCAGTATTATAATATGCAGTTCACGCTCGGTGTTCGATCGTAGGAACCCTGCTGTGATAGCCAAATCTTTTCTTTTGAAAGGAATTAAATGAGTTTAATATCTGCATGGAATTTATTGTTTGGATGTCAACAGAGATACCTGTACAGCTGTTAAACAGTATCCTCATCCTTACCGATAGCAGTGCTACTATCATTCAATCTATCGCTCCCAGAGCTGATGATAATATCATGGCTTAATAAAATCATGCATGGCTGGCTGTCACAGCTGGATACCAAGAGGAAAAGAAATAGTGTGTGTGATTCTGCAACCTTCACTATTCTCCTTGAAGTCAAGGGGTCTACTCACAGGAGTAAATTAAAAGCTGCCAGTTTGGCCCCAAATATGGCTAATTGTTCTTACTACAGCATCTGTGTATTAAAGGTTCTTACTAATAGGGAATAGAAAAGATAATTTACCTCATTACAAATAAACCAGGGCTCTTTTCCATACCGTATGTGGTATGAGTTCCCTGCCATTTACTCATTTAAAACTTGTTCCGCTGTGAGATCCAGAAGGGGCGACAGTCAATTGTATCTGCATTAGCACATTAGACCAGTGGTCCAGATTTGGTCAATGCTGGATGCTTTGGAAGATGGCAAGAAGCCAATTATGCAATGTTTTCCCTTGGGGGTTGGAATTCCTTTTTGATTCCTATAGTGCTGCATATCAGATTAGATAAATCCTTGGAGGATAGGTCCATCAATGGCTATTAGCCCAGAGGGCTAAGCCTCTGGCTGCCAGATGCTGGGACTGGACGACAGGAGATGGATGACTCGATAATTGCCTTGTTCTGTTCATTCCCCCTGAACTATCTAGCATTGGCCACCGTTGGAAGACAGGATACTGGGCTAGATGGACCATTGGTCTGACCCAGTGTGGCCATTCTTATGTTTCATACTCCCGGGACCTATCACTTGGTCCTGCTAACGGTACTTCTAATTCAAACACAGGAGTCTCCATAGCTCAAATGAGTGATTAGAGGCATTCCAGCTGCCGCTTCCATTTGTACATGGACCCGAGCCTCTTCTACCTGAGGTTTTCATCCACCTGATGCCGCCCAGAGTATTGATTGCTTTTTGTAGATTACCCTTGTGTGACTAATATTCCTGCCTCTGCTCACTCCCCACCCACTTTTGAGTGGACAGAACAAGTCGTGCGGGGGGTGGGGGTGTATATCAGCACCTTGCCTAAGAATGTCTATGAATGTCTGATTTGACATGCATCTGCACACAATCCCCTATAGTTTTATTTACACAGATTATAGCTCGTGTTTTGAAAAACCTGCCCTTGAGATCCAAGTAAATTAAAGGCTCCTATTGCTGTCAGCTTGTTCTTTGGAAAACTCTCCTTGCTTCTTGGCATCGGCACCACCTCCCCTAGCTCCTTCACATCAGGTGGTCTCTGTAACAAACCCCTTTACTCTGCCCTTTCTTACCTTTCCTTGTGAGCTGCAAGGATTCTTCCTTCCTCGTTTGATTTTTTTCTCCCCCTCCAGGGTCTCCTCTCTCATCTGCTTTCAAACTGTCCTCTCCATAAAAAGTTCTCCCATTCTATCTGATCTACTTATATGACCACCATTGCTAACGTATCTGAGCGTCTCACAATCTTGTATCCTCCCACACCCCTGTGAAGTAGGACATTGCTGTTATCCCCATTGGGCACACTGAGGCCTGGAGACTAAATGACTTGTCCAGGGTTACCCAGACACAGCAGGGAATTGAACCAAGGTTTTCCAAGTCCAAGGCTATCACCCTAATCGCTGGACCATCCTCCCCTCCGTTATCCCAGTCTTTCCGGTCCCTTCTAAACACTCTCGCACCCTTCCCAGATACCCACCCACTTCTTTACCACTGCTGCTGCTACATATCCTTGGTTGCATTCACCTCGGTGAAGTCACTGAGAGTTGTATCTCTGTAGCTAAGGGCAGAATGTGGCCCACCCTGACCTCCTCAGTCCTGAAATATCCTATTCCTACCACGCTGGATCACGTCTGGTTTTCTCTTTAAATAGAATGCTAGTGAAAGGCACAGGTCACAGAATAGAGTCCCCATGGGCAAGGGCCATGCAGGCTTCCCCCAAGCCATCCCACCAGCTCGCAGAACCATTTGTCTTCAACCTTGACCGGGAGGGATCACCACTACGACAAGAGCAGAGTTCAACCTTCCTGGCCCGTTCAAATCTTGGTCTCTGCTGAGAAGGCCAAGTAGTGCCAATTGTGATGGTGTCTTTTGGTGACAGAGACACTTGTCTGCTAGGAGTTGGACTTAGCTGACTGATGACCTGTGTGAATTAGTTATTGGTCTATCTGATCTATTGTTCATGCCCAATATAGGCTGGATCACTATGGCTAGCGAGCTGCAAGCACAATGTGCTATTTTCCATTACCAATCCACTGAATCATCTGGGCCCCATGCTTTTTATCATGAATCAGAACTTACTGATGTGTAAGATGGTATCATTGCCAGGCTGTGAGAGAGCGAAATGACAAGGGACAGGGAGGAAAACTGATGGGCCCTAAGATGCGGACGGGTAATTTTTAGTTGATTTGCAAGGATCTAACCATGCGACCATGGGGAGAAAACCTCTGCTCCATGCTACTAAGAAGTCCTTGAGCCTGTCTCTGATTTTGATGGCTACAGCACAGCTCTGAAAGTCACTGCAGACACCTTGAAGCCTGTCAGATTTTGAAGAGCTCCTTTCTCGCCCTTTAAGAATTAATCTGGGGATCAAAGCAGGTCCAACTTGACTTGTGTCTGAAGGGGCTTGTTCTTCTCCCGCTTCCTCCCTCGTCTCCCCAGCCTGCGTCCCACTGAAAGCCCGAGCTTTGCTCAGGGAGAGGAAGCAGCCCTGGGCATTTTAGTTTCTAGGAGGAAATAAAACACACAGATGGTTGGAGCATCCTCTATCTCAAAGACAGGAAAAAGATTCGCCGGCTAGGACTGGGAAGCCAACAATCCCAAAGCAATTCAGAGAATCAAGGACCAAACAAAGAGGCGTCTGGCCAGCCCCTTGCCAATAAGAGAAGGGTGGGCCAGCAGCTATTGGCTGGCTGGCCTGAAGGGAAACGCGCGCTCTCAGAAGTGCAGAGAGCATCCCTCCCCGACCAAGAGCGGCAAACATCCAGCTCCCCTGGGGGCCGGAGAGGCTGCTGACAGCACAGATCTGAGAGGAGGTCTGCAGGGTGGCCTCGGCTGACCCACTGCTCTAGGCCGGACATGTGGCTACCTGACAGAGACTAACTTTGGCGCAGGACATCTCCTCTCTGGGAGGAGGGAACAGAGAGCGAGTGGGGAAAGGGAGGGGGGGGTTGAGGGAGGGGAGAGGAAAGGCTGGGGGAGACAGAAATGCAAACATGGCCTGTCAGCCATAGCGTGGGGGTGGGGGAGGAAAAAGCAGGGTAAACCTGGCAGGAGAGTGCAGGAAATCAGGCTGGAGTAAGCCAGGGGGATGGTGAGATAGAGCTTCCTGCAGAGGGAGCGGGAGAGAGACAGACAGATAAACACTCAGACAGTCAGTGACCAGAGGAACTGATGCTGTTCCCTGAGCAAAGTAAGGATGCTGGAAGTCCTGGAGTTGACTGAACTTTGGCAGCTTACCATGTAGGGCTCCCCTCCCTGCGCCCCGTCTCCTCTCTCCCGGAAACAAACCCAGGGCACCAAGGCCCTGCAGACATGGCAAGCCCGTGAAGGCAAGTCCAAACTCTAAAATACCTGTCAGCCTGCCAAGGGCACTGCATGATCAAGGGCAAGGTCCTATAGGCCCTAATGCCTGGTGGTTCCCTGACACACACATGCCCCCAGACAGACAGGAATCTTTAATAGGGCTGGTGCTAATAATGCAATGTTATCCCCTAGCAGTTTCTTTCTGGGGACCCAGAAGCACCTACCCCTCCCCCCTCTGTGAGACAGGTAAATACCATTCCCGTTTTCGCGTGAGGCACAGAAAGGCCTAAGGTCTCAGAGCAAGTCCAGGCTTCAGCACAGGTCTTGCTGCATCCCTTCCTCCAAATAGCTGAGTCACAACGTAGTGTTATAGCTGTTCAGAAAAACAGATCCATTGACATTCCTTCTCAAAAGCCCCCAAGAGCACCCAAGAGCAACCTTGCCCCTCAAGACGGCCCAGATCACATACTCAGGATGCCCCTTCAGGCCTCTCTCTTGCATTTTGTGCCTTCCTGAGGAGTTCTGGACATCCCCAGCCAACCTACTGGGAGCCTCTTCGGTTGGGTTCAGTTGCTGGCTTTGCCACAGCCTGACGTCCTATGCAACCCAGGACAATTCTCGAAGAGCCACGTTTTCAAAAGGCGCCACTCTCTCGAGTGCGTCTGGTTTGGAGGTCTTAAGATGGGCAGCCAAAAGTGGGGGCACCCAAAATTAGTGGAAAATTTTAGTACGACTCTCTCCGCGCATCATTTCACAACCTGGATTGCCTGCTCCTCCCCTATAGGCCTATACGTGGCCCCTCCGTGCTATACCTCCCCCTGCATGGTTCTGGGAGTTCTTCTGTTGCAGCAAGTACCAGATATTGAAAGCTCATGCTGCAAAACGTCTGTTAGTCTATAAGGTGCCACAGGATTCTTTGCTGCTTTTACAGATATTGAAAGGTATTCAGGCACCTAACTACCATTGAAAGCAATGGGATTATGCACTTAAATACCTTGTAAAATCCGAGCCTAGGAGCTTAGAGGACCAGGTTCTTTTAGGCCACTCGTCTCCTCCAGCTGGGTTGGGATTATTTCCTGTCTCTTATTTCAAAGGACAAGCCCCAATTTTAACAGGAGCTTTTTGCAAGGTTAAAATGGCCCCAAAAGATCTTCTGGGCAGAGGGCTGCTCCTGCCTCCATGATTCCGTATGGCCTGGTCTTGCTGGTCCATTCCTTTTGCTCCCACTGGCCTACACTCAGGCAGATGCTCTGCTGCTGGATGCTTGCAGCCCCATCAAGATTCCCTCCAGGCTCCTGTGTCTTCTCGGGGTCTTCTTCCGGCATCAACCAGCTTCCCCATTGGCACCGCTGCCTTAATAACAATGCCCAGCTCTTACATTGCACTTTTCATCAGCAGATCTCAAAGCACTTTGCAAAGAAGGTCAGTATCGTTCTCCCCATTTTGCAGATGGGGAAACTGAGGCACAGAGCAGTGACATGACCTGCCCACAGTCACCTCACATGCAAGTGGCAATGCTGCCAATAGAGCCTTGGCCTCCTGAGTCCTAGCTGAGTACTCTATCCATTAGACCACACATCTTTCTCCACAGCCTCTGACAGCCCATTATCGGGATAGGTCCCTCCCTGCAGGCACATGCTGCGTGATGAATTTCTAGGATAGCCCCTCAGAGAAATCAAGAACCATCCCTCCATCTCTTCAGTCCCCACGCTGGTCTCTCTACTGGTACAGAGATGACTTATGGCCTCTCTGCCATAATTTCCTAGTCAGTAGAGATAACACCTACCTCTCACAGACGTTCTGCAGTTTAATTAACTCACTAATGTGAATATATGCAGTGCTTTGAGATTCCTGGATGAAAGTCACGATAAAGCAGCTAGATATAGTATTGTAAGCATCATTTATTATAAGCAAGCACAGGGGGCGAGGATAGGAGGATGCTGACCTATGAGCTGAATGAACTCTGGGTAGGACAGGGCATGTCACCCTGTAATTAACACCACGTGTGGCGTGACAGAGAGAGGACATTAAGTAACTCCTAATTTATTTAGGAATGGGATTATGATTAATTCTCTAATGGGGATAACTATGTGTGGGACAAAGACACTGGCCCCTTATAATGAAGGCATTGGTGGTCATGGACAAGACACCTACAGCTGCGATTGGCCCTGCATCTGGTAGTGAGAAAGCACTCCCTGAGCCCCTGTAGTTAACTCTTGGTGGGACAGGAACAAGCTGCTGAGTGAAGAGCGGCAATTAATGTCCTATGGAGCAAAGACAGGACACTGACTGACTCACTGCAGTGACCATAGAGAACCTCAGAGTTACGGACACCTCGAATGGAGATTGTCCTTAACTCTGAAATGTTCGTAACTCTGAACAAAGCAGGCCAGATCCACCAGCTGACAATCCAGGCTAAGTTTCAGCAGCAGCTGAGCACCCTACTCAGCCCCTGCATGAGTTTGCAGGCAGTGGGTATGAGGGGGGAAGAGAGAACAGGCAGCCCAGATGTGCCTTTAAGATGCAATACAGGCACAGCACAGTATTTGCTGCTTTTTTGTTTGTTTTGTTTTGTCTCTGCTGCTGCCCGATAGGTTACTCCCGGTTTCACATGGTGTCTGGTTGACCAGTCAGTCTGTAACTCTGGTGTTCGGAACTTTGAGGTTCTACTGTAACTTCTTGTGGAACAGGGGAGAGCACGTTGGAATCAGCTCTAATTAGCCCCTTAAGAGAAGCACAAGAAAGGGACCCAGTTCCTTGTCCCTCATGTGAACACGCTGCTTTTGGGCATTTCCTGCTTTCTTCTTCTTCTTTATTATTTGTAAGGTGGCAGTGTCCTAGCCCCTCTCCTGCCTGCAGGGACCCTTTAAAAAGAAAGAGGATCAGAGCTATTCAAACCCAGCATTGAGCCGTGACTCACCTTATCACTGCTCTTGTGCCTAACCTGGCACAGGCTGGTGGTAAGAAACTGTTCCATTCTCCCAGAGTGAATTCCACCCAGCCCTTGGGATTGGTCATCCCAGCTGACAGGCTGGAGAGAAATCACCTGGGGCCTCTTTGTGGTGGTTTATCCCAGCTGTGGCTAGAGCTGCGAGAGCAAATTTATTCATTTTTCACCCTGCTGTGATATCTCACTCCTCCGCCTTCCTCGTTCCTTCCTCATCCTCTCTCCTGACGTGAGTGACCGTGAGGAGGAGGAGGTGACAGCTGTGCACTCAAATTCCCCTTGTAGACCTGCCAGCTCCCAGGTTCATTATGTGACAACCACACTTTGTTTTTCACGTGTGACTCTATAAAGTTATCCTGGAGAAGAGAGGAAGAGTCACTCTTTTCTGGGAACTCCAGTCCCAGTAGGTGGGAAATGGGGCCAGTCACATGCACTTCCTATGCTTATGCAAGGTGGATAAAGACACCAGGGGCCAGATTCCCTGTTGTCCTTGTGCAATTGTTGACACCAGTGCAAAGTGGGTCTAAAATGCTACACGTTCAGAATGGCAATGATTTGCACCTGCTTTGCACTGGTGTAAGAACATAAGAACATAAGAACGGCCGTACCGGGTCAGACCAAAGGTCCATCTAGCCCAGTATCTGTCTACCGACAGTGGCCAATGCCAGGTGCCCCAGAGGGAGTGAACCTAACAGGCAATGATCAAGTGATCTCTCTCCTGCCATCCATCTCCATCCTCTGACGAACAGAGGCTAGGGACACCATTCTTACCCATCCTGGCTAATAGCCATTTATGGACTTAGCCACCATGAATTTATCCAGTCCCCTTTTAAACATTGTTATAGTCCTAGCCTTCACAACCTCCTCAGGTAAGGAGTTCCACAAGTTGACTGTGCGCTGCGTGAAGAAGAACTTCCTTTTATTTGTTTTAAACCTGCTGCCTATTAATTTCATTTGGTGACCCCTAGTTCTTGTATTATGGGAATAAGTAAATAACTTTTCCTTATCCACTTTCTCAACATCACTCATGATTTTATATACCTCTATCATGTCCCCCCTTAGTCTTCTCTTTTCCAAGCCGAAGAGTCCCAGCCTCTCTAATCTCTCCTCGTATGGGACCCTCTCTAAACCCCTAATCATTTTAGTTGCCCTTTTCTGAACCTTTTCTAGTGCTAGAATAAAGCACTGTAAATTACTGCACAAGGTGAAGGGCAATGGGGAATCGGGTTCCAGAAATATAGAGTTACGTGGATTTAGTGCTGGGGAAAGGTGCTAGTTCTGACAGCCCAGACTGGGAAGTCTTCTGTCTCCACACCCTGTCCAGTCCTTGGCCTTTCTGCTGATTACACCACGGAGGGTGTCAGTTGTTTTCGCTGATAGTGACTCTTGTGCTCTGTCTCCTAGGAACTAGTCTAGTAGAACTTGATCACCAACCCATTTCATCTGAGCCACCAAATAACCATCAAACAATACATACAGTTTCCTTCCATCTGGACTAAATAAGCTTTCATGATCCCAGCCATCCTGTCTCTGCTACATATGTCTCATGTGGTTTGGATAGGTAGCAAGTGCCCCTCACCTGCTTCTCTCTGCCATGAAAAACAAAGCTGAGAAACAGAGAAGGGTTCCTTCCTAGTATTTTCTTGGGACAGAACTCCTTTTACATCTAGGGTCCTTGCTGTCTGGAGAGTCCGTTTCGCTTTTCAAGGTGTCAGGAGTAGTTCGGAACAAGAAGATACATTTCTAAGGTGCAAACACACAAAAGGCAGTTCTGTCATTTTTCCCAACTCCAGGGAACCCAGGAAGGGATGGAGTGAAGAGTCTTTCTCCTGGGGCTTGCAAACAGATTAAAAAACGAAAGTATCCCACAGCTGCAGATATTATTCTTATAAAAATGTTGGGGGAAAGGAGCAGGAATTACCACTCCCCAGCAAGTGGCATGGGAGCCTGCTAGGGCTCAATAAACTCAACACGAACGGAGATCGATAAGGGAGTAGTCTGGAGAAGTTCAGGGAGTGCAGACTGCCTCTGAAATGCAACAGCTCCCACCAGCCGGGAGTTCAGGCTCACAAATTCATGACACAAAAGCCAAAGGAAACTGAAGACACTTTAAAGGAGACGCCATGTCGTGCTGTCCTGGTGGCTCTGTGGTACCGCTGAAGAGAGACGATCTGGATTCCCAGCTCCAGGCTCTGATTGCAGGAGGCTAGGTTCATCGTAGCTGTCATATGTTCAGCCCTCAGGGCAGGGAGTGCTTCACTTTGTTCTGCATCTCAGATCAGTTTTGGAATGGTCTTGGTGGATTCTGAAGAGTATGTCACCCGGTCCAATCCTCCTTGGCTTCAGAAGGCTCTCTGGGATGTAATACTAAGGCCACAGTCTGATCCCAGGTACACCAACATCTACAGTCAAGTTTCTCCCAATTTACACACTGTAACTGATGGTGGAGTTAACCCTTAGAGTGCTTGAAATCTTCAAAGCTCTTTACAGACATTGCGTAGTGACTCCTCTCAGCACCCACAAGGCAGGTCCCTGTTGGCATTTACAGACAGGGAAGCCAAGGTGCTGAGGAGCTGAGTGACACCCACGTGACGACTCCGGGTCAGAGCTAGGCTTAGAACCCAAGGGATCCTCCTGACACACGGTGCCCTGCTCAGCCCACTAAACTGCGCCATCTTGTATAAGACCACATGGGAGAGGACTGTAAACTCTTGGGGCAGGAGCCCTGAACCATGATGTGGGAACTGGTTGCCAGATGTTTGCCTGGGTGGAGATGCCCTTCATAAACATAGTGGTCCAAAGTCTGAGGCCTTTCCTTGGTTGTTACGAACTCCCATTGACGGGCAGTTTTGCCTGAATAAGATGAGTGTGTCAGGATGTGTCCCTTTGCTGGGTGGGGGAGAAGGAGGCACGTATGTTTCTTTTTAGCTTTGTCTGTGTAACAATTAAGTGTGTGCCAGGCCCGCGGCAAGGCAGGTTCAGAGCTGTATCAGGAAAGTGAAGGACCACGTTGTCCAGTGTGCCCCCAGCCATGGGGCAGGTGGGGGGAAGGGGAAGGGGAGTGGAAAGCTATGGCCTTGTCCTGACATTTCTGGTGCTGACATCCCCCATCAGCAGTAACCTCTGCTGTTGTTGACACAAGGAACTCACCCAAAAGGCCGTCTAGACATTCATTTGGCTGCCAGCTTCTCGGCTAATATCTGGAATTGCTCAGAGCTCAACTTGAAGGCAAACAAGGCAGAGAGGGGGGCTTGGGGAGGGAAATGTCAATTCCCTTGTTAGAACAAAATAGATGGATTTCATTCCTCTTGCTCAACTTGGTTCCCTGCTCCTCTCCCCAGCGAGGAGCCGCTCGGATTTGAAACGCTCGCTCTCTCTCTCGCAGCTTTTGCTGGTCACCTTTACCAGTGCTGCCCTGCGTTGTCCCCTCAGAGGTCAGACGGCCCTGTCTGAGCAGGGAGACAAGAAGGCCAATTAGCCCAAAGCGGCAGCCCCAGTGACGAGCCCAAGTGAGTTTCCAGTCCAGGGGCGGTTTAGAACATGGGTGGTGTGGAGGTGAGCCATGAAACAGGAAGATGGTCAAGGAAGGGAGAGAGGATATGGAGGACAAGAGCGGGAAGAGGAACTGTGAGGAAGACTATATGGGGGCTCAGACAGGGAGGGGGAGGGCCAGGGAGAAGGGAAGAGGAGATGAGGAGAGAGGAGAAGGGGAGAGAGTCTGTGGCACTAGGATGGGGGTGGGACTAGAGAGGAATGGGCCTAGGGTTAATGAACCCTTTGCTAAATGCTTGCGGCTCCAACTCTGGAAATACTTACTGGGGCCACTGGCGATAAACCAAACAGCCTTTTAAAAGTCCATTGATTAAGCGGCTTTGCGGAGCGAGGGGATATCTCAGTCCTGGGGCAATACTTAGGGGTGACTGCAGCCGGCGTGTTTCAGTCCGGCATTGGACAGGAAAGGAAGTCAGCAAGAGGGACAGTGTGTGAACTAAATCCCTCTCCAGAGAGGAACTGTGTTAATCAACAGGTTGGACTCCTCCGAGAGGGAGGGAAAGGGAAACGGAGAAGTGCTGAAGTGGCTTGAGAGGGCTCAGAGAGGATCCCAACAGGGCTTCCTGCCGGCCTGAGCGGGATGGGAGCTCACAGGCACTCACCTTTCTGAATGGCACTGACCGCAGCACACTCACATCGGCACCGTGAACGGCTCAGCTTTCCCCCGGCCCAGGCAGAGGCTCTGTGTTACTCCGTGTCCGACCGTGGCTGCAGAGCTGCACAGCACGTCAGGCCAGCCCCCGAGTCCTAGCTGATGGGCCAGCAGCAATAGGAAAGGGCAGAGAATGAATTCACACACATTGGGCCTAACTGTGGTGTAAATCAGGAGTAACTCCACTGAAGTCAGCCTGGTTGGTGTAAAACCATTCAAGGGAGAAGGGAATCAGGCTCCCTGGCTGTACTGTCTCAATGTGCTTCCAGCACCCGCCTCGTCTTTGCTTTAATGTAATTCCATGGAATTATTGCCTGGTCGGACAAAAGACTGAACGCTGGAGAAGTGCAGCAAGAGTTGGTTGGAGGCTCTAGCGTACACACCATTGGTTGGCAACTGTTTTAGGGAGATTAGCCTTCCTTCCCTGGCAGTCCAACAGTCAGACAAGCTGGAAAGCTCCTCTCTCTCACCAGTAGAAGTCGGCCCAATAAAAGATATCACCTCACCCACCTTGTGAGTCCAACAGTGGGACAGAAGGGTCAGGTTGCAGAGAGGGTGGGTGGCAGGGAGGGCCAGTCATGCCATGTCAGAGGCTAGCCCTTATTCCGAGAGAGCTCCACATTGGGATAGTGATTTCAGAGAGCAGAAGAGGGAGGTTTCAAGGAGATTAAGGAATCACAGACAATAAATCCAGTAAGGATAAGGTCGTTGGTCTGCAGCCTGCCCCTTTAAGAGCTGTGTGCTGAAAGATCAAGGATAGGAAAACCGATGGGAAATGCACTTTTCCCGAAATAGACAAGGTGTGAGTGGCTGTGGAATCCTGCTTCCTCTCTCTATGTCCCATCAATCCAGCACTGTTTATTTTAATGTCCTGCTGCCAACTCACTTGGAAATCATCTTGAAAAAACAAAGATGGCTGGGGCTGCCGCATGCCTTTTTAATTACATTAATTCCTTCTCCACCGAAGTGTGTGTGTGATTTTAGATATCGCCCCCTTTCACTGCACACAGACGTGCACAAAAATTGCACGTCACTGTACATGTAAGAGTTGGGTTCCCTTGGGCTCCCCCCGTGAGATGAAGTGGCTGAGTGATAACGTGTAGACTCTCCTGGGGGATGAGGGAGCATTGTATTCGCATGAGACATCTCCCTCACACTCTGGGATTTGCCAGGGACATGAACCATCTGTATGTCAGTCAGCTGACGTTTAATAGCAAAACCCAGTGCCAAGATCAACTGTCAAGAGATTCAGGTTGTGTTGTGCGAGCACTGGGGAGAATTCCAGCACAGGGTGCATTACCTCGGGAAACTCCGCCACATCAGTGGAGGCAAGGGATCCATGCAGAATGTGTCAGGGGGGATTTGGTGAAGGAGCAGGATGGGGCCAGGGGACGGCGTGGGGAGGAGTTCCGATTCAAACTGTAGAGTGTCAGATGCCTGTGCTGAAGTCTTGGAGGTCAGTACCCCATCAGAGACCACCAGTGACACGTATCCTCCTGCCCATGAATCCGCCTAGTTACCCAAGCGACTTATTTAACTCCAGCCCCCATGATTCCCAGTTGCTGAATCACAGCTTGGGGCCTAAGGGTCACAGGTGCTTTTCTAGTTCAATACAAGAAGCTGTATCTAGAGGGATCAGAGAGCCTGGGAAACTCCCACTTGCTGTTACGAAAGGTTGGGAGCTATGGGGAAGCTGAAGGGGGCTGAGCGAGGTGGGATGGATTGATGGGAGGGCCGGCTCCATGCTGGCTAGTCAGTCACACCGCTGTCCCCTGCTCGGTGCGATGAGCTCAGGCCACGGCGCATTCTGATGGAGCATTTGTTCCTTTTCCTGTTGTACTTGTGGACAGCCATGGACAGGATGCATCTGCAGGAATCCCAGAGCCCAAACCTGCACAGCTTGTACTTTTTCTTTCTTCCCCAGCCTTCCCTCCGCCCCCCCGTGCTGTTTTCTAACAGGTCATAAAGTTGCACATAAAGGGAGTGAGGGTTTTGTTTTTGTGGCTGTGAGTGCTCCATTGGGTCTTCACCTGGGTCTACGTTGGAGGAGGTGCTCTGCCTTGAGCCTCCTGCAGGTACCCAGGCTGACTGCACCTCCCCCCTAGGGAAACAACCCAGAGCACCAATCTCAATCAGCTGCTGCTAACATGCCTCACTTTTCCTAGGGAGGCAGCATGGGCGTGGGACTTGGAGGAGTCAGGAGCCCTTGGTTCTATTCCTGGCTCTGCCACTCACCTGCTGTGCATCCTTGGGCAAGTCACTTCACCTCTGTGCCTCTGATGTTCCCGCCCCCCCTTTGTCTGTCTTGTCTATTTAGTTTGTGAGCAATTTGGGGCAGGGGCTTTCTCTCACGGCGTTTATGTACCGCACCTACTGTGCCGGTGCCCCTATCGCAGCTTGATCCTCTAGGCACTACCGCAATATACATCACAATAATACATATAGCCATGAATACAAGGGGTGGAGAGGGGTGAAAGTCTTAGCAACTCACAGCTGATTGTTAATGGCAGTGAACCCCACAGCTCCCCCTGACTCCAGCTGGGGCTTCGGTGCTCAGTGCCTCTGAAAACCAGGCCCTTGCAGAGACAGAACTATATTGCAGTTGAAGCCTCAACATTTCCCCAGTAAAAGCAGGGAGCTGGGACCTGCAAATCAGTTTCCGAATCTTTCCTGGCTAATTAATTATTAGGATTATTTAATTTGCTGTCAGTTAAACTCACCAGATCAGGGAACTGATTTATTTTCAGGCCACTGCTGACATCTCACTTCTTCAGATGCATGGAGTGAAAATTACAGATGCAGACATTATATAATGACACGTGTCATTATATAATGCCTGCATCTGTAACTTTCACTCCGTGCATCTGAAGAAGTGAGGTTTTTTACCCACGAAAGCTTATGCCCAAATAAATCTGTTAGTCTTTAAGGTGCCACCGGACTCCTTGTTGTTTTTGTGGCTACAGACTAACACGGCTACCTCCTGATGCTGACATCTGGAGCTTCCAGCTGGTCAAGTGGATGAATGCACTCACCTTTCTGCTCTGAAGAACTGGGTTGATACATTGCCCCGGTCACAAACAAACTGGGGGGAACCAGTCAAAAAATGCCTTTTATATTTTGCAGGGAATTTTTTTTAAAAATATTTTTTTTCAAACTTGTTTGTTTTGTTCCGTTTTGTGTTTTCAATGAAAAACTGTAACCAAAGCCCAACGCATTTTTAATCTTTGAAAACCATTTTCGGTAACAATTTTCAGTTTTGAAAACCTACAATGGAATATTTTTTTAGCAAAGCTCTGACCATTTCAGTTGCTGGTGTCTGGTTTTTCATCTAAAAAACTGGGGAAAAAATGTCCCAAATGAAAGATTTCTATGAACATTTCTGTTGACACAAAAACTCCAGCCAGGTGTAGAAATGAGTGTGATGGTCTCAGCCTAGATCTTAGTGGAGCTCTGCTACGGGGAGGCCTGGACCAGCAAAGAGTCCGTGCAGGACTGGGGAGCATTGCATAGCTGTGTGGGCACCCAGAACTGGACTAACAAAGGGATTGTAAGTCTGGATTGATCTGCATTCCCGGAGCAGTGCTGGGACCAAAGGGAGGAGTCTCAGAAGGGGCTAAAGGTCTGGACTTGGTAGAGCTGGGGAGGGATGTTCAGGCGGTGCTGTGGGTCAAGCCCGAGGTACATTGATGGAGGTGCATCGGAGAAGCTTAGGCTCTGACCGTGCAGATACTTACCCATGTGCTTATCTTCGAGCATGTGAGTCGTCCCATCAGGCAGGCATACACTGCATCTCGGAGCAACCCTCCTAGCCTGGGGCCCACAGCCCTGTCCCGGCGGGGCTCATGCTAGCGCTCTGAAAATAGCTGTGTAGACGCTGCAGCTCAGGCTGGAGCTTGGCCTGGGGGTGGGGTGGGTCAAAGTAATATCTACACAGCTATTTTTAAAGCTAGCGCGAGCCCCGCTGACACTGCTCACTCCCAGATGCAGGTAGACGTGCCCATTGACTCCACTGGGACTCCTCCTGGGAGCGCATTGTTTGTAGGGTCAGATCCTCGCACCTGCGCCATACCTGGTGCACTGCAGAGCCCACTGCATTCACTCTGAGAGGACGGGAAAATGCCCCCAAACAGACACAAAGGGGAAGCTTCTTGGAGGGTAAATAATAGCACCCTGTGTCTAACTGGTGCTGTTAGGGCTCCTGTGTTTTATTTCATGGGTGGGCCACAATGTAATGGCACCTACAGAGCTTGGTTTGTTTTCTCCATTCATGTGCTAGGATCCATTTACTGGGCAGGTACTGCAGGGCAGTGAAGAGTCCCTGCCAGACAGACCGGGTGCTCCCTGGCCATGTGGAGAGCAGTGTCTGTCCAGCTGTAAAAGGAAACATGTCCAGCTGTAAAAGGAAAGACAGATTTGTATTCAGACCAGGCTTGTAGCAGAGGAGCTGGATTTTTTTTAATAAATGTTGTTATATTTTTCAGGGATTTTATCAAAAATGCTTTCATTTATTTTCACAACCATGGGGCACATTTTTTTGTATGTTGTCCAGAGTCTCTTTCTATCGTTGTCTTTTTTTTTAACAAACAGTTGTTTAAGTGATGGCCTCGGGTGGATGGGACACTTAACCCCTTCTGCCTATGCTTCTCTCTCCTTGTCTTCCACACTCACTCACTCTTTCCCTTTCTCAGTCTCCTCCTCACTCCCACATTGCCATCTTCTTTCACTCACACATAGCCTTATCCTCTTTCACTCACTCGCTCACACCCTATGCCAGAGTTTCAGACTGCATAGGCAAGGCCCCCACGTTGGCACACTTCAATCGGGTTGCCTGGGCAAGGTCAGAGACCTGTTTGAAAAGATGCTTGCCCCGTCTGTCTGTCTGTCTGTCCTGCTCGTGCACACAATTCTCTTGGGGCCTTTTTCTCATCCTGTCTATCTCTGGCAGGTCCTTCACCCCCTACCACTGTCTCTTCAAATCCTTTATATCTTGTTCCCCTCCCAGGTATTTTTTTATAATTAATTATTTGCCGGGAGCTGACAGTGTGCTCAGCACGACCCAGGGAACAAAAAGCAGGCAGTGCCTTCCTCAAAGAGCTTTCAGTCCAAACAAGGCAGACTTAGGGCAGGCCAGACCCACTGGGAAGCCTAGAGGAGTGGCTGACTAGGATCCGCTTATTTCATTGTAAGTGATGAATGTTGTTGACTCATTGCTTATGGGTTTGTGGAAGAAGTGAGACTCTTGGAAGGATCTGAATGAGCAGGGAGGGGGGCTGTGTGTATGTGTGTGTGTGTGTGTGTGCGTGTGTGTGTGTGTGCGCGCTTAAAGGGCAGTGTGGACAAAGGCACGGATTCATTTAACTCAGATCACCTGATTCTGTGCTATGAACAAGTACAGTCATCTCATCACAGAGCCAACCCAGGAAAATCTGACCCCATCCCAGTCATTGCGTACCACCGGAACAGGAAAAGAGTGATTGGGAGAACAGTCCATCCATCAGAGCTAGAGCTGGGCGATTGCTAGCGCTAGCCCTGTTTCCATAGACACAGCCAGTCACGTGGCCACAGTCAGAATGACTTCTAGGTGGGAAGGAAGTGGAAAACAATTAAAAACCCAGGCTGTCTGCGCAGAGCTCCGTTACTGGAGGTCCATTCACACAAGGTGGATGTTACTCTGCACGTCTCACAGCTGACTGCCGGAGCCTGTCTCAGTCTTCATACAGCCCCTTCTCCTTTGCTTTTCCAGATTGTAGCTCAGTCCCAGAGGGAGCCAGTTGTTTCACCAGATGCTTTCTTTCTTTGGCCTTTTCCATATCCTCAGTCACCTTGCTATCTAACATAAAACCAAACTCACCAGCCCAGGAGCAAAACCGAGCTGCCCTCCCTCAGCCAGGATGTTAACACGATTGCCAACCCCAGGAGTTCAAAGATCAGTCTCATGACTTTTGAGGCCTGACTTGTGGTTTTAAAACCAGGAGGCTTTTAATAATACATTATTTAGTTCTTTTTCTTTGCCGCCTTCGCCTTTAGCATGCACCTGGGTCACATTTTAAACTTTCTTTTGCAATCTTGAGAGCTAGAAACTTTCCTTTTGGGGGGGGGCGGGGGGGCTTTCCTAATCACATCCCTTCAGAAGCTGGGGCTTTAAGATAAGCATCAAATATCACAAGGCTCACGATAAAATCAGGAGAGTTGGCCACACTGGGTTAATGAAAATCCGTGGTTATTTACCTTCCAGTAACTGTGGTTCTTCAAGATGATTTCTGTGTGGATCCCTCTTATGGTGGACATGTGTATCAGATGCGTGGCTTGTGCCCTAGAAGAGGGATCCACACAAGACTTGAAGAAGAAATTAATTATATTGTGTTCACCTATCCAAACAATGACTCTCTCCGCATAAGGGTGGGTAATTCGTCTCATGGAATTCTACACCCCCAGCCATGGAAATGGTTCTGCCCGAATCCCAAAAGGTACAACATCCTCCCAGACAGTCTCAGTCTTATCCAAGAGGGTCCATGGTTAGAAAAACATTCAGTGTAAGTGTGAAAAGATGCTGTTGCCTTTTGAGAGCCTTGTGTTGAAAGGTTTTCCCCACGTCATTGGTACATATGCAAGAGTTCTGCGTTTTTCAATTGGGGGTCTGTAAGCAGATGGGATTCACACCCAACTTCAGACAAAACTACTGGTTTATTACTAAAAGGGATAATTCCAAAACAATACTTCATGTAATCGCAGCCTCAACCAGCTCTTGAGGATGGGCTGTTCCTAGATTTCCTTCAACCCAGCCTTAATCCTCTCTCCAGGCCTCATCTGCTCCTGTGTTTCCTTCCCTCAGGATCTGTACCAGACCCTTTGCTGGAGAACTGCTCCCTTATGGTTAGAGTCTAATGAACCTCACTTGCCCCAGTGAGTCAGCAGTAAATTAACTGGGGGCAACAGAATCCCACTGCTCTGTTACAGGGTCTTTCCCTCAGCGGGGCTGGTCACCCTCCTGCATTTACTTAGACTGGCTTTAGAGACCAAACCAAACTACCACCCAGCAGAGTGACCAGATTTATCGCATTTCCACATTGCTCCTTCTCTTCTTTCTCTCCCCAGATCTGGTGAGAGGCTATTCTATGACCCCACCCACTCTCAGCATTACTGAGGAGGAACACACCATAAACTCCAAGGATACACTGACTATTACCTGCAGGTAAGAGACAAATAAAAATGTCTTTGGGTAGATTGCCTGTGCCAGCTCTTAAGTGCTCAAAGAAAAGTCTAACAGGAGGTCATCAGTGGAGCCCCCTAGCTTCAGGACAGCTGGAAATGGGCAGTTTAACATGGCTTGTTAGAAGTCTATGGCAGATATTCCTGGTTGAAGAAGAATCCCCTGAGATGGTGGTAACCTCCATTGCTCCATTACATGTAGGACCAGGTGGAAGCAGCTAGTAGAAGAATGGGGAGCTGCTTGCATGGTCTCACAAGTTCCATTGTTGGCTCTAGAATAAGGTGTTTTCTTTACCATCCTCCTCTTCCTTCTCTGTGTGATAGCCTCTTTGGCGCTACTCTCCCTGCTGTTCCGGCTAGTTCTGGCTTCTCTCTGGAGCAAAGGGTGCCAGTCATTATGCTGTGGAGAAATAGAGACTGGGGGGAGAAAGCCACTCTCATCGATGACTGTGACTGCGTCCAGAGTCCCTTCTTGTTTTCCAGCAAGCAGGGGTTTAATGCCTTGCTTAGTCCTCACACAGATGGGCAAGGCAAGGCTATTGGGGGTGGAAGGCCGCCGACAAGCTCTCAGGGAGGGATGGGTAACTCTATAAGAAGAGCTTGGCAATCGGAAGGAGAGGATGCCTTTGAGAAGACAGAGCTCTACACTGACTGGACTGGTTTGCCCCACGCTGGGGTGTTTTTCCGTTTATGCTGTACACACCACCCTGCAGCCCTTAAGGAAAAATAAAACTGTGGGGAGAGAGACTTTGCTGGTTCAAACTGGGTTTTGCTGCTGAATCAATAGTTTCACCCCAACAACTCAAAGTGATCGATGCCAGGATTTGAGACCATGTCTCCAGTGGTGGCATGCAGTGCACTGTACCACTGAAAGCCCTAGTTAATATGGATTACAGGGGCGCGTCCAGTCCAAACCCCGCCGTAAGGACGTTAGGCTTGTCCACTGATCTTGACATAAGTTTATCTAGACTTTTCTTGAACACCCCTAGTAACTGTGCACCATTGTTACCTTGCAAGTCATTTGTTATCCTGGTTCTGGGGAGCAAGTGGAAGGCTAGAAAATATAGATGAAGTCAGTGGAGTTCCTCATGGGTGCAGGGATCTGCCTGCCCAGTTCTCTTTGCAGTGCTGGTGCCCATGGCTTCATTTGGACCTTGCTAGGTAAAGGAGAGAGACAGTGTCATTGGTCTCAGTTTAGGGGACCTGTCTTCACATCGCAAAACCTACCGTACCTCAGTGGAACCCTTCTTAGCAGAGGCCCAGGAGTGGACGGGCATGCCAGCGGTTGGAGCGCTTCTGCAGAGGCAGCGTGGAACATGCTCGTGCTCCCCGTGCCCGTGCTCTGCCTTTTCTTTGAATACATACTCCTTCATTCCCGAGCGATGTCATGTCAGCATCATTCAGCACACTAGGAAAGCTGCTGCAGCATAGGTGGCGGTGCCTTCCCAGCTGCATATCTGGCTTGAGAAGGCTTCCTGCCACGGCTGAGCAGGAAGGGTCCTGCCTGGCATCTAACATATTGCAAGGTGCGTGTTGCTCCACCTCTGAGCGGGTGCAGCGTGCATGCCTGACCTTCTGTGAGTCAGCGCTGGCTGCTGATGGCAAGGCTTCCTTCTGCTGTCCTGTACACTCTGGAGGGAAGCTGGCTGCCAGCTCAGATTTCACCCATCTTGTTCTTTTGCATGAGACTGAGGAAGCCACGCCTTCTTGCCCCCATTTGCAGCAACACACGCAAGGGCAGAACCCCACACGTAAGCATATGTATAATTATCCCTTACCTCTGTGATGTGCACTGCACGAGACATTGAGCAACACGCTCCCTGCGATGGGTTACTTGCCAGCCCTGACCCGTCCTGCTCAGCCATGGAAGGAAACCGTCTCAAGCCAGATGTACAGCTGGGAAGAGCAGGTATCCTTACACCAAAGCAGGGCAAGGGAAGTGATGGATAAATGCATAGAGTCCTGTGTTGCTGGTTGCTCTAAAGCAAAGAGGATGTATTCAGGCTAGAAATAGGTGGGTAAATAAAAAATACCCTCTGCCAGTCAGTGCCCCTGGCTGTCCCGTATGCATATACTTGCCTGTTTAATATGCTGTGTGAGGCCCTTCTCTTTAATTCCACCCCTCCAGGACAGGAAATAGCAGTTATGCTAACATTGTATCTTTAGTTATACCCTTATTATGTATCTATTTACATGAAAGGAAACCATGGGGAGCAGAAAAGAGTCTGATTTCCAGTCTGGTCTCTACGCAGAAAGGCCTCCTTTGCCAAAGCGAAATGACCCAGGCTCTCAGTTAGCATCTGAGAAACAGAAGAAGCTACCCAAATAGCTTACAGCTTCCCCCGTTCCCTGCTGCTGACTTCGGCTCATCTTTCATGCTCGCTCGGAAGACATCCAAACTGCGGGCCAGGGTGGAAATGGTAGAGGCAAAAAAGGAACAAGTCTGTCTTGAGCTCCCAGATGTTCGGGAGAATACAGGGCCAGCCAAAGATCATAAGGGGGGCCTGCGAACAGCACTAAGGGGGAGGGATCCCCGCACCTTCCACAGGATCATGAAAACTCTGCCCACTTGAAGCCCTGCTTCCCCTCAGAGTAGGGCGTGCGCCCTACATTACCCAGAGAATGGTACCCAGAGAATGATCACTTTACAGGGACACTCCACAGACGCTGCAGACACTCTCTGCACCTTCGGCGTGGTTCAGATGCTCCCCCTCCTCCCGTGGAGCTCTAGGGCTGGAGTTTCGATCACATCTCGAGGGGATGACTCTGCTGCGAAGGCAGTTACCCTATCATCCTCACCCCCAACTGCTCCTTCAGTGGAATGAAAAGCAAATCCTCACTGGTTCATACATCGTTAATTATGCCCAGCTGTGTCTCCAAGTCTCCTCTGGACCCCGGACCACCCTGAAAAGACATGGCTTACATTAATGGGAGCTGAAGGGTTATGGCAGCAAAAATATGCAGCGTGCAGACCACAGAGGTGCGGGGGCAGAGAAGAGAAAAGGGGGAGGGTCCCAGGGTGGGCAGGGGGAGATCGTTGAACTAAAATGATGTCCTTTCAGATTAGTATCCAGTGACCCTCCTGCTGGGAGTCAAAATGGAGCTGGCTTTTGTTTGTCCACGTTGTAACTCCTGGGAACCATCCTTTTTAGCTGCCTCCCATCCCTGTAGTACAAGGCTGCTAAGCAGTGTTTAGGCAGAGAACTGCACTCAAGCTGGCTTTTGTTTCCTTGCACAGACAGTGCCAGGCCCCATGTAAAGAAACCTCTTTTGCTTCCGGAAAGGTGCATCAGCTCTGGGCCCTTGGAGTGCCCAGCAGCAGAGCTGAGCAATTGAGTCCGAGCAGGTGATGGAGTAGAGACAAAGGGGTGAGGGCCACACATACAGCACTTTTGTGAGTTCAAGTCCCAAGAATGGCGAAAACAATATTGGGATGAATCTCAGTGTTCATGGCCTGGCAGCACTTGCCAGAGGGGAAGCCGAGAGACGGTACCTTTCCATTTCCTGAATTCTGGAGCAGAGCACATGGGAGCTGCTTGCACAGCAGCAGAAACGTCAGGAGGAAAGAAATGCAAAAAGAGATTGGTATCACACCTCTCACTACCTGCCCTTTACATCCTCCTGCGGGTTTTAGTCACTCAGGTGTGCTGGGTCGGCTTTGAAATTCAGGCCTGATCTAGGCTAGAAAGTTCTCGTGCCTTAACTGTACTGGTATAACTAAAACTGTACAACCCTCTACTGGGGTTGCAGTTAGAACCGCATAAATGTGCTTTATGCTGGTATCGCTGTTCATGTACAGGAAAAGGGACAGCTGTACCAGTATAAATCCCCATTAGACCAGGGTAACTGCATCCACACTAGGGCTATCACTGGTATAACTATTTTGGTGAACATAAAACCACATCCCTAACTGCCAGAGTTATATCGGTAAAACTTTTAAGTGTAGAGCAGGCCTCAGAAAGGGGAGTGGAGGATTGTCATTAACTGCACAGTGGTTTAATAGAGCTGTTTAATGGATGCTTGTGGCTGCACAAATATTGCTCTGGGAGAAAGGAAGTTTGATCCTGGACCCCTCCTGGCTCACGATGACAAGTACATGAGCACTGTTGCGGTGCTGGAAGCATGGAAGGAGAAACCTACGTCCTGCACGGAAGCTTTCATGGGAGCATTTGGAAGAAGCAGAACTGCTCCCATTTTGATTCGCTGCTCAGCATGGCAGACCCAAAAAGTCCTACCTGAAGTTTGGTGATCTCTCTTCAACAGATTAGACCACAAAGCTTCTGCAATTTTTGCTATGTATCCATCGGTCTGTGTTTGGGAGATACAGAGAGGGCAGGTAAGAAGAGTGCTGTCAGTTCCTCTCCATCTCCCTTGAAGAGCATCCTTTCAGAAAGTATTTCGGCTAATGAAGAAAACAGCTGTTGAGAAGTCTGTACTGCATCTGTTGTTAGCTGGCACCAGCACTGCCTGTCTCCCAACTCTCAGCAAAGCAGAATGCTGTCAAGGACCTGACAGAGGGGCCAATGCTGGATCAGTGTGACGAAGACCGTTTTTAAACAAAACTGTGAAGGTGAAGTATCGCTGAGAGGGAGATGCCCAGAAACCATTACTTGGACCTCTTCCAAACACAGCCGGCCAGGTTCAGGGGTGAGTCTAAGCTGGTGTAACTTCCATCTCCTTCTAGCCCACTTAACACACAAATTACACTAACTTAGACTCACGCCCACTTACCGACATGTAACTCACACCCCCATACACATCACCACGGAATTTGGACCAGAAATGTTTGAGGCAAGAGTGCTTCGATTAAGAACAACCCATGGGCCTGTCAACATGTCTGTTTGTATTGGCCCATCTCAGATATATGTTTATATAAATATCCATCACTCAACTACTGCTAGCCCTGATGGTTAATAAAACAATGGATTGGACAACATATGAAAATCCCAGTTGGTAAACAAACAGAAAGCAGAAACTCTGGAGACTTGTAGAATTACTAAGCTTCATATGCAGCCCCAAGAATTCCTGAACAAATGCAAGAGGTTTTGAGGCTCCATAATACTGTCTGCCTTATAATCTTGAGATCTAGTTAATAAGCACTGCCGTCCAGCTAGAGTCTGGTCTCCCAGGCTTTTGAAAAGCAAGTTAAGTGCAGAGGGAGTAGGTGGACTCAGTAGGGAATGACATGTATGACTCTGGATAGGAGGTGAGGAGGGTTTATCATTTGTTTCTGGTTTCGATGTCTGATTGATGGATTGATTTTATGTATATGCATTGGATGGAAACAATTTAAAAATCCAAATATATTTTTAAAATATAAATAAGAGCCCATGGAAAAGAGTCAAGTTCATCTAGTGTCTCCCCAACTCTGGCTTGTTCTGTCCTAGTGAAACTAGATTCACGCTACATCAGAGATTTAAAGTGCCACTCTGCTCAGGTGCGATTGTAAAAATAGCCCCTTCTTGCTCGACGGACCTGTCCTTTTGTGTATTGCTGGGTCTGCTCATTTTAGCGATGAAGATACCGTTAGAGGACATTTTTATTCCTGTTAGCTGTGTGAGACTGAGTGAATTGCGGTTTCAATTCCATTTCCTGAATCAACAGAATTAAGTAAACAGAAATGTTCCTGTCAGTTGCTCCAGTGCGAGCCCACTGAAGACAAGGGGGTTGCACAGGTGCCATTGAGGGCAAATTTTGAAGAAAATGGGGATGCCCAGATATGACTGAGGGCACAATGTAGCCTGAAGCTCTTGTTATTGGTGATATGTGAGCAGGAAAGGACCCAGCTCGGCTCTCCGAGCCCAGGCTGAGTTTGCAGGACGGGCAGCTAGAACATACATTGTTCTACTTGTGCATTCATGAGGCACAATGAACACGGAACTCCACAATGCCTCCCTGAGCCACCTTTCACAACAGAGCCACCTTTTAACAGAGCACAGGACTCTGTGACAAGCCTACAAAACCCTTTTCAAAAGCCACGGACATTTAGAGCAAAGAGCCTTGGAATTCTCCAGTCTGCACCTTCGGTTAGAGAGAGATGGGGCTAAATGCATCATGTAAATTTCACCACCCACCACCTCCTGATCCCTCTGACCCCCAGGAGGGGATTCCCAGAGGAGGGCAGCTATAAGTACTGGTCAGGGTTTCACTCCATCAAGACAGGGTGCTCAGTGGATGTGCTAAATCAGCACAGTCCCTGGCTCCCTTGGCCGCTCTCTCTTCCCAGCACCACCCACTTTGGAAGCTGCACTGTCCCCATGTGGGCATCCCTGGGGCCACAACAGCCTCCCTTCCTCATGCACCTCCTGCTGCTTGGGCTTTTCCCCTGCATCTGCACGGGTATCATTTGGCTTAGACTCGGGAATGAGTCTGGACCAAAAAGTACCAAGAGTCTTTTAACTAATTAAGCATCTAATTCTGGATCCTGATTGGTGGAGAAGACAACCAGCTCCTTGGTCCTTTGGTGAGCATGCCACAATGCCATGAAACACCTAGGAACACAGGAACTGCCAGACTGGACCAGAACCAAGGTCCATCTAACCCAGTAGCCTGTCTCTGACAGTGGCCAACACCAGGGACTTCAGAGGGAGGTGTAAGAACCTCACAGTAGGCAGGTGTAGGATAATCTGCCCCCCCATTAGGTCTAATCCTGGTCTCTAATAGTTAGAGATTGGCTTACACCCTGAAGCATGAGGTTTAACATCCCTTCCAAAAGAGTTGTTAGCATGAACTATTTTAATATCTGTGTACAATTCCTGAGACTTCTCTTGCTCCCTATATTGTCAGGGACTGGGACCGCTGTGGAGGTAGGAGAGGGGTCTTGCATCATTCAACAGGGACTTCTGTGGCTAATTAGAGGAACTATAAATTCCTTCCAGCCTTCCTCTGCCAAGCAAGGTCTCTGCAGCACAGAGCTTTCAGGAAGGGAAATCCTCTGCTAAAGACAAATACGAAGAGGAAGGCATGGCATCTCCAATGCCATGGGACAGGAACTCTATCATGGGCTAGTGTCAGCTGATATCGAATTGTGCCCTCTGAGGGCTCTTTATCTAATTTCTTTTCTTATCTTTATCTAATTTCCTCCTCCTAGTTCCTTGCTTAAAGAATCCAGCTTTTGGTGGTAATCACTCTCTCTCTGAGGCAGGGTCTGATTTTGCAGAGCGAAACCTTCAGCGTAGAATACACGACAGTGTTATTTTTAATGAGAGAGTGCTGTTGTGTCGAGCTGGGTGGGTGGGTTTTTGCACGCAGATGAGTGTCTGTGTATATCCCAGGCTCCATAAATCCTAGACCGTGTATAAATACACACTTGTATTTCATGCCTGGAGTTTTCTTCATGTTCCCTGGCACTTTTTCCTTGAAGGATAGAGAGCAAACTCTGGTGTCCTCCTTGGGTTTGATGAACATTTGCAGTCAGAGCTCTCCACAACAGCAGAAATGTGAACCAGATTAGAGCCGGCCTGTAAGGAACTCGTTGGGCAGCCCCATATAGAAAAGGTTAGAGGAACTAGCATTGAGGGACTGCTTGAATAAAAACACATGGTGAGAGCCTCTGCCAGGGTGATTGGCTGCAGGGAGTCCCAGCTGGTATGAAAAGGGAGGGAAATAGACCCAGCGGCTGGATTTAAGGAAGTTCAGCTTGAGTCTGTAGCTTTCCCTTTGTTTGATCTCTTTTGCTCTCTCCTCATTTTCTTTCTTCCTTTTTCTTTCCAATACACCATATTCCTCTTTCATTTCTCCACTCCATTTATCACATCAGAGCCCAAGTTAGTTGCTGTCCCACATGGGGTAAGGACAGAATATGTCATGTCTAATGGCTTGTCTACACTACCCGCCAGATCGGCGGGCAGTGATCGATCCAGCGGGGGTCGATTTATCACGTCTAGTATAGACGCGATAAATTGTCGCTCTCCCGTCGACTCCAGTACTCCACCAAAGCGGAGTCAACGGGAGAGCGTCAGCTGTCGACTTACCACAGTGAAGATACCGTGGTAAGTAGATCTAAGTACGTTGATTTCGGCTACGCTATTCACCTAGCTGAAGTTGTGTATCTTAGAGCGACCCCGCGTGGTAGTGTAGACAAGCCCTTAACTGTTGTCTATATGGGAAATACTGGCGAAATGGATCCTTTCTCTCTAGCTCCTGGGCTAATCCTCACCCTGGAATCAGTATTAGTGAGATAAAGTCGTGGGAACTAGGGACGGGTAGACTCCCTATTGAAAGTGAACTGATATTTGACAGCATGAAATTCCCCGTGGAGGTGACCCCATGGCAATGGGATATATCCACCTTCCTGTGTGTCACTGGCTGGGCTAATGGAGCTCTATGCTTTCACCATTGCACTGCACCCCTCCCTCCCCACGAGGAGTGAGATGGTTCCTCCAGGCACCAGCCTGACAGTGGCGTTCACGGCCAGGCATGTGCAGACACGGGCTGGGCACACCTTATTTGGCTCTCCTGGGGGAGAACAGGGACAGCTGTCTGGTGCCTGGGGCCCCCTTTTCCCGAGCCACACAGGAGAAGTAGGGGGAAAAGATGGCCCTAGCAGGTGAGGGTAGTAGCCACACTCCTATGCGAATGAAGGGCAGGCTGAGTAAGGATGAACAGCCCCCCCCCCAGGTTCTGCCATTCTTGGTCACTGGCTAACCTTTCCCTTTGTTTCTGGAAAGAGGGCAGCACCCCCTGGAGTGGTCGTGGCCTGGGGGCTTGGTGGACCCTGACCAGGGCGAAAAGGAGAACGAGACCGTGGTCGTGGTGAAGCTCAGCGGCGGCCGGACCATCAGGGAGGAGGACTGCGAGGGCACCGACACAAAGCCCTACTGCAAGGTCTTAGTGCTGACCGGGACCCAGGCTAATCACACAGGCTACTACCGGTGCTACTACAAGTACATCAGCGCCAAAATCGAGGGCACCACTGCGATCAGCATCTACGTGTTTGTGAGAGGTAAGACGCCAGTGACTGTGCAGCTTCACCTGCCGTAACCCAGCCCCGGACTGGGGGAGCTCATGGGCTGGCCCACATGCTAGCCTTAAAACCCTTCATGGGAAGTAGCTATCGCAGCAGGTGGGGCGGACGAGCCCAAGGAGAAGCGGCTGAGTGGTTCGATTCAGTGGGCGTGGGAAAGGGTCGCCTGCCTTCTAAAAGGAGACTGATAAGCACAGGTTTAGAACCGGACAACACGGGGATCTGTTTAAACTCCCCAGTTCTACCACTTCACCTCCGTCCTGACCTGAAGTACCCTTGCTAGTCCTCAGGGCACCTCGCTTCTGTTCTGCAGAGCTCCCTGTTGGGTCAATCCCAAGCGTCTCTTCAGCGGAGGCTGGCAGCACCCCACGCTGGCACATTAAGGGTACAGCTGCACCGCCAATGCAGGTCTGACTGTAACACTCCTAGGCATACCCACACTAGTTTTAACCTAGCTAGCACAGGTAACAGCAGTAGTGTAGACGTGGCAGCACAGACTTCAGCATGAGCCAACTGCCCCAGGACATACCCGGGGCCCCGGCGGGCTTGTGCTGAGGTGGCTAGCCTGTACTGAAGCCTTTTTCTGAAGCCCTAGCCAGCGTGTCTTCACTATTAGTGTTACCCATGCTAATTGACTAAAGCGAGCACTGGTATGCCTGTCCACACTGCATTTGCTGTGTAGACACGGTTAAGATTACATAGCTCTGTGAATAATACAGGGACGTGGCAGCATCACTGTACCTGAGAAAGGTCTGTGGTGCTAGAGTTTGCCTGGCTACAGGAATACGTACAAGCTGGGACGGATGGGGTGGGTGGTAAGAAATTACTCTCCGTATGAAAGATCACCGTTGGCTGGTAGCGTCCCTGGTCATCTGGGTGAAGAGGAGCAATTGTGTTTGCCTGTTGCATCAGGGCTTTCAAACCCTGGATGTGATTAATCTAGGGCTGTCAAGCAATTAAAAAAAGCAATCATGCTTAATCGCACAATTAAAAAATTAATCACGCTGTTAATAATAGAATACCATTTATTTACATATTTTTTGATGTTTTCTACATTTTCAAATGTATTGATTTCAATTACAACACAGAATACAAAGTGTACAGTGCTCACTCTATATTTATTTTTGATTACAAATATTTGCACCGGAAAAAAAAAAGAAATAGTATTTTTCAGTTCACCTCATACAAGTACTGTATCATGAAAGTTGAACTTACAAATGTAGAATTATGTATAAAAAAAAAACTGCATTCAATAATAAACAATGTAAAACTTTAGACCCTGCAAGTCCACTCAGTCCTACTTCAGCCACTTGCTCAGACGAACAAATTTGGTTACAATTTGCAGGAGATAATGCTGCCCGCTTCTTGTTTATAATGTCACTTGAAAGTGAGAACGGGCGTTCGCATGGCGCTGTTGTAGCCAGCGTCGCAAGATATTTAGTGCCAGATGCACTAAAGATTCATATGTCCCTTCATGCTTCAACCACCATTCCAGAGGACGTGTGTCCATGCTGATGACAGGTTCTGCTCGATAACAATCCAAAGTAGTGTGGACCGACGCATGTTCATTTTCTTCATCTGATTCAGATGCCACCAGCAGAAGGTTGGTTTTCTTTTTTGGTGGTTCAGGTTCTGTCGTTTCCGCATCGGAGTGCTGCTCTTTTAAGACTTCTGAAAGCATGCTCCATACCTCCTCCCTTTCAGATTTTGGATGGCACTTCAGATTGGCACTTCAGATGGCACTTCGATCTAGACTGTTCACAGTGGTACCAGATGACAGAACAAGGAGTAATGGTCTCAAGTTGCAGTGGGGGAGGTTTAGATTGGATATTAGGAAAAACTTTTTCACTAGGAGGGTGGTGAAGCACTGGAATGGGTTACCTAGGGAGGTGGTGGAATCTCCTTCCTTAGAGGTTTTTAAGGTCAGGCTTGACAAAGCCCTGGCTGTGATGATTTAGTTGGGATTAGGTCCTGCTTTGAGCAGGGGGTTGGACTAGATACCTCCTGAGGTCCCTTCCAACCCTGATATTCTATGATTCTATGATTCTATGATTCTTAAACCTTGGATCGAGTGCTGTAGCTATTTTTAGAAATCTCACATTGGTACCTTCTTTGCGTTTTGTCAAATCTGCTGTTAAAATGTTCTTAAAACGAACATGTGCTGGGTCATCATCCAAGACTGCTATAACATGAAATATATGGCAGAATGCGGGTAAAACGGATCAAGAGACATACAATTCTCCCCCAAGGAGTTCAGTCACAAATTTAATTAACGCATTATTTTTTTAACAAGCATCATCAACATGGAAGCATGTCCTCTGGAATGGTGGCCGAAGCATGAAGGCATACAAATGTTTAGCATATCTGGCATGTAAATACCTTGCAACATTAGCTACAAAAGTGCCATGCGAACGCCTGTTCTTAATTTCAGGTGACATTGTAAATAAGCAGGCAGCACTATCTCCCGTAAATGTAAACAAACTTGTTTCTCTTAGCGATTGGCTGAACAAGAGGGAGGACTGAGTGGACTTCTAAGCTCTAAAGTTTTATATTGTTTTGTTTTTGAGTGCAGTCACGTAACAAAAAAAATCTATATTTGTAAGTTACACTTTCACGATAAAGAGATTGCACTACAGTACTTGTATGCGGAGAATTGAAAAATACTATTTCTTTTGTTTATCATTTTTACAGTGCAAATATTTGTAATACAAAATAATAATATAAAGTGAGCACTGTACACTTTGTATTCTGTGTTGCAATAGAAATCAATACATTTGAAAATGTAGAAAAACATCCAAAAATATTTAATAAACTTCAGTTGGCATTCTATTGTTTAACAGTGCGATTAATCGTGATTAACTTTTTGAATCGCGATTCATTTTTGTGAGTTAATCGCATGAGTTAACTGCAATTAATCGACAGCCCTGGATTAATCACAAGACATGGACAGTAGTGAGGGCAGCGCTGCTGTCAGTCTGACTGAGTGGGGGATAAAGACAGAAATTCAAGGAAAGCTTGATAACGATGACAGAAATATGAAAAAAGTCCAACCTTGCTTTCAGGCAGCAACATGTCTTCCAGCAGCAGCTGGACAGAACTGAGTTCACAATTCCTCTCTTGAAAGGTTCCTCCATAAACATGCTCATCCTCTTGTCTGCAAAAGGCTGTTGGAATCCAGAGGGCTTGGAAAGTGGGGCGGAGGGGCCATCTCCCCATGCTGAGAGCAAATCAATATCCGTCCACTTCTGGGGGATTGCTGAAGCTCTGCTCCGGCCAGGATTCAATTACATTGGTGCCTGGGGTGATTGTTCCAGTCGGACTGGAATGCAGGAATTTTCAGCTCTGCCGTGCCCTAGAAGCAGATCACTGGGCCTTGGAGAAGGGCTATCTGTAAAATAAATAAATAAATAAAACAATTAGCCTCTGGTCTACTGGGGGGCTGTCAAAGAAACCGAGCCGGACTGAGTGTAATGCTCAATATAGTGCTGGACCGACAGACTGAGGAGAGCAGGACACAGTGCAGCCAGATGGTGTGCAACCCAGCCAGACACTGCTCTGCCAGTGTATTTCAGCCCTGACATGTAGCACCTCTTTCTATGTCAGTCCCGGTTCAGGATCCCCCCAAACCTCTGCCAGTTCTATCGGTCTTGATATGCAGCCCTCTCTTCTCTTCCAGTCCTGACCTCCTCTGAGCAGACACAGCCTGCCCATCCGGCAGGATGCTGGGGTGTTTTATGGAGAGGCAGACTGTCCACCCGGGATGAAATCGAGACTGTCCCACTCAAACATGAGACCTCATTCAAATCTGAAGGTCTGCAGAGGCGAAAGGCTGATGCACAAACTCTCTGCATCCCGCCAAGTTCCTCCCACACTCCCCCGCTGCAAGGCTTAAAATGGACGCTGTTGAGATAAAGGTCTGTCCACTGGAAACTCTTGGCTTAGTTCAGCTGTGCAGTTATTTCTCCCTCTTTTAGCCACTGCCTTTGTCATAAGACAAGAGTCATGATAATGGGAGACACAATTTTCAAAAGGCCCAGATCAGTGCCAAAAAATGGCACACAAAATTCTGGCTGCGTCTGAGCGCACAGTTACTGCAGTGGCAAATCAGCTCAATCTATACAGCTGACCGTGAGGATGGATGGTCGTGTGGTTAAGGCACTAGATGGGATTCTAGAAACTGAGGTTCAATTCCTGGCTTTGACACATGTGCCCAAAGGTGAATTGCTTGACCTTTCTGTGGCTCAGTTCCCTGTCTGTAAAATGTGATATTTTCCCGTGTCACAGGTGTGCTGGGAGGCTAATGCAGAAATGTGGGATGGCAGCTCAGATGACAATAGCGAGGATTGTATAAGTACCTAGCTATATGGCTGGTTGGGTGTCTAGCTAACAATGTGCATAATTTATACCTGACTTACATGTGTAAAGTAAATCGTGTGCATTTGCAAGAGCCTTTTTTTGCATGTGGATTTTGACATCTATTCTTGAAACTTTGGCCTGTAATTTTTAAACCCCAGAGAATACTTGGAATTCGACGTGTGATCAGGGAATGTTTCCCCCCTCCCCTCAACATCCCCACTGGCGAGTTGCCAATTGTAGGATTTCCAGATAAAGTTCTGCTCTTCTCCAGCTGAGTTGTGCTGTGTTCTGTAGATCCATCCCAAGAGCAAGGAAGGGCTGATTTATTTGTTGGAGAAGTCCAGAGAGACGGTGATCAAACCACTCATTTATCACTCAACATAAATGTTCACGTTAGAGCTCTCTGTAGAATTGACGGGAGGATGTCTGTGCTGTGATAGAACAGTGAGACCTTCTATTGCTTTGATCTGACCATCTGCACTCAGCACTAAAATTAACACTCTACAGGTCTTCTCTCTCCCCGTGTGTGTGTGTGTGTATGTATGTGTTATTATTATTATTTTATTATTACACTTTTTTAGTCAGTGCTGTAAACATACAGAGTGCCTATAACAAACAGAACAGGATGCAGCCCCTGTCTCAGAGGGCTTAGTATCTATGGCTGAAGAAGATGCTAAATGGGTCCCAGCCCACCCATTATGACAGCCTTATAGACAACACGTGATGTGGTCAGACAAGAAAATGAGAACATGAATCACAGTCTCCTTGGCAGTGATCCACCTAGTAACTGAGTTCTTTGCTGCCATCTGTGAGCTCAGAGGAGATCTCATGGTGTCTCACCTGTGATAGTTATTCCCTTCCCCTTCTCCAAAACTCTGCAAAGGGCCAGTGACAGGAACCAGGGCTGTGTTCAAATTCACAAACAAATCTGCAGCCCTGAGCATGGGGACAGCAGACTTGTAGGGCAAAGAGCCCGTGAAAATGAACCAATAGGTTCTCCATGCAAATTGAATTTTAAAACAGAGTACCCCTAAGTCTGAGCTGCATGATCCTAAATTGGGGGCCGTGGCAACCGTCGTCTTTGATATTGAGTTGCCACGCCACAGTGTCTGCAGCAGCTGCAGCTATTCCCTCTTTCGAAGTGGAGGGAAAGACCACGGTATGTCTGATACCACTGTGCGCTGAGTGCTGGCAAACCCCCGCCTTTTAATGGCAATCGTTGTCACATATTATACCAGCGGCAGCCAATGGGATGGGCTTATTCTGGCTAGGCCCACTCAGACACTGGTGCAGGTCTCAGGCTCCTGGAAGTTGCAAGTGTGGCTCTCAGTTGGGCAATATTTGGGCACTTCTGTTTTAAAAAGACCGCTCTAGTGGCTGGGTAATGAGGAAAAAGGGTCACAGGCATCTTAACCCATGGCCCTACACAAGGTGCTATGCCAAGGGGAACCTCACCTCCCTTGGAAGTTATGCTTATAGTCTCTGTAGGGACCCAGGTAAATAGAGTAATAGATGTGAAGGCCAGAAGGGACCATTGTGATAATCTAGTCTGACCCAGCAATTCATGCACCAAACCCAGGGTCTTTTTGAAGATCCACCACAACCCTAAGTAAGAAATATTCCCATAGTCCAAATGGGCAGATTGCACAAGTGAAGCCAGACAAGATCAGCTACAACACAGACATTTCAAAGGATATCGCCTTCACTTTGGAGTGACGCTGGCGTCAGTGTAGATTCTAGACACGGGATAGGTAGGATCTGGTCTAGATTTAGAGTGGCCAATTAAGCGTGTGCGGCTGGTGTTTGCAGAGCACCGAATACCCAGCTGGGCAGCTGGTGCTGATATTTCAGAACAAATCCTTCCATAACAACCTCAAAACAACAATAGCCAGCAGCAGAAGAGACTTGGCAGGAATTCCCATCCCAAATATTAGTTGTCTCCTATTCTAATCTTGCCTAAGCCTTCATATGAACATCAGTGGCTATTCTTCATGTGTACCCTGAAGGCACTATTATATAAAGCCACAACGATGAAGTAACCCCTAAAACGGAACCTTTTGGCAGGAGCATTTAACAACAAAGAAATTCATGGGAGAAAAACACTGCAAAGTCCCCGTATTGGCCAGGGCAACAGAAAAACCCTGTGCTTCAGTGCAGGTGAGCATGAGCAGTAGCAGTGCAAACTTCCCACCTTGCCCCTGCCAGTGAGCCCTGTAAGGGAACACCTATTAGGGATGAGAAGAGAGTTTGGTCTCTAGGCCTCTTCCGTTCTTGTTAAGGTATCCTGGGATTGACCCTGGGACTTAAAAGCACGAGTCTCTACTGCCCAAACTATAAAACACGGGTTCTGCGAGACAAAAGTTGTAGCATCTGTGTACGTGGCCGAGCTGCTCGAGGATGACAGTGGCCACATGGTGTTGGTGTGAGTTACATTGACTTTGTTCTGATTGAGACTGCCCAAAAGAGGCCTAAGTGTGGTAATGGATTTTATTATGTGAACCCATGTCCACTAGAATTTATTGCACACATAGTACAGTGGTTGCCATTTAAAAGTCAACATTCGCCAACGGACACCGCACGGTTACATGTGTTATTTCCTATTCTAAATATGGGCGGAGGGAAGAGCAAATAATGCATTTTAGACACTGTTGGGAATCTCTATCTTTTTACTTAGATTGTAAGCTCTTTGGGGCCAGGATCATCTGCTTGTTCTGTGTTTATACAGCACCTAGCATAAAGGGGACCTGGTCCATGACTGGGGCTCCTAGGTGCTACCACAATCCAAATAATAATGGCAACCACTATATGCCAGCAAACAGGCGTCAGCTGCTCTCAGCTCTCTCTCACTGTGGCCCTTGGCTGGATTTGAATTGATGATTTAGAGGTGAAAGTCTCTGTAACCCATTCCCAGTCTGCTGGATCATCCAGTTCTCCAGTCCCACTGTTTGAAGTGACATCAGAAATGCTGAGTCATGAAACGGTGTTTATAGAAAACATTATCCGTGCTACAGAAATGGACCCCCCCACAGGTCATTGGAAGCACCGTATGCGCTAGCGGTTAGATGTGTCCCTGACATTTTGGACCTTCTCTCATTTGATCCAGGCAGTATTCTGAGCAGAACAGGGAGAGCAGCCCCTCCATGGGGTGCTTGTTTGTTGGATGTTCCTTTGGAGGCCCTCACTAGGATCCTGTGTGGCTCAGCCTAAGAAACTGCATTTATTAAACAGCTTCAAACATGAATTCTGTGTACTTGGTGTTTTTGCTCTTCCTGTCAATATTTGTGCTTGTGAAAGTTGAGAGGAGGTTGGGTGAAAGCCCTGGAAATCTCAGCTCATTTGTTTATCTACCGGGCGGGATCTCCACAGGATGACATCTGCATGCCATTGGGCTGCAGATCACCTCCTCCTCAGGCCGGAAGGTCGTGCTGGCTGCCTTTACTCTGGGCCTGCACATCCCGGCTAGCTCTGCCCAGTGACACAGAGCCATTTAGGTGTTAGGGGACGAGCCGGCCAGGGACTGAACTGAGGCGAAGAAGAGCCTGTTTCACAAAGTCCCCTGAGGTAGATTTGAACCAAGGGCCCAGAAAGAGAGACCTGTAGCGAGCTGGGGGTGGGTAACTTCCTAAATTTACAAAAATTTTAAAAAAACCCACTCAACTGCCATGGCAATTGGGCTGAGAGGAGACACCCAACATGGGCAACCCTGACTGGCTGGATGAAGGGTGGGGTCTCCTATAACGAAGAGGCTCATGGTGATATCAGAAGATGACTTGCAGGCCAGGCCTGAATTTCAGAGATTCCTTGCGTTGCCGCTACCAAGTTGCTTTTCTTTGCCTTTGATTAAAATAAAATAAATAAATAAATTGCTCGCTGGGTGTCTGCTGGATGCTGAGAGGCTGTTCAGTGGCAAGTCACCCGAGTCTCAGTTACAAAGAGTCTTTTAAACTTTCCAGCCCCTGAACAGTCAGGGTGTCTGGCTCAGCAGCGCTACCTCTGGCAAGCTTTTGCTGGGTTAACAAATGCCTGAAATTCACCTTTTTCTTGTTTCTCCCCCGTCTGTTCTTCTCCTGCCTCTGTTTATTCTTTCTTTTCTTCACTTCTCTTTCTCAGATTTCGAGCAACCGTTTATCAACAGACCCGAAACACTCCTCATCAACAAGAAAGAGAACACCTGGGTACCCTGCTTGGTATCCATCCCAGATCTTAACATCACCCTGTCCTTGGTAAGAGACCTGCCTGGATGAGGCTCCTGTACAGACAATATCTCCTTTATTATGCATTTTAATTGGCTGAGAAGGAGCAGAATAGACATTGCAGAAGCTGGGAAATGCACAGGGTGGGTTTTCCATGGAAAATGCAAGCCACTGGCTTCCTCATTTTATGTGTTGACCCAAGCTCTGCTGACCAGCTGCTTTGGGCATTCCCTGCAGCATGGCCTGTGGGTTTCCTGCTAGATCTGCTCTCCTTCACTGAAGTTGTAAAATCTTTGTTTAGTAGCATTTCCCAATAGCATTCATACCTGTTCATTGTTGTCTCTGCTACCTTTAGCTCCTTGGTCTTCAAATACCCTTGGTGGTCAGTGTTCCCAAGGGACAGGCGCCTGTACTTGTGGGGACTGCTGATTAAAAACAACTCTATTATCAGCTTGCTTTGTGACTTTTTTACAATGCTAATACATCCTTCCAGGATGAGTGTTACTATTGTGCAAAGGCCTCCTGGGACGCTTTGGGGGCCAGGGGCCTTTCCCTTGCCCGGGAAGGACCCCACACGAGGTCAGCCTTCATCCCATTTGGGCTTATGTTTGGGGAATCAGCAGCAATTTCCTTAGTTATCACTATCTGTTTCCATTCCTGGAAGTTCCAGTCCCATTCTGCAGACTGTGAGCTTAACTGCATGGATACTTTTATGGTCACTTCCCAGGCAGCAGAGGATGCTGGGATTCCTATAGGACAAAGAGTTGGGGGGAAGAGAGGGCAGGAGTCCAGTGTGGCGTGATGCTGCATTTATTCTGCCCAGCCAACAAAAATGGAATGTGTTAGCCTTGGAAGAACAGGGGGTTGGTGAGGGAATGCTGCCACCATGTTCTTCTGCAGACAGTTTGCAAAATGTTGCTTTTTGCAGCCAAGCTCCGTTATCTACCCAGACGGGAGAAGGATTATCTGGGACAACAAGAAGGGGATGCTGGTCCCCACCCACCTGATCAGGGACTCCTTGTTTGTTCAGTGCGAAACCATCATTGACAAGAAACTCTTCAGGTCCAATTATTTCATTGTGCACGTCACAGGTGAGGCTGGAGCAGGGCAGCAGGTCGCTCTAGAATTTCAGCTCCCAGTGGAAAAAGAAAACTAGTTTTCTCCTCTCAATAACTTGGAGAGAGAAATGATGGGATGTACTGGTGAGGCTGCAAACGGGCAGACGGTGATAAGTTCTTAGCAGAGTGGTGAACTTTCCCATTCGTTTTAACGTGGGTGGGTTTCAGAGTCCATTTGGGAACATTTCATTGCTAATTAATTCTTGGTGACCCAAAACACACCACCCAGCCTGACGCTTAGAAAAGTGAGGAATCCCTCATGCAATCTAAATGGCTCCTTTTCTAATTTAGAAAGGCATCTTTTCAATGACCACTTAAGGGGCCAGATCCCGATACCTTACTCCTTAAGCTGCCCCATTGGATTCAGTGGGACTAGTCATGGAGCACGGTATTACTCAATTGAAGGGTATCAGAATCTGACCCTTAGAGATTCGGTTAGGTGCAAATGGAGCAGTTTTAATGGCGCTGCCGTTCTCAAATCCTGTGTTCTAGAAGTGAGTCTCAGCAGAGTATGATGGCACTAGCCTTGCCCAGCAGTCTGTACTATATGACATTATGTTGGATTGATAGTATTCAAGCTGTGCTGTGTATATGCAGCACTCCATGCTGTAGCATGCACTCGATGATCCCCTTACAACTGTCTGCATTGGTAACAGTCAGTGACCAGGCAGCGCTGGACATGGAGAAAGGTCACTTTGTCCTTCCTTTCGGTGTTGCTGCTTTACCCATCACTGCCCCCTTCAGGCGCAGATGTCCATAGAATGAAGTGAAACCCAGGGACAGGGAGGTGAAGGGGTGGTGGGTTGGGCTGAATTGCAAGCCCCAGGGAGCCGATGTGCATTGTACGGAGAGTTCCAGATCCCAGTGTCAAAGAGTTAATGGCATTTCTTTAGCTTAGAGATGTATTTTTCTCACCTTCTTTATATCAGGGAATGAGCTGTATGACATCCAGTTGTTTCCTAAGAAGGCCATGGAGCTACTAGTGGGAGAAAAGCTGGTCCTCAACTGCACAGTGTGGGCTGAGTTTAATGCTGGAGTAAACTTCCACTGGGATTATCCTGGAAAACAGGTACATGTAACTTTCCCCTGGCCCTCAGCTGCTCCCCCCACAAACCTCTTTCCTTAGGGAACAATCTGTGCTGGCTGTTTCTACAGGACATCTGCTCAGACCTGTCTCTCTAGGCAATTCAGTTACTCTTTCTGTGCTGGGTTAAAGAAATCAGTGGCCGATAAGCAGGATGTGTGGTCCCCAAGCTTAACGCTCATCCTGTTCCCATCTCAATTTGTGAGCTGGGAAGGGGTTTGCCAGTCAGTAAACTCCTCCTTCAGAGCTGTCAGTGAGAGTTAGATACCAATTGTGCTGTGACGTCATTGGCTGAGGCAGGGCATCCCATTTTGATGGTGTGACTAGGTTGCTATCCACCAACTTTCCCATTTTGCCACTCTACAGCAGAAGCCAGTTAACAAAAGAACCTTTGCTCCCTCTCTCCCGCCCCAAAAAATAACAACGTGTTATTGCGTTAGCAGTTGTCAGACCAAACGATCATCTCATTTCCATGGGTGCAAAGCCAGAGTAACATCCCTGACGTAAATGGAGCTACACCAGGTTTACAGTGTTGTACCTGAGAGCAAAATCCAGCCTTTGATCAAGCGCATTTTCCCTCATGGTGGAAGCTGATTCTTTTAGCAGGTGTTCTCTTTAAAGGCACCGCACTGTATTCCTCTTGAGTTTTTGCTTTAATAGGTCTATTGCATTAAAGCGGCTTCGCTGTTTGTCAGTTTGACATCCAGTTGATTATTTACATGGAGGTTAAATATGGGAGGCAGGAGGACAGGGAATGCGAGACCCACTTGTCTGTTGAGATACTTACCAATTCTGGCAGCCCACTGCTAGCTTGTGGTAACTTTAACTACAGAGGAGCAGGTTTTCAGGGAGAATAGCCACAGACCAGATTTCTCTCTGCAGAATGTTATTCAAGGGTGATATCATCTTGTGGGCTTCAAGGAATTACTGCAGTGAGGGGGCTCTGCAGACTGATTACGCCCTGCCCCAGGCTACTGGCCCACAGATTGGAGTGGAGCCTGTGATAACAAAGGACGTGTTACAAGACTATGACGTGTATTTCTAGGCCCATAGGAATGGCTCTTTGCCAGACCTATCATGGCTGAAGGGCTGAAGCAGTTCTTGGCACTGCCCATCTTTTAAACAATGACTCGGGAAGAAGTAACTGAGGAAGACTGAATGCTTCTGGCAGTGAGGAGCCTCACATGTAACCCATCCAAACTGTGTCTGTTCCCTTGACTTATCTTTTAACCCCCTTCCACCTCTTCTTGGCAGATGCACCGGGCTGTCACTGAGCTGCCCGAGAGGCGCTCCCAGCAGACCCACACTGAGCTCTCCAGCATCCTGATCATCCAAAACGTGAGCCAGCAGGACCTGGGGAAATACGTGTGCATGGCCAGCAATGGGGAGCAGACGTTCGAGGAGAGCATCGATGTCATTGTGCACGGTACAATGGGTTTCTGCTTTGTCAAGACAGCAGGGGTGGGGCAGTGGGCAGAGAGACCAAAAACAGATAGCCAAGGAGAAGAGAATTCTAAAAATTATCAGGAGGCGTTTTGTTCATTAACACGCCGGAGAGCTATTTTTGAAGCATTGCCTGTCACGTGCGATCTAGAGGTTAGAGGATCCCCGTGACCCAGAGACCCTTGGATTCCAGTAACGGCTGAGTTACAGACTCAGTGTATGTGACCCTCCCTTCACCCCCACAAAGTAAGTCATTCAACCGCTCTGTGCCCATGTCATCACACTGGACAGCTGGGTGTGAAATAGCATGAACCTCACTGCAAGGCAAACACTCACTTGAGCTGAGACGTCCTTGGCAATAAATTACAAGTACTCCTACGTGCCTGCGCATCACCACACAGTGCCCATGTGATCATGGGGGTGGGCTCACCCCCATACGAGTGCACGCTGCAGAGATGTATACGTGTAGCCACACACGTGCACAGACAAGCGTACACTTGTACAAACGCGCTTGGAGACGCACAGTCACATCACTATATTGACGAGGCAGGGTAGCGTAGTTTAGTGGATAGCGCATTGGGGTGGAACTCAGAAGACCTGGGTTCTATTCCTGTCTTTCTATTAGCCTGCTGGGTGCTTTGGGCAGGTCACTTCACCTCTCTGTGACTGTTTGTTTCCCCATCTGTAAAATGAGGATAATGATTCTAACCTTCTTTGAGATCTGCTGATGAAAAGTGTGAAAAAAGAGCTGGGTACAGTATTATGAATGTCTCAGAAAGTGCAACCTCCTTCTCGGGTTGCTGGGCAAGTGACATCTCTGCCGCTGTGACAGCTCAGCAGCTTGACAGGTCTCTTTCTGCTTCCCTCCCCCCCCCCCTTTTTGTCTTGTCACCTGTTTGCATGGCCCTGCTTTTACAGAGAAGCCCTTCATCAACGTGGAGTGGAGGAAGGGCCCAGTGATAGAAGCCACAGCGGGAGACGAAGTCGTGAAACTGCCAGTGAAGGTGGTCGCCTATCCCTCACCAGAGTTCCAGTGGTAACCACCTTTCTTAGCCTGTGTCACCCAGCCTTCATGCCCATCCTTCACAGAGGGGGGAATAGGGAAGGGGTGGGAGGGGGGTTGGAGTTAACAAGGGTCTTGCGGAAATTCCTTGCAGGAGGGGAGATATCCCTATGCCATTCTGCAGCAGAAGGAGCTGGCTAATTCGGTTGGCCTGAGGATCCCAGCAATTTCTATTGATGGAAAAGCTCTCCCTTAGCTCGTTCCCAGCCAGCTGGCAGCAAGCCAAGGAAGAAAACCTTCCTAATTGGTCCTCGCGTGCAGTCTTCTAGTTTTGGCCACATTCTGCTCTCTCATCGTTCGCTTTTCTCCTCCCACCGCACCCGCACCCACAGGGCTGCCCAGCGCTCCCTGCTGTTGTGCAACACCTACCCTCACACACAACAGGGTGGGGGCCTTCCTGGGGTTGGGAGTGGGGCGGTGGGAGAGGGGACGGTAGGTTAGGTCCTGGAACCTGGCACGTAGACAGCAAAGATTCCAGTCTGTGCTGAGCAGAGGGGCCGAACTGAACTCCCCTGCGAGCTCCGTTGGTGCTGCCTCTCTCCTGACTAGCCAGCTGGGGTCGCTGCTGCAGCCTGGAAGAGAAAGGCCGAGGGCCTGATTCTCCACTTGTCACCAATTGCACCAGTGCCAAGCAGGTGTAAAAGGCTAACAACCAGAATTCCCCACTCACGCCAGTGGTGGTATTTTACACCCATCCTGACCTGGAGCATTCTTACCTCTAGGACAGTGAGCTGCCCCCAACTTGTTTGGGTAAGTCCCCTCTGAAAGGGCTCCCAGCATTAGTGACCGAAGCTCTCTGAGTACATTTTGCTGCCAGATGGCTCCCAGCATTAACGCCTGCAGGCCTCTGGCTATATTTCAGTAGGACTGTAGCTCTCTGTATTTGCATTTGCTCTCTATTTCCCCGCAGGTACAAGGACGGCAAGTTAATTCCCAACAAGCAATCTCCCTATTCGATGCAGATCAAAGACGTGTCAGAACAGAACTCCGGGACTTACACCTTAGTTCTATGGAACAGGCTGGCTGGCCTGGAGGAGCGCATTAGCCTCCAGTTAATAGTCAATGGTAAGGAAGGATAAGGCAGAAAATGGCAGGAGGCAACTGGCCAAGAGACCTTCCTGGTGTTCTTAGACCCAGTGGGCCAAACTCATTCCTGGAGAACTCCCCTGAAATCATTAGCCCGTTGTAGTTAATTCACCAGGGGATGTCACTATTCTGTAGCAGTCAAAGTTTATACCTCTCCTCTTTCCCCATTCTACCAATTGTAGCTAGATAATGACACGTGGCCTTTTCAGTGTGAGCTAGTGGACAGAGCACTGGAGTGGAACTCAGGAGACCTGGGTTTTATTTCCATCTCTGCCACTGCTGGGTGACCTTGGGCAAATCACTTCCCATCTCTGTAACTCAGTTCCTCCATCTCTAAAATGCTGATCCCCTTTCTAAAGTGCTTTGAGATCTACTGACGAAAAGTGCTAGATAAGAACTAGGTATTATTATCATCAGAGATTTCTCTGTCACTGAACATGGAGAAATATAGAAAATGAAGGTGACCTCTTTTCCATGAGCAATCCCCCTTGTCTTCATGCACGTCTAAATTCTGATGCTGATGTGCTGGGCTTTGCAGCTGTCTCCCTGATCTGGTTTAGAAAAGCTCCTGTAGGAAGAGCTGATGGAGGATGGTGAGTGACACTGATTCCAACTAGGACTTTGTGTCAGGGCAGAATAGAAACTTGATACATGGGGTTTGTATCCATGTTCCCCAAGGTACTTGTGCCAGATTCACCCCGATGCAATTCCATGGACCTCAGTGGAGTTACAACAGGGATGAATGTGATCCCTCGTGCATCCCTGCAATATGGAAACAACATGGCAGAGCATGGAATTCTGGGATGTGAGGGGTGGGGATGGTCTAACCCTAATTACAGTATTTTTGGCATCCACTGTAACTGAGAAAGTGAGGCTTAAGAGGTACAGGCAGGAATGGACTGGGGTGCAGGACTGCGAGGAGCTGCTTTGATACATGCAGCGATTGGACAGTCACACCAGTGAAGTCTTGTAGAGGAAGAATTTGCTTTAAATGTTGCTAAGTATAACTTACCCCTGCTCACACAGCACCTCTACAGTGGGCCCAAGAGCGCCACAGATTAAAGACTGTTGCTTTAATTCATCGCACCACCTGGAGCCTCCCAGCAGGTCACTGCGTCTAGACCCAGTTGCCCTGAAAGCCAGGGTGTTCTGGTGACCTGTCTTTTTATAGCCCAGAACAGGAAGGATGTTCTGTCTGGGCCTGGCGACTCAGCAAAAGGGACTGCAGTGCTGATGCCAGATTACAAATATTGTCATTCTGCTGATTTCAGTTCCTCCGCACATCCACGAGAAGGAAGCTTCTTCCCCGAGCATCTATTCCCGTCGGAGCCACCAGGCCCTCACCTGCACAGTCTATGGCATCCCAGCACCAGAAGTGATCCAGTGGCAGTGGAGGCCGTGGAGGCCTTGCCGGATGTTCTCACGACGTAGCCTGTAAGTGCTCTTCCTCACCATCTCGGCCCTGGTGCCAAGATCCCAGTCATATCACTCAGGAGAAGGCCTTGGGCCTATTCAGTATACACGGAGCCAGTGGCCACTCAAAACTAAGCTACGCTATTTGGCTGCAGATTTGAGTGGCGCGTGGCGCGAGTTGGGTGTGATTTGTTGGTTGGGGGAAGGCAGTGTTGTTTGCCGGTTAACATAGGAAGTCAGGGTTCTATTCCCAACTAAGTCACTCAGTGATTTTGGTTACATCACTTCACCTCCCTGTGGCTCAGTTTCACCATCTGCTGGGCACAAAGCTCCAGTCCAGCATTTGCCTGTGATGCACTGAGGTGAAATCTGCAGTATCCGATGGATATGGAGCTGCCTCAGCCTGTTCGTTCACATGGGATATGGAGGAAGAGATGCTGAGCCTACCTGAAACAGACTTTTGGAGCATTCCTGATGTGTCATATGTCTAACCCCTGACAGCTTCTAACACAGCCTGGGCAACTTTCTCCTGACTCCTCATCCACCTACTTCCAATGCTTCCGGTGAGGTCATGGACCTGTCAACACTCTGACATTTGCCATAATAAGACCTAACACTTTACAAACCTTAACTGATCCTCACATATCCCTTTCAGGCAGGTGAGTATTATTATCCCCATTTTACAGATGGGAAAACTGAGACAGAGAGTCCAAATGACTCACTCAAGGCCACACCATAAGCCCATGGCAGAGCCAATGTCTGGTGAAATCCACTAGACCATGCTGCTTTTGCAGTCGACCAGCGAAATACAAAGTACTAGGAAACCAAAGGGCTTTCTCTTGCTTCATTCCTACTCTGGGGGGCAAACACCAACCCAGCATCTTACAGGTGATAAGCAACAGTGACCAATGACTTATGCAGAATCTAGAATCAGATCTGGCTTCCTGCATGTCTCCTATTAGAAAGGTCAAAGTCAGAAGTCTGTGGTGTTTCAGTTTGGCATCTAAGTGGTTAACCTCTGAAGTGGGAAAAGAAACATCCTAAAGAGGAGTCAGAAAGCTGCTGTCTCTGCGAGGGCTAGGAAGGACAGCCCCAAATGTCCCTGGATCCTTACTGCAGAGCTCTGGGTACTGGAAGGAGGGGGCTCTGATTGAGGAGACACCTGTTGCTTAGGTGACCTGTGTCCTATCCGTACCTAGCGACCCTGATGCTGCAGTGCTGGATGTGTTCATTTCAATTCATGTTGCTAGGGGGAGCAGGAGAATTTCATTATTATTCTTGGAGTGCTGGTCCCAAAGTGTATTCCATTGTGAGGTACACGCGCGCTCCAGGTGCCTGAGACAGGAAGATTTTTGCTAGCAGTGTCTGTTAGTCTCCGCCTGCACTCTTCCTCTCGTTGTGCTCCGGACCGCCTCTCCAGTTCCTTTCTCCCGCCACATGGTCTGAGACATAACCCTCCCGTGTTCACGGAGCTAACCCTCTGACACTGAATCTGTAAATATTGTAAAATATAAATGTTGTTAGTTAGGTATTCGTTTTAGAGTTAGTTTAGTTAGTTAGAATTCAGGATTCTCCCCCACACACACACACACACTCCCAGTACAGGACACAGATTATGCCTGGGATTCCAGGCTTCAAGAACTGTATGTCCTACCCGCAGTCCTGCCCGGTCAGTGACAACCAATGTCAGAGGTGCCTATGCTGCCTCGGAGAAGCTAAGTGCCGTATCTGCCGCTCCTTTCCCAGCCAAACCCGGCAAGTGCCGGAGTTCAGATTTAGGAAACATCTCATGGAGTGTGCTATGAGACCCCTGTACAGTGGGCAGAGGCGTTGAGGAGCACTCCACCTGGCACTACCACTTCTGAGAGAGGGGTGAGCAAAGACAGAGCCAAAGACTCCTCTTCTCAGGCTCACCACCACCAGGCCAGGGAGCCCTCTCAAAAGCCTAAAGAGAAATCCCCCACCTCTACGAGGAGGGCTGCATCGCCAATGCCTTCTAAGTTGGATGATTCTTCATGCCTGGCTCCAGGAGGCTCAAGGACCCACAGGAGTCGTGATATGAAGAATAAGGGTTCCCTCCACCTCACCACCATTGACAGGAGTGGGACCATTGTTGCCAAGCAAGGAGAGAAATGAGCCAAGGCCGGGATAATCACCGGTACCTGCCAAGGTCAAACACTAAGAACCTTGTCATGCTGTGTGGCGTGGCTCACTGTCAAAAAGCAGGGCAGAAATCTCAAAGGGGTTGTAGATTCTATCATTAGGTTTCACCAACCCAGTATCAAGTGTGAACTCCTAAAGCAGTGTGACGGTCTTACCCTGAAGTCACAGCCAGTCCCTTTGGCCATTCCAGGCTATTTTGCCACCCAGACAGGGGCGGCTCCAGGCACCAGCACAGCAAGCGCGTGCCTGGGGCAGCAAGTCGCGGGAGGCGGCCTGCCGGTTGCTGTGAGGGCGGCAGGCAGGCGGCTTTCGGCGGCATGTCTGCGGGAGGTCCGCCGGTCCCGCGGCTTCGGCGGCAATTCGGCGGTGGGTACGCCGAAGCTGCGGGACCGTCAGACCTCCCGCAGGCATGCCGCCGAATCCGCGTGAGCAGCAGACCGCCCGCAGGCGCGCCGCCGAAAGCCGCCTGACTGCTGTGCTTAGGGCGGCAAAAAACATAGAGCCGCCCCTGCACCCAGACAAGCTGCACTATGTGATAGGTGGTCACTTCACACCAACAATCACACCACTATTCAGGTTACTCCCAGTCCCAAAGTACCAGTCACTTACCCCAGGTCATTTGTACTCAGATCTCAAACCAAAGACAACACCTGTAGCCAATCCTGTAATAAACTAACTAAACATTTATTAAGTGAGAACAGAAATAAGAGAATTATGTACAAGGTTAAAACGGGAAAAACACACGCAAATGAGTTACAGTCTTCGATTTATAAAAGTAATAGAAGCGTCTATAATAAGCAGGCCTATGCGTCCTTTAGGGCTGACCCATGCCAAGCAGCATGGGGATCTCTTGCTTACGTTTAGGAATCTTTGACCCTCAGAGTCTAGACAGCATAAAGAGACCAAGTTTCTCCTTGTCAGGGACGTTTTATTCCCCAGATTCCAAGCTGATGGGATGAGTTCATGTTTCCCCTTCCTGGAGAGAGTTAGGAATGCAATCAACAAGGTCTCTGTCCTTTGTTCCACAATGCCTCGTTTGCCGTCAGTGGGCCATCTTGTATGCAAAACAAGCACTTTACCTTAATTAATGCTTCTTTTTCCTGTTTGGTGAGTTACACAATTACAGAGGATTACAATGCAAACCCTCAATATAACTTTTTACCATGGGATACAGAGATTATAAGCAGTATCCTATGAGCATTCCATAAAGTCTAAACACTAAACACATTCTTATTAAGCTAATATCCATTTTAACTATACTAACCCACAGATAAACCAGCCTGGTTTCCAGCTGTGCATTTATCAGTGTTCAGTGAGGCCCTGGGCCGTGGCATGAGCTGGCAACTGGTCTGCCAGCGACACAAAGCCCATGCACCGTCGGTACTGACACGCTCACATAAGGAAATGCTGGCTTCCAAGGGTCGTTCTATTTCAGCTCTAAAGGTGCACAGAGAGAAGACTCTTCACACCCCAGTGACTGGTGATAGGTGCACTACTCCACACGATATCTTAACCCTTCCAGATCCAGAATCTTCCCTCCTATCGGACCCAGTCCTTACAAGGGAGATTCTGACACCATCTCTCCACAAACTCTACAAGACAGGTCAATCCCCGATTCCTTCTAACAGTCGAGGTATTTCCATATCAATGGTACCGATAGCACCACCATTGGAGGAGGCCGCATTTTCCTCTTTGGGGGAATTTGACATGGGGGAAGGACTGACATCACCTCCAGTGAGAGAAATGAGCCCAGATAGAGGATCCAGAATCTGCAATGACCTTGTAAGATGGGGTGCCCCCACACCGAGACCATGATACCCTATGCCTTGGGGACCTCCTCAACCTATGTTGGATCCCTCTCACTGGCCGTACTGGGGACCATGAGACTCATAAATGCAATATTCCGAATCAGAGTGGTCTCCGCGTGAATCACACCATCCCTCCCTCTCCAGAGATCAACCAGAGCTCCCTCAGGAACCCATGGAGAGGAGGAGGAAGAGCTGGATCCAGCAGTACTGATGGTCCCAATAGGAGTACCATCATCATCTCCTGATGAGGTGGTTGCCGTGGCCCCATCGCTTCCACCAGATGACCACAGTGTCAAGATCTGTTGAGGAGAGTTATAGACTCTCTCCAGATTCCTCTGGGGGAAATCCAGAGGCTACCTCACAGGCTGCAGATATTTACAAACCGTGGGACCTAATGAAGTAGTGCTCCTTGTTAATCAAGCCATCCTAGAGTCTGCCAAAGTCGTGTGGCATATTCCAGCAATATGTGCACCTCCTCCTAAGAGGGGAGACAAGAAGTATGGCCAAGGGAGCAGAGTTTTAGTTCACTCATCCTGCCTCAAACTCCTTTGGTGGTTTAGGCTGTCACTGAAAAGAGTAGGAAACCGTACCCCTCAGGGAAAGAGGACAGACGTTTGGACCGCCTCAGAGGGAAGGAGTTTGCATCCATCAGCCTGCAGTTCTGAACCAGGCCTTGCTGTCACAGGACACTAGGACTTTGCTAACTCTTCAAAGCTTTCGGAATTCAAAGACAAGCTTCCTCAGGAGAACAGGGCACAATTTCAGGCCCTTATTGAGGAGGGTAGATTGGTGGCTAGAACATCTCTACAGGCTGCTGTTGATTCAGCTGACACAGCCTCAAGGTCAATGGCGACTGCTATCATTAGGTGTCACAAATCCTGACTGCTCTCCTCAGGTTTTCCCAGGGAAGTTCAATCCACTGTGGAGGATTCACCCTGTTATGGGTATAACTTATTTACCGGAAAGACTAATGAGTCTTGAAAGACTCAAGGGCAACCCTTCTTTCCCCAGGTATATACATAGGTCAGCACTGAAGAGCAAGTATGATAGACAGCCTTACAAGCCTAAATCACTGCCACAAGCCTTCTACTACCAACGCGGATATGAACCACCACAGAAGCAGCAGAGGATGCAGAGAACCAAACACAATACTCCTTCCAACCACCTCCTACTAAGAGATACTTTTGATCAGACCCTTGAGAGCTGCAAACCAACTCGGATGCCATCTCCTACCTACCCAGACATCCAATTTGATGGCCACCTAGCCCAATTTTCCCAGACTTGGTGAATGATAGCAGACAAATGGTTCTCTGCATCATCCATTTTGGCTACGCCATTGAGTCACCTGCTTCCCCCACCAAAAAACCTTCCTCATCTCATATGTACCCCACAGTAAAATACAGATAGGGACCACGCATCTCAAAGAACTTCAGTTCCTGTACAAGGTGGTAAGTGATCTCTCTTTTCATGAAGGAAGTTTGCTTCTGAAGGTGCTGATACCAGGATGACCTCAATCTCCTCCAGCTGTTAAGCGCAGTGACGATGCGGGCAAGATCCACCTTATGGCTGATCCACCTTACACAATTATCTATAAGACTAAGATTTCGTTGAGACTACACACAAAATTCACCCTCAAAGTAATCTCGGCCTTTCACCTAAACCAGACAATATACCCACCTGTCTTTTTTCTGAAGCCACACGCTGCTAACGAGCAGCGCAGACGCCCTTCCCTGGATGTGCACTGGGTGGTGGCATTTTACTCACAAAGGACAAAGGACAAAGGACTTCTGGAGAGAATGCCAAATCTCTGTGGCTCTCCAGTGTTTAAGTGCAGAGAGTTTTCTCAGCTGGCACAGAGTAGGTAGGAAGAGATGTCTCTGAGACTCTGTCTCCCTTCTCCACCTGCCAACTCTCCCCACCCGAGCTCACCACTGCCTGGAAAGCCGGGAGGAGAAGGCCACAGAAAGTTGGTTAGAAAACTGTACTGAACCGAACAGACCAACTGTGGTTGTTGGGTGTGAATGGCCACATCTGGATGGCACTTTGTAGCGCAGAGTCATACAGCACCGTGGGTCACTACATGCGGGAAATGTGCTCCTCCAGAAGCAGCCTGCCATGTATGGACTCTGCAACCAGAGCGGTAGGGGCTGGGAACCCTGCAGAAGCCATGTGAGGCTCTGAGGAGAATCTCAGCCTTGCTTGGCTGGAGGAAGGTCTCTAGAACACAGGACCTCCACGGGATGGGTTGTAAAGGTCAAGAATCGGTGAGCGGGCCTGTCTACGTTAGACTTTCTTCTGCAAAGTTTCCCAGTAGAGCTACCACTAGGGCAGGTGTCCTAGTGAGAGCAGCGGTGGGTGCACTAGTGTAGACAGGGCCCAGGTATGTTTACCCCTGTGGTATCTAACCCTGCTCAGAGCAGATGACATGGTGGTTAAACAGCCAGGGGCCCCAGCTGCCTTTTTGACCTCAGTGCGCCTGCTGTTGCTTCCACCAGTGGAACTGCACTAGGCGAGCATTTGAGGAGAATCGACTTAGTGGAGATGCACCTAGCGATTCACACGGAGAAAGGAGCCAACAGAGAGCAGATCATGAGCGAGGCAGAGTCACTGAGCGTGGAGGAAATGGGGCGTCGACACAGGCACCTAGGCCACAAAGGTTCTGCTGTCACTGGTGAGGAAACCAGTGTATTTCCAATAGCATGTGAGCACTCGGTGGCCCTGTCAGGAAGCAGAGGGGCTGATGAATTATGAGCACTGTCTCCCAAGGCCGCAATGTTTCTGCTTAGTGCAGCTCCAGAGGATGCAGGAGGCTTCTTCCTGACTTCCTGTTGTTTACACAGATTCCTGCTGTTGCCCCCGGGGCACTCACACTGCAGGGCACTCTGCCCTGTGCTACCAGCAGACACGCCGGGGAGCGCTCACTGCAGAACCCCGTCCCCTGCACGGACAGTGGATACTCCCTGCTCCTCATTCCTGGCACCCCAGACTCCCACTGCTCACTCTCAGTGCAGAGCCCGCTCCTGCATGCAGCGAGCAGACATCCCTGTGTCTAACCCCATGGATGGCCCTGGATCCTCCATCCCCCACCTTGGCTCCCAACACACGCTCCACTCCAGGGCACCGCCTCCTCACTGCATGCCCTAGTGCACGTGCATTCCTGAAACACACATCGCTAGTTAGACCTGGCTGCAGTTTGTAGTCAGGTTCCCTGTGAGGACTGGGTTCTGCACTCCTGGAGGATCAAAGACCGAACTCTCCCTTCCCTTCCCTGTACCCCTGGCATCAGTGGTAATAACCTGGAGGCTCTGGTGCCAAGGTGAATCTCTCAGTCCTGTTTCTTTGAGCTGCCTACAGCAACTGTGTTTGAGACATTTCCCCTGGGTTAACCAGGTGCACTCCCTGCAGGGCTGGAAGCTCTGCTCACATTACCCAAGCCATGTGGTGACTTTTACACCCTCAGTGCTGTGAATCAGGCTCAGAAGGAACACTGTGGATCTAGGCCTCGCTACAGAGCAAACCAAAGCGGAACAGAGCCATAAACTGAGCACGGCACAAATGACTGGCCTTTGTTCCCACCGTAGCAGGGTTGGCTGCCACCCGAGCATCCCTCGTGGCTGCTCTGCAGCACTCCGACCCATTGTCTCCTTCATGGGGTCCCTTAATCAAGAAATTAAAACATATCCTGGGGTCCCACTGAGTCACTTTCAGTATACACGGTCCCTCCATGCCCCAACCCCAGTTCAGTGTCTCTCTTCCTTTGTTGGGGGTCCCCAGCCCTCTTTCCCAGAGCCAGGCACAGTTCAAAGTCTCCACAAGAGCCAGTCTTGTTCCTTGCAGCTGCTGCTTCTAGTTCTCAGCTGCTATGTGTTCTCAGGTCTCTCCTTCCTGAGCATCCCCGCCCTTACTGCACCCACCTGCTGCTCTTCATAGGGAATTTGCTGACTCAAGTGAGGCGTTTCCTGTAATCAGGGCTGGCTGAGCCCCAGGTGCCCCAGCTCAAGAGCAAGCCACCTTGTTACACCCTCTCCTCCATCATTAGGGGGGAAGGATGATTTTGTGGTGAAGTCAGTGGCCTGGGAGCCAGGAGCCTGAAGAGTCACATCCTCTCTCTCTCTGCCTCAGTTTCTCCATCTAAGGAGGAACTATCCCCTTACTAGCTCACGGGAGTGTCATGGGCCTTCAGGTGCAAAGCGCCATGGACGTGTGAAGTATTGCTGCCGGGAGGGCTTTCCTCGTCCCGGGAAATCCTATTGGTTCCGACGAAAGGAGCATGCGAGCTCTCAGTCCCCGCCCTGCAGAGAGGAGTGCCACCGTTTGGCCTCAATCTCAGCGAGCACCCTCTCTCCCCTCCCTCTTCTTCCGCATGGCTGCCGGGTGAGCAGTAGCAAGCATCGGGCAGCAAGGCGCCATCAGCGGGACCGGATGCCCGAGTGCAAAGACTGGAAGGACGTGTCCCCGCAGGATGCCGAGAACCCCATCGAGAGCATCGACACCTGGACAGAGTCTGTGGAAGGAAGAAATAAGGTGAGGTTGTTTCTCTGTATCCCCACAGCCTGGGCTCGTCATGTGGGCGCACTCTAACAGCATCAGGTTGTCTAGTGATCACAGAATAATGAGAAGCCGTGCCCATGTGTCTGCCAAGAACTAAGCTGTGAGATAAAAGTACCAGCCCTGTCAATGACCAAGAGAGAGGGGACTGAGAAACAGAGAGGTGCAGGCAGTATCGTCAAATGGCTGGGGTAGTTCCTGGCTGCCTGACATGCAGTTCCAGCTTGTCTCTGCCAAACCAAGCTGGAGAGAGAATGGTTTCCCTTGGACTTGGACTGAGCCCCAGAGACACCCTCTCTCCCACCTCACTCTGTGCCTCGAACTCCCCTCCCTTCAATCCCACACACGGACATTGCTTCTTAGAAGCAGAATGCCGATATAAAAGCGGGAACAAATCAGTTAATTTGGGGGGAATCAGCCAAATACTGCTGACCAGTCACCAAGCCCCCCCAGAAAGAGGGAATGGGGGCCGGGGCTGATGGGGAAACTTCTGAACATCCCAGGAAAATGCCTGCCTTCAGTGGTGCATTTCACTTGCTTGTGTGGGCTGCGGGAAGAGCCAGTGAACAAAGGTTGTGTAGAAATCCTGGCCTGAGTCCATTGCCGCTTTGTGAATGAAAATGTGTTTGTGCAGGAGGTGCCCCTGGGAGTCCAAGAAATTCCATTGGCTCTCGCAGCGCATTTCCTCTCTAGGAGGGACATCTCTCCCTCTTTCTGATGTGTGTCCCTATAAAAGCATGGCCAGCATTCAATAGCCGTTTCTTTCCATCCCCCGGTAGCCATAAGTGTCAGTGATCTGTGCACTCCTTCATGACTAACTTCCTGTTCAAGGCTAGAGTGTTCGACACCAAACACACACAGAGGGATGCAGGCTCGAGAACAAACAAATGGCTCCCAACTTCCTAAAGTCACTTCCTGTTTTCATACACACCTCCAAAGTCACTTCCTGTTCCAAGGCCCCAGCCAGGAATCCGTCACTGCGACTGAAAGGGCGGTGGACGGGAAGATGCTGCCTATGCATCTGCTCAGAGCAGTTCTGAGTCAGGGTTAGTGGTTGAGTGTCCACACCAGAAACAGGACCGTGAGCTGGTGACAAACAGGTGTATCGGGAGATGGTCATGGAACCTGGAACCTCTTAGCACAGTTTTCATCTTTTCTTATACCATCTAGGTCCTTCATTCCTCTGCTCTTCTCCTCCTCCTCCTTTCCTTCTTTCCCCTTCTTCCCCTTGCATTCTTCACCTCTGTCCTCCCCACTCCCAAAGTTATAAGTCAGACAGTGAAGCCCCATAGGAGTTACCAAAGCTCTGGGAGGAGAGAATTTTGCTGCTTGTGGTGGGAAGTTGTGTCCCCAAAGGTGTCTCCTACAATTCATTCTGCGGGCCCCTAAGAGAGAGGTGTTGTGAGGGACCCACCTCCCTTCTGAACCGCCTAACTCTGACTGCTGGATTCACTCTTCATTCTTCAGGAAGGACTCTCAAGTCCAGGGTGGTCCAAGGGTCACAGTTTGAGAACCTCCAATCAGATTTTAGTTATCAGGTCATAGGTGGTTTTGTAAAAATTGGCTAAAAAGGCCAATATGTGCAATGATGGGTTCAGCATAGGATAATCTAGTCTATACAGAAAGACGTATAAGAAATGCAAAAATCCCTACATTCATGCAAAATTATGGCTGCAGAGCAAAAAACACAAGATGTCAGAAAATGCAACACATAAGGTTCCAATAATGTTAACTCAGCCATGTTGCAGACATATAGTATTTTCTATGCCTGTTTATTCTGGTTAATTACCTATCTTAGTATATTATTATTTAGGTCACAAAATGAATATTATAAAATGTACAGGATGCATAGTGTGGGCAAATTATTTTTGTTGTCAGAACTTTAATTTTTGCATTTTCATCCTCATTTTAGACATTGCATCGTAGCTTTTTGCATTTAATTATCTTGTTGTTTTCAAATAAAGAATGGGGGGGAAGGAAATTGCCCAGGCTTCATGCTGCAATGTCTTTTGAATGGGAAGCACTTCATAACACACAGCTTTGAAGTTCACACCTGAGTGAGGTGAATAGGGTGGAGGAAGAGTGAATTCCAACCTTTTGTGTTACTTGCTGTTGTCTTTCTGGAGACATTTCCCTGCCGTTACAGGGACCTCGGCCATTGGTGCACCTCTCTCCCTCCTATTCTCTGCTTGTGGCACGTAATAGTCTAATCTCCTGTGGGATGTAATATTTGGGGCTAAATTCAGTTGCTGGCTTAGTGTGTAGGTGCCTGGCAGTGTTGGTGGCCTGTGATGTACAGGAGGTCAGCCAGATGATCTGTTGGTCCCTTCCGGCCTTAAACTCTATGACTCTAAGTTTGAACTAACAGAACAGCAGCACATCTGCTTACTTTGCATTGGCTGTACACCTTGGCAATGGGGAAAGGAAGAAGAATTTTAAATGAAAGCTTGGAATTTACAGAATGGAGAAAAAATTACAACAGGCTCTAAAATGGTGAGATGCACAATGTTTTCATACCCCTGATTTTCTCCTGATACTAACGAACCCTCTTCAGGAAAACACTTTAAGCATATTCTCAAGTCCCATTGTCTTCAGCAGGACTTTAAGCACATGCTTTCCTGCTTTCCTTTAGAGGGATGCTTTCCTGAATGAGGGCCAAAGGACAGTTCTGCTCTGAGACGCAGCCGTAAAATGATACGGAGGTGCGTCATGTTCAGATGTGCTCAATTTACAAATAAAAAGATTTTTTCTTCCCAACTGCAAGTCCTGCAAACTAAACCTCGGATCTGGGAATCAAGCAGAGCTCTTTCCTTCTCACTCTTCGTCACCCAGAATAAAGGTTCGGCAGGCCATATTGGGCACTCAGGGACACCTGCTTGTCCCATTGTCTCCATAGCCCTCCATGGGCTTGCTCCCTGTATGACTGATTGGAGTTTAGTGTCTGATGCACAAGAGAATCCTGCTCACTCTCTGTTAGCCACGGAGGCTTTGCAGAGCTAACAGGAGTGGAAAGCAGCAAAAAGGTAGTGCTGTCACAAGAGTCAACAGCAGTACGCGGAATAGGAAGGGGCACAATCACTGTTCAGAGTAGAAAAGCACTTTAAGTTTTTTGGGGGGGAAGGAGGGAGGATTTTGCTGTTTGTGTTTTGCTGCCTGTCCCATTGTCGGCCTGAGAGCCGTGAAGATCCTGTCTCTCCCCTCACCATCATTCATTCTGACATTCACTTCCTTTATCAGACGGTCAGCAAACTGGTGATCCAGGAAGCCAATGTTTCCGTCATGTACAAGTGCGTTGCCTCCAACAAAGTGGGTAGAGATGAACGGCTGATCTACTTCTATGTGACCAGTGAGTACCACCAGATGCCAGGGAGGTCTGTCTGTCTATCTTGGGTCCCTCCAATAGGCAAGTCCCAAAGCCACTTAGGCCTTTATAGGTCAAAACCTCAAACTCCACCTGGAAACCCTGAGGCAGCCAGTGCAGAGCCCAGAGAACTGGTGCCATGTGCTCAGAATCAGAAATTCATCTCAGCAAGCCAGTTGCATTCTGCACTAGCTTCGGCTTCTACGTTAATTGGAGATGTAATCCCACATAAAGAGTCCTGAAGAAGGCTAATATCCAGCTGGCAAAGGCACAGATCCTGGTAGCAAACTTAGCATTTAAAGTAAAATGTCATTATCTTTTAGGCAGGCCTACATGGGGAGAAACCAGCTTGGTCACTGCTGCAGGGCTGTTTTTTTTAATTCAATACTGAAAACCGGTGCTCATGTCAACATCTTCTGGGACTCTGTATGTTAGTCACTGATTGTGAATCCTCTTTCCTTACACTATCCTGCCTACTTTGGAGTGGAGAATTCACAACCTTATTCTTTAATACACCTCTACCCCGATATAACGCGACCCGATATAACATGAATTCGGATATAACGCGGTAAAGCAGTGCTCCGGGGGGGCGGGACTGCACACTCCGGCGGATCAAAGCAAGTTCGATAGAGCGCGGTTTCACCTATAACGCGGTAAGATTTTTTGGCTCCCAAGGACAGCGTTATATTGGGGTAGAGGTGTAATTGTAAAAGTCAGAGCTTGCAACTCTCAGGTGTGTCTGATGCAACAGCACCCTCTAGTGCTCTGTAGGGTAACTTCACTCTTCCTGGTTTGCGTTCGGGTCCTGAGACACTTGGCAGGAGCCCTGGGGAATTCTGAGGGTGCAGGGCAGAGATGAATTTGATCTAGTTGAGTTTTTAAAAGCTGAAGACTGACAGTATTGGCTGAAGCCAGGGATCGCGCAGTGAAATGCTGTGTAAACTTCCTTTACACAGCCCTGACCTGCAGTACCCCATGCTGTTACAGGCCCATGTCCCTGCTATGTAGAAATTGGGAGTTGGACAGGATTTCATGGTGATTTTGTGCCTGAGGGCTGTGTGGGTTATATGCTGTTTGGGGGTGGAGCCTGCCTGCAAAGAGCCCAGCACACTGTTGGTTTCTATCCGAATAATTAATAACAACACTGTGCGTGCACACAGCCAGTATTTGTGTATGCAGATATGCATTTGCATAGGCAAATTGGGTAATTGCATCCCAAGCAATCTTCTGTGTGTGCACTTGCCTAGCTTGTATGCACAAATGCCTGTTTGCATGTGCAAGTGCAAGGGGTACAAACACATTTTTGCCAAAGCGGTTTAGAACCTTGGGTTTTAATATCGTACCAGGGAAGTAACCACCAAAAGCTAAATTCAGACCCTGCAACCTTATTTCATTTGTGACCCAATCTTAATTTCAGCCTAGGCCTTCAGTGCACCACCTATGACTCCTCTTTGTTTTAGCATTTTCTTAGCAGCATCATGCAGGTTATCACTGTGCTTTGGGGAGGGATTTTTTTATCCCTGTCTATATACAAGATGGACTCCGAGTGCAAAGCACAGGGAGACGATTCCACCCTGTAAGGCAGTGATGCACCATGGAGCCTTAAAATCTCAGTCACGCATCCGTTTCCTTCCCTTGCCTTCCTGGCAGCCATTCCGGATGGATTTGAGATTGAATCCCAGCCCTCAGAGGAGCCCATTGAGGGACAGGACCTGAGGCTGAGCTGCAATGCGGATAACTACACCTATGAGAACCTGCAGTGGTACCGTCTGAACCTCTCAAAGCTGCACAACGAGGAAGGCAACCCACTCGTCCTGGACTGCAAGAACGTCCACCACTACGCGACCAAGATGCATGGGGAGCTGCGCTTCGAACCCAACTCCAACGACGCTGCCCTGCTGCTCACCATCCCAAACATCTCCCTGGGGGAGGAGGGAGACTATGTGTGTGAGGTGCAGAACCGAAAGACCAGAGAGAAACACTGCCACAAAAAATACATCTCTGTACAGGGTGAGGAGCGTGGGAGCAGGCAGAGTGACTCTGATGGTGGGCGTGATGCAGGGCAAGGAGCACACAAGGAAGCACCGGGATGGGGTGCACAGGGCCTGAGTGGCAAGGGGTGCTGGCTATGAGAGAGTTCTCAGCACTGCCTGTCTCAGCCTCACCCAGAAGGGGCTAGATACTCAAAATTTACAGTATATTAGGACCCCGTAGAATTCTTTCCCCAGTACTGTATGGGTCGAGATGGTCTTCAAAGCAAACAATCTCCCGCTTGTCTTTAATCTCCTCTTTGTCTGGATGCTGCTGCTCCTTTAGCCCTCGAGGTCCCCAGACTGAAGCAGAACCTGACAGACATATGGGTGAACGTCAGCGACTCGATAGAGATGCGTTGTAAGGTGGATGGCGCTCACATTCCTGACATCAGCTGGTATAAAGACGAGAAGCTGGTGGAAGAGGTTTCAGGTACGGTTGGTTCAAGAGGGTGGAGTTGAGGTCAGGGAATCTTCTTCCAAAGAACAGTCAGGCAAACTAGATTTGAATCATGGCCCTGCCATGCCCTGGTTTAGATACGGCTACTACATAGTTGGGCTGGAATATGTTTTTTAACCAGGTTCTGCCACAATTTGACTGTGTCCTCATTGGCCAGCCAGACCGCATTAGGACCTGGCTCAGGTGCAGCTGCATTTATGCCATGCTTACACACAGCTGGTAAGCTTTATTCAGAGACTTGTGCAGACAGGAGTTGCTGAACTATTACAAGGTGTAGCAAAGTTAGCCTCTGTCCGTATTCCATCTGAAACTGCAGGCTGCGTGGGTAACTAGATACTAGGGCAGTTAAAGACTGGTGCTGCTAGGCATCTCTGGCTTATTTTCCCTGAACAGCCTGGAGGTTTTGGTTTGAGAAGTACAGTTTAGTCATGTAATGAAGCCATGTTGCAGGTTACCGAGGGGGCAAGTCTGTGGCATGGTTTAGCTGCACGGCTCTATGGCAAAAAAAAAATCCTTGTTCACACCACTCCAGGGAAACTCGCAGGAGCCCTGCTAGCAACAGTAGCGTTTGCCGGCAGGGCCCAAAGGAGAGGGCACGCTCCAAATGGGATGGCTTCATAGATGATGCTGTGCACATGTGAGGGCTCTATGAAACGGGAGCCAGTAATGGGAGCGTTCCCCGCTTTCCCTGCAACGGTTCCTTGTGCTCTGAGTCCCGCGTCTTCCTGTGGCTGCTTAGCGCCACTTCCTTAGACAGGCCCTGAGGGGCTTTTTATAACCTAGTTGGAGGCCATGTGTGGATGAGGAAAAGAGGCCGTGTTCTGTGACGTGTTAGATAACATCTTTTAACTAATGGTCTGTTAGACCAGCTCCTGCACCTACTGCAGACTGGGCAGGCCATGCTTAAAACCTTGTTAGCTGGTTGTGGGCATGTGCAGTGGGGCACCTAGGCTAATCACCCCAACTGTAAAAAGGCTGCATTTTATTTCAAGTCTGAATTTCTCTGGCATGAGAATCCCCTCCCTCCAGAGACTGCACCAGCTCACACTGATACCATTAGCCTCTGTACCTTTCAGGGATTGACCTGGCGGATTCAAAACAGAGGCTGAGCATCCAGAGGGTGAGAGAAGAGGATGCTGGGCTCTACCTGTGCAGCGTCTGCAATGCCAAGGGCTGCGTGAACTCCTCAGCCAGCGTCTCTGTGGAAGGTACCGCCAGCATCCCAAGCCCGGGGAACAATCCCCTCAGTCTCTGGGAGTGCAGACAAAGCAGGAGGAGCAAGGCCCCTCGCTGCTTCTGTGTGCTCTGAGACAGCCGATGCAGAGATGTGAGTGAAAGCCCCTCCATCTTGTGGGAGTGAAGGTGCCAGGAGGAGAAGTCCAAGGGCAGCTCTAGGCCAAGCTTGGATACCCTCAGGGCAGCGCAACCCTCCTCCCAGAGAGGGAACAGAGCTCTCACAACAGTGTCTGTTACTCTCCTGTGCTCAGCCCTGTGCGAGAGAGAAGGCACAGACGCACCTTCTCCAACACCTGCCTCACAGTACACTCTGGGGTGCGTGATGAGGATGGGGCAGGCTGGAACGGGAGGTGGAGAATGAGCATCTTTCTGACTCAGCAATTTCCCTTCCTGTTCTGCAGGCTCCGATGACCGGACTAACGTGGAGATCGTGATTCTCATTGGGACCGGGGTCATCGCTGTCTTCTTCTGGATCCTCCTCATCCTCATCTTCTGCAACATCAAAAGGGTACGTCACCTGCTTTTGCCCCCGCAGTGTGGCACCAGGGAGGGAGGGTGGAGAGCAGAGGGCAGATGGAGATGTGAGTTCACAGGGCTCTTGCTTCTCCGGGTGGGAGGTGTAGCTGCAAAGGTGATCCTCAAAGCCACTGCAGCGTGTCCCTAGTCCTAGCATTGCTGGCAGGACGATCACTGAAGGGTGCTCTGGACTGGCTCCCTTCCAAGTACAGGGTTCACAGCAGCCACAAAGAAGGAGGCAGAATGGTGTTTGGCATGGGAGAAGAGGACCCAGAACAAAGGGGGTGAGGGAAAACAGGGGGGAGCCCCAAAGCCCCCATTCAGAATGATTAAACCTACTCTGTGGTGCCAGAAAACAAGGGAGTCAGGTCACAGCACAAGGGGGTAGGACAGAACCGGAGCCGTGTAGGCGTCTCCCCACTGGAACTGGTGCTGAACTGCCTAGTCACACCCCCTCTTTGCTGATTCCTGCAGCCTGCCCACGCTGACATCAAAACTGGTTACCTGTCCATCATCATGGACCCCGGAGAGGTTCCCCTGGAGGAGCAGTGCGAATACCTGCCCTATGACTCCAGCAAGTGGGAATTCCCTCGGGACCGACTCCGGCTAGGTGAGAGCTCTTTGCTGGCCACAGGACAGACAGGACCTTGCTATGCACTTACCACCAGGCAGCTGCGAGCCTCTTGGCTGCGTCTGATGGTTGGGCTCCAGCTTTCTCGCTCTCTCCTTCTCTGTGTCCACTACTTCCTTGGCTTCAGGACCACCGCCTTCTACCTTCAAATGTTTCCTGGCTCAGCTATGCTTGGCAGATTCCTTTGTCTCTCCTCAGCCACCATCCTGGGACCTACTGTGGATTTCTGGATTGTATTCCCTTGCTTTCTGTGGCCCCTGTATTACTGGGATTCAGGAGTCACTCTTTTGTCGTGGCCTGGTCCCCAAATCCAGGCCCCTGTAGAACCCTGCTCTCTCTCTGGGAACAATGTGTGCTGTCCTCTCTCTCAGAGCTCCTGTATCTCAATGTGAAAGCTTTCAGAGCTATGTAGCTCTCCCTGTGAGGCCCTGCTCCTGTCCACACTGGGTGACGAGTTAGAAGGAGGAGGAGCTTGGACAACTTGTATGAAATCGTTCCCCAGTGGTGGCTCTGGTAACACTTTGGAAGGCCACCACCAATGCTGCTGAGTCTTCCAGTGCTCCGTCTTTCAGCTAGGGTCAGAAGTTGGTCCAATAAAAGATATTACCTCACCCACCTTGTCCCTCTAGTATCCTGGGACCCACGTGGCTACAACAACACTGCATAGGGTCAGGAATGTCATTTTGCCATTAGTCAGGATGCCTGGGTTCTAACCCCACTCTGTGACCTTTGGCTAGTCACTTGGGGCCAGATTTGCAACCCCAACTCACCCTGTGTATTATCTTACTGGACTAGTAGCCCCATTGATTTCAGTGTGGCTACTTGTGGAGTAAGGTGCTATTGTGCAGGAGCACGGGTATGAGAATCTGGCCCTTAATCTCTTTGTGTCTCCTTCTGTAAAATAGGTATAATAATACTAATGTACCAGGCAGGGGTGTGATTAAGAGCTGATTAGTATTTGGGACCCAGGGAGGGAGTATACTATCGCAGAGCTGTGTTACTATTCGTGTCCTGTCTGATGTGGTGGTTGCTTTATGAAAGACTTCCTCGTCTGGAATTGATCACACTCCTTCACTCCATTCATCACCTCGATCCAGGGAAACCACAGAGCTCATAACTCTGCCACCCCATCGCTAGGGTCCATCTCCCACTCAGGAGTACCCCTCTGTTGGACATGGCTTGCAACTCAGAAGAGCTAACAGAAGAGCAGCCAATGCACTTGAAGCCTGGGGCTTCTGGCTTGTCCGGGGCATGCATCTCTTTTCAGCTGTCCTGAGGGAACATGCAGCTGCATGGGCAGAGCTGTGCCAGCCTGAGGGCACATCAGAGCTCCGGTCTAAAAACCAGCCCTAGGAATGCCTCCACCACCCTGAGACATGCACACACACACACATACACACACAACACCACTCCACTCCTTATGCAGCCTACAAAGGGTTACATGGAGTGCTGTGCATGAGAACGCCAAGGACCGGAATAATGACATCAGCCCTGGCCAGTCTGCTCCAAGGTGTCACGCACACCTTTCCCACACACTCCGCTCCAGGGCAACAAATGGCACCTCACCTCCGCGAGCTGTTTCCTTCCTCTGCTTTGTCAATGCTGGGTCTGTCTCAGTTCCCCCCCTTGTCCTTTCTCTCATTATAACCATCTGAGCAGTCAGCCACCTGGGAAGGACGCACACTGCACTTCTTCCTCTTCCTTTGTCACTCCTTTTCTCCTTCTTGCCATTTCCTGTTTTGTTTTTGTCCCATTCCCCAGGCCCCGCACCAGTCCTCCATGACGCTCCCTTTTACCCTGTGTTTCCCTCCTTGGCAGGTAAAGTCCTGGGCCATGGCGCTTTCGGGAAGGTGGTGGAAGCCTCTGCCTTTGGGATTAATAAGAGTAACAGCTGTGAAACTGTGGCAGTTAAAATGCTGAAAGGTACGAAGATGGGGAGGCAGGATGAATGGCTTTTCTGGACAGCAGGGGATGAGTCATCTGCCTGGGAACATCCATCTGGTTAATATCTGTCTTTCACAGAAACATCTTGAGTGATTTAAACTAATCCCTTGTCATCGCTAGGGAGTGATTTAAACTAATCCCTTGTCATCGCTAGGGCGCATACCTATGCTCATGGCGTTAAAGAGTCCAAGGGCCCAATCCAGACCTTGGTGAGGTGAATGGGGGTTGGATTATGCCCTAAAGGAACAACCTTCCTTTTTAACATTTAGCTCCATGGCCTTTGACCCTGTTGACCTCTGATAAGTGATGTCCTGTCCCCATGCAGGTCCATTGGAAGGAGCATGGCAGAGCAGACAGGGGAAGGAAGGACAAAGGGCCAGGTTTTCAAAGGTATTTAGGTGCCTAACAGGATTTTCAAAAGTGCCCAGGAAGGTCAGGCACCTCACTCCCATTGGAATCAGCTCTGGTTCTGCCGCACCTGACCTGCTTAAGCACTTTTGAAAATCCCACCAGGCACCATCTGCATCTTTAGGCACCTACATACTTTTGAAAACCTGACCCTAATTGTGTAGAACTGTTTAAGGTCCCAAATTGGTAACATAGTCTCTAGATCACTGCACGTCTGACACAAAGTACAATAACATTGGGAATCAAAATATTTAAAAATCAGTTCTTTCATATAGCTGCCAAGACTCAAGTTCAGGGTTCTGCTGGAGTTAACGCCAATATTAGACACCTAAGAGGCTGTGCATAGAGCAGGAAAACACTCCTTTCCTGCTTCATTTCAAGAGCTTGGGTGATATCAGTGACTCTTAAAGGAGAGATACAGAATCCTGAACCCCACTCTCGGCTGGTCAGTGGAGGAGGAGCTGCTTTTCAAATCATTTGCTTTTCAAATGTAATTGTAATTCATGTTTAAGGGCCATATTCAGATCACAACTCTGTTGAAGTCAGGAGAGTTGAACCTGCCTTAGGGCCAGTTTCAGAGCTGGAGTAAGATTGCATGCTACAGATTTGAGATCTTAAACTTATGTGGCCACGTTTTCAAACAGGCCTCTAAAATGGCACCCTCCTATTCTGCATGTTGCCCATTTGGATAAAAAAAATCACTTTTGTTTGCACGTATTGGTTACCAGGCATATATGCAACTTCCTGACATGTAAGCAAAAGGGGAAAGCACATAGAGAGGACTATTTGCATGTGGAAACCAAGTAACTAGAGCTGTCAAGCAATTAAAAAAATTAATCACGATTAATCACGTGATTAATCGCGCTGTTAAACAATAATAGAATACCATTTATTTAAATATTTTTGGATGTTTTCTACATTTTCAGATATATTGATGTAAATTACAACACAGAATACAAAGTGTACAGTGCTCACTTTATCTTTATTTTTTATTACAAATATTTGCACTGTAAAAAACAGAAGAAATATTATTATTCAATTCACCTAATACAAGTACTGTAGTACAATCTCTTACAAATGTAGAATTATGTACAAAAAAATGACTGCATTCAAAAATAAAACAGTGTAAAGCTTTAAAGCCTACAACTCCAGTCAGTCCTACTTCAGCCAATCACTCAGACAAACAAATTTGGTTACAATTTGCAGGAGATAATGCTGCCCGCTTCTTGTTTATACTGTCACCTGAAAGTGAAAACAGGCATTCGCATGGCGCTGTTGTAGCCGGCGTCACAAGATATTTACGTGCCAGATGCGCTAAAGATTCATATGTCCCTTCATGCTTCAACCACCATTCCAGGGGACATGCGTCCATGCTGAAGACAGGTTCTGCTTGATAACAATCCAAAACAGTGCGGACCGACGCATGTTCATTTTCTTCATCTGAGTCAGATGCCACCAGCAGAAGGTTGATTTTCTTTTTTGGTGGTTCAGGTTCTGTAGTTTCCGCATCGGTGTGTTGTTCTTTTAAGACTTCTGAAAGCATGCTCCACACCTCGTCCCTCTCAGATTTTGGATGGCACTTCAGATTCTTAAACCTTGGGTCAAGTGCTGTAGCTATTTTTAGAAATCTCACATTGGTACCTTCTTTGCATTTTGTCAAATCTGCTTTGAAAGTGTTCTTAAAACGAACATGTGCTGGGTCATCATCCGAGACTGCTGTAACAGGAAATATATGGCAGAATGCAGGTAAAATAGAACAGGAGACATACAATTCTCCCCCAAGGAGTTCAGTCACAAATTTAATTAATGCATTATTCTTTTAACGAGCATCATCAGCATGGAAGCATGTCCTCTGGAATGGTGGTCGAAGCATGAAGGGGCATACAAATGTTTAGCATATCTGGCATGTAAATACCTTGCAACACCAGCTACAAAAGTGCCATGCGAACACCTGTTCTTAATTTCAATTTCAGGTGACATTGTAAATAAGAAGCAGGCAGCAGTATCTCCCGTAAATGTAAACAAACTTGTTTGTCTTAGCGATTGGCTGAACAAGAAGTAGGACTGAGTGGACTTGTAGGCTCTAAAGTTTTACATTGTTTTGTTTTTGAGTGCAATTATGTAACAAAAAAAATCTACATTTGTAAATTACACTTTCACGATAAAGAAGTTGCACTGCAGTACTTGTATGAGGTTAATTGAAAAATACTATTTCTTTTGTTTATCATTTTTATAGTGCAAATATTTGTAATAAAAAATAATAATATAAAGTGAGCACTGAGCACTTTGTATTCTGTGTTGTAACTGAAATCAATATATTTGAAAATGTAGAAAAACATTCAAAAATATTAAATAAATTTCACTTGGTATTCTATTTAACAGTGCAATTAATTGTGATTAATTTTTTTTAATTGCGATTAATTTTTTGAGTTAATTGCATGAGTTAACTGCGATTAATCGACAGCCCTACAAGTAACTGTTCATGTCAGTGCCCATTTGTGCATATGGATGCATATGTAAAATCTGTGGGAACAATTTCAGAAGCCTGTTTGAAAATGTGGCTGTTTGTGACTACATTTTTCCACAAGTTTTGCAGATCCCCTTTAGATGCTGTTGTTTTCTGACTTTGAGGCCTGGCAGATTTTGTTTAAGAAGGAGCTCCTTCCACACAAATTAGGAAAATCTCCACAGTGAAGCAGCCAAAAATTGCAAATCCCAGAGGTGGTGAGATTAGGATGGAGGAACGTAGCAGAGAAAATGCTCATGATAAAGAAGGATACAAATTGTGAGTGAACTTGAGTCATGGAGCAATAACAAAGTATCTCGCTGCCTAAATTACTACCAAGACACAATGCCTGATGCTGTTCGTGTTCTCTGGGGAAAATGCCATGTAGAATGAGCTGTTCAAAGAGTACCTTTGGGTGTTTAGAATAGTAAATGGATTAGAAAATGAACTTCTGGGTTAAAATCAAGCTGGAGACTCTGAACCTGTACGTTCCTATCTTCAGTCAGGATCAGAAAACCCCAAATTCCTTTTGTTTCCCAGAAATGGGTTTGTGGCTCATCACATCAGCTCAAGAAGTCAAAAGGCCAAGTTACAAGTGTGTGTGTGTGTTTATGTCTGGGTCCATCTGCCTTTGTGTCTATAACCCTTGTGTGGTCATTTATCCCTGGATATAAACCACTTCCAACTACCTCTGGCCTAAATGTGTCAGGCCCAACCTGTGTTCGCTTTTACTTCAGGGTTCTACATTAATAGTCCAACCCACCCTGCCTTCGAACAGTGATTCTGCAGGGCTGGGGTTATCGCTTTATACGCTAATATTCAAAAGTCCTAAAGCCATATCTACACTAGTGCCATAACCATGTTGACAAGAACTGTTTTAACTCAGTTATGGATCATGCTGCCATGGTTTGGAGGCTATTGGGGATAAAGCCTCAGTAAAAAGAAGGAGAAGGAAGGGGCTGTAATTAAGGGGGAACCATAATTCGGTTTATTTGTTTCCAGAGGGAGCTACTGCAAGTGAGCACAAGGCACTGATGTCGGAGCTGAAGATCCTCATTCACATTGGAAATCACCTCAATGTTGTTAACCTGCTGGGTGCCTGCACCAAGCCCAATGGTAAATATCCAAGACCACCAAGGCAGCTGGCCGTGAAGTGAAAAGCTCTTTCACCTCCATGCTGGGCATCATTCCCTCTGCCTCACTCTGCCATTTCCTCTGTTGTGTGTGTGTGACTGTGTAGGTGTGTGTTAGCGTAAGGATGCAACTGTTTGTATTTATGTGTGTGTGTGTGATTGTGTATGTACTGAGCACAATGGGATTGCATGTTGTGTAAATCAAGACAGATTTTAGCTCCATGTCCTTAACTCTGCCCCAGGAACTCCTTTGTTTCTTCTCTTCCAGGCCCACTCATGGTTATTGTTGAGTTCTGTAAATATGGAAACCTCTCCAACTATCTGCGGACCAAACGGGAAGGATTCAGTCCTTACAGGGTATGTAGCCTCCTTCATCTTGTGTCATCTTTAAGGGCCTTTCCCATGATTAGTGAACGGAGAAGAATATCTCTGGCTTGGAATGAGCTTAACCCTGACAATAAGATACAAAGACATCATGTGCCTAGAAATGTGTCAGTTCCATGTAAGTGTGTGTTTGATGTGTGAATGCAGAGAGTAAATTTCTTTCCGTCCAATGGGAGATTGGTGCTTCTAGGCCAGGATTGGGCTCCATTGGTGGACCAGAGTTCAGAAGCCTAGGATACAATAAATGTGTCAACTGAATTACTGCTGCCGTGGTTAGACGATGTGTCCCATGATTACCTTTTGGGCCTGGCCTGCTTTCCAGGAGAAATCACCCAGACTGCGCATCCAGGTCCAGTCCTTAGTAGAAGCAGTGAGAGCAGACAGAAGGAGTCGCTCTGGTACCAGCGACAGCGCAATCTTCAACAGGCTTCTGATGAACAAGAGCCAGACAGCACAGCCTATACAGGAAGGTAATGAGCCCCAGTTTTCAATAGCAGCTCCTCACTTCATCCCATTAAACTAGTGCCAAACTTAATTAACATTAACATCTGACAATGTACAGTAGGGAACTCTGACTCACCGGGACAAATAGGCTATTCGTCAAATTGTCTTGCATTAGTTGGAATCATGTGATATTACGTGATCCTAGCTTACATAAGCCAGTATGATGAAGCTTAATACTGTCTATGGAGAACACTAGCAGTTTATAACAGATAATAATCCTTAGCTCTTACAAAGAGCTTTTCGTTTGGAGCCTCAAAAAGCTTCACAGAGGCAGGTAAGTATCACCCCATTTTACAGATGGGGGAACCGAGACACAGACTGGTTAAATGCCTTGCCTTAGGGCACAGCGCAAGTTTTTGGCGGAGGTGGGGGTAGAACCCTGGTCTCCTGACTAGATGTTTTATTCAGTTTTCCAGATGGGTTGACTAAGTCACATGGAAGACTAGTGGGGCTACACAGTGAGTTTCTCTCCCTGTGTGATGTAGGACATGCATCTTCCTCTTTATGTGAGGACAGATAAAGGGAGATCCCTGATGGGGGAGAGAGGGAGCCTTCTTCCCCTCTGATGCTGAGGCAGACTATTAATTAATCTAATCACTTCGCTGTTGCCTTGTGGTTCCCCCATCCATCTCTTGTCTCTTGTAATAAACTTAGACTGTAAATTCTCTGGGTCAAGGACCAGCTTCTCACTCTGTACATGTGTAGTATCTAGGGTAATGGGCCCTGATACCTTAGGGCCTTTAGTCGCTACCACAATATAAATAATAAATATTAATAGTGGTGAATATGGCTCATCTGGAAGCATCCTCTACTTGCCTGGTTCTGCAATTGGCACAGATTCCGTAGGTCTGGGATTTCTCTGTGACTGTCCTAATTGAAGAGCATTAGCTGCAGGAATTTTCTTCCTCAAACTTGCACAGATGCCTTGATTGAATATTTTATCACCTGCAATGGTCACAGGGAAACTCTATGGTGGATCTGGTACTTTTAGGAAACAGGCTCCATTAAACATCCCTGTAGTTTGCCTCGATGCTGACCTGGTCCAGCAGTTGTGGAGGTAGGCTGCAGGCGGGGGAGGGTAAATTCCACTAGCTAGTTGAGATAACAATTTTTCTTTCCTCTCTGGACAGTGGATGATTTGTGGCAAAGTCCATTGACTATGGAAGACCTAATCTGCTATAGCTTCCAGGTGGCACGTGGAATGGAGTTCCTGGCATCCAGAAAGGTGAGCTTGCCGTATTATTTTACATCTGTCTGTCTATGAATGATCCTACATGGTGCCCACCATCCTAGTTACTGAATGCCTCATATGTAGGTGTGTGTATTATGCATACGTACACATATACTTCATCTCTGTGTCTCAGTTCCCCCGGCAATGAGGTGGGTGGGGGGATATCAATTTATCCACCAAACCCCCCTGGGAGGTAGGAACCTATTCTTAGTTCCCTTGTTACAGGTGGGGACCTGAAACACAGAGAGATTGAGCCACTGGGTCTCAAGATGTCTGAGGCAGAGGTACAGATAGAACTCAGATCTCCTGAGTTTCAGTGCAGGCCCTTAGCCACAACGCCAACCTTCCTTTTAACTTCAGCCTCTTTCAAAAGACAAAACAAAGGTACCAGCTCCCATAAGGAAGCAAAATGTGACGCGTTTTATTCTCTTTGTTTTTATTCTGTTTCCAGCACCCAACACTCTGTGAGGCAGTTATTTGTGTGGTTGTTATTTATTCTTTGTGAGCTAATGGGATTTGACCCCAGGTCTCCTGAGGTGGAAGGCTAGTGCACCTAAGTGCTGGGTTCCTATTTTAATTGCTACGAGGGAACTGAATGAGAGGCACTTCAGTTTCCCTCTCTACCCCTTCTGATCCCCCACTAGTCCCACTCTTTGTGATTTTGCCATTGTTTTTCCTCTTAGTGTATCCACAGAGATCTGGCAGCTCGGAACATCTTGCTGTCAGAGAACAATGTGGTGAAGATCTGTGACTTTGGACTGGCCCGAGACATCTACAAGGATCCTGACTATGTCAGGAAGGGCAGTGTGAGTATAGAATCTCAGCTAACTCACATCTGGATTAGGACTGGGACTGGAAGTATAAAAACCATACTGTGGCTGGTGTATGCAGGGAAAGACCAGGGAAACAGGAATGAGTGAGTGGTCTAACACCATCTGTGACAGGAGAACATTCAGACTGTAACCCCTCGCTGGGGTTAGCCAGGAATGTGATATTTACTTATCTGGAGTGTGCATATACTGCTATAATCACTAATGAGCTCTAAACAGAGCATGGCAGATCTGTGTACATCTCTCTTCCTTTCCCAGACATCAATCCTCATCCCTCCTGCCCATCAGTCCATCCTTATCTCTCCTTTCTTAGCTTCTTAACTTTCCTTATTCCTCCTCTCTTCCCTGCCTGTTTATCCCTAACCCCCTTCTATATCTACCAGACCTCAATGTTTCCCTACTTTTGACTGAAGAACTGCCTGACTGCACATTTGCGTCTTCATCTGTCTATAAAATTGGCCAGGGAAGAGAAATTGCAGGATGCCTGGCTTTGCTTTCCTGTTGGTATCCATAGCCTTGTTCCAGGCTGTGATGGTGACTGAATTCCAACAGCATGCTTCTGTCCCACAGGCTCGCCTTCCTCTGAAGTGGATGGCTCCAGAAAGCATCTTTGACAAGGTCTACACCACCCAGAGTGATGTCTGGTCCTTTGGAGTCCTCCTCTGGGAGATATTTTCACTAGGTAAGTGGTAGTGGTCATGATGATGATGTCACCATGCCTTGTTGTGCAGGAAGAATGTTCTCTTCTGCAGTATGTCTGAGGGAGAAGTGGGAAGAAAATGACACCTCCTCCCAATGTGGGGCATTCTGGTGATCACTTCCTCCCAGTGCAAGATAAAGGTGGTAGGCGGGACTAGAGGTTCTGGATACAGCCTCCTCCTGATGTGAGGGTTTCTGGCTCAGAAGGAAGATCCACTTCATGAATGGGAGTGGAACAGAATAGTGACTGCATCTCTCAGTTTGGTTTGAGAAGAAAGGTAGAATGAGGAGAAAGTTTGGTTGTTGTCCTATGGACTTCATTTTCCAACCCCTGGACCATCTTTGGATTTTTCTCCTAGGTGCCTCACCCTATCCTGGAGTGCAGATCAATGAGGAGTTCTGCCAGAGACTGAAAGATGGTACCAGGATGAGAGCTCCAGAATACGCAACTGCAGAAATGTGAGTTGGAGATTTCAGACCTGAACCCCCACTAAGGAAATACTATAGAAAACACAAGAAAACATGGGGCCAAGGAGGCCAGGGGAAAGTCCCGGAGGCAGGATGGATAGCCTCTCTCTTTCAACCAGTGTGTGGTGGGCAGGCCCAACCACTCTTTAGCCTGCTACCAAGTCTCCAGGAAGGAGCCTGAAACAAATAAGAATAATCACAAGAACTAGAGGGATGTTTCAGAGCTATCTAAAATAATTCAACTTTAAACTTCCTTCTGTACAGGGTAACCAAACTGGGATGGTGCTGTAGGAGGCCAGGTGGTGACATGGGGGATCACATTCCCCGGCATCACAGGGGTGTCACTGTAGTCCTTGTGTTCAATTGGGAGTTGCAGCTTGAACAAGAAGGATGAACTTGATGAACAGTGTGCGTTGTTTCCTCTTGGCAGTTATCGTATAATGCTGAGCTGCTGGCATGGGGACCCCAAGGAGAGACCAACTTTCTCAGACCTGGTGGAGATCCTGGGGGACCTTCTTCAGGAAAATGTCCAGCAGGTGAGGTTCTCATGCACAGTCATAATCCAGCACCAAACTGCACTGGGCCAGTTTTCTTCAAACAGCTTATTCTTCCTTTCATTGCTGACCATCCTGCTGGCCAGCTATGCCCACATCTGACCCCGTATGTGTTTGTGCATGTGTGTGCAGGCACAGGGGTCAGAGCCTACATTGGTGCAAATCAGCGTAGCACCATTGGAGATACAATATATATGTTGGCTGGTATAAATTAGTGTAAGTTTCACTTTGTAAAATATATACTTCACAGTATCAAACATATCACTATTGTCTAGCTATTGGACAGATCCTTTTCATTATTTCTCGGTTGCCTTTTTAGTATTTTTATCCTTATCTGTAAATTATGACTTTTTCATTTTTAAACTGATTCAAACTCCTGGCAGGCTCCTGCCTCTGTCAGGCACAATTAACAAACACCAGGAATTCTTGAAACTCTCCGGATCTGAGTTTCGTGGACATTTGAATGAAATAGTTATTCTTTTACACAAACACATGCAAACAGTGCCATACAGATTTACCTTAACGTGTTACTAACTGTTACTACACAGTAGCTTATCAGCACTTTTATCTGGTGTGAGCATGCCACTGTGGTTTTAATTTCTCCTTTGCACACTATTTTAGGTGAAGATAGCTGGATGCTTAAATATGACTAACCTTCTCAATTATAAACAAAAATTAACCATTTTATAAATGCAGACATGTCTTGTCTGCAGCTGTGTGCCTTTGGAAAACTGACATTTCGTTGGTACATCACATAACAGGTGTGTGACGTGCAACACACTGCAGGTGCTGCTCAGTAGTTGATAAGTCGGTTAGAGGGAAGTACTATACCCAAGGCAGCACCTGATGTAGTGTTTATTCTGTATTGTACGTACAGGACAGCCCAAAGGCAGTTAAGTGGCTAACAGAGAGCCTAGGGATGGAGGTCAGCAGAACAAGTACCATACATACGTGTTATAAACACCTCAAGAAGAGGAAAGCCTAAGGAACTGTATGCATTATCAAGCTATGGAATTAGAGTTATTTTCTTTCCCTATTCCCCCCATACATACACATCAGCACACACTGTACACACCTCTATGCACACAGACACTTAATTCACTGTACTCAAAGGACATGGAAATCTCCAGGGGGTTATTGTGTTCCAGAAAAGCAAAAGACCTAAAATGGGAATAGAGAGACAAGGTGGGTGAAGTAATCGTGGGAAGGAATATTTCCATTTTATGCAGTGTAGTTGTAGCCGTGTTGGTCCCAGGATATTAGAGAAACAAAGTGGGTGTGGTAATATCTTTTATGGGACCAGCTTCTGTTCTTTTGAGCTTACACAGAGCTTGTCTCTCTCACCAACAGAAGTTGGTCCCATATAAGATATTACCTCATCCACCTTGTCTTTCTAATATCCTGGGACCAACATGGCTACAAGAACACTGCATACAATGGGAACACTCCCTCCCATTATTGAGGGTGTCTATGTACAAAGTTCTCTCCTGTTTACAGAGTCCTCTTCTCTCTGTAAGCACATTCGCTTTCCTTCCCTTCAGGAGGGGAAGGATTACATCCCACTGAATGACTCTCAGAGCTCCGAAGATGACGGCTTCTCCCAAGTGCCTTCCTCTGCCCAGCAGAACTCTGATGAAGAGGAATTTGACATGAGGCTACGCTGCCACAGCTTAGCAGCAAGGTGAGTCCCTGTTGTCCTCTGGGAAACACTGTGAGAGGAAAAGAGAGAGCCAAGCAGTGATCCAGACTTCTAAGGATGCCCTTTGGAAGTGCTAAGATCCCAGTAGTGCTAGGTTGGGAGGTCACATTCTAGGCCAGGGGTAGGCAACCTATGGCACGCGTGCCAAAGGCGGCACGCGAGCTGATTTTCAGTGGCACTCACACTGCCTGGGTCCTGGCCACCAGTCCAGGGGGCTCTGCATTTTAATTTAATTTAAATGAAGCTTCTTAAACATTTTAAAAACCTTATTTACTTTACATACAACAATAGTTTAGTTATATATTATAGACTTATAGAAAGAGACCTTCTAAAAACGTTAAAATGTATTACCGGCACGCAAAACCTTAAATTAGAGTGAATAAATGAAGACTCGGCACACCACTTCTGAAAGGTTGCCGACCCCTGTTCTAGGCAGTCCTGACTCCAACACTTAGAGATCTTGCATCTGGGTTTTGTTCATGTTCTCTTCGGTGACTGGGGAGAGACCTTGATATCTGAGCATACGACCTGCCTCCTCCATCCACCTCCAGCTACACTAACAGGGCGGTCACACTTCCAAGACCATGGCTATAGATTTCAGGGTCCTGTGCATTAGCAAGGGAAGAGACCTGTTAGACTGTCCAGTCTCTCTCTCTTCCAATGCAGGTTGATCCTAGCTGTGCTTTATCTTGTCCCTTTTTAATGATGCAAGTGACAGGCCTGCGCCTCTTTCTTTGGGAGGCCGTTCCACAATCTAATGTTGGGACATGAGGACACCTGCGTGTTGAGGCTTTCATCATGTCTCCGTTCAGTGTAACTGGCTCTGTCCCTCTCACCTTGTCCCCTACAGCAATACATCAGCAGCTACCCCTGCTGCTAAGCACTGTAACCCTACCCCTGCTCAGGTGAACAGCTCCTCTGTTTGGGTAGGTGGAAACCTTTGGTGGACTGGGGCTAGATTGGAAAGTCTGCCTTACTGCCACCCTCACTAAAGTGTGCTTTCTGCTGCAGGAGGGACAGGGAACACAATAAGAATGGGAGGCTACCTCACAGCACCGGAGTCTTGAGGTGTTTGAATCCCTCCAGCCCCCTTAAATGCCCCATTGTGGTTGCCTGCTCCCCAGAGTAAGCTCTGTATTGAGAGGGTAGCATAGGGCTAGTGACCTGTTATGGAGCACCGATCCAGATATTGGCTTATTCGGTTTACTGTGTGCTATATACTTCTCTCGCCAGATACTATAACTGTGTGTCATTCCCTGGTTGTTTGACTGGAGGAAATCAGATAAGGTGTCCATCCAGAATAAAGACATTTGAAGAGTTTCCCATGACACACACAATGTCTAAAACACACCCGGTGAGTAGAGTCTGGGTGGAGATGGGCAGGGAGGGATGAGGGGATTGTTTGTTTTCTGGCCCATTTACTGGTGATGGAGGAAGGACGATTCTCTATCTGTCCATCCCAACACGATCTCATCCCGTCCCATGCACACTCATCTATCTGTCATGTAAGGATTTTCTATAGCGCCGATCACTGTATGAGCTGAGTGTTGAACAAGTAAATTAGATCTACCAGCGAGGTCCAGAGAGGATTCGGGTCTTCGCCCATCCCAGGTTTGTAAGAACAAGGCCAATAGGTCAAGCACACTGAAATCCATGACAGGACCAGTCATATGCTAATAACCTTGTGCCAGACTTTAACAATCCCTGGTCCGCATTGTATAACACTTGGGAATGCTCCCCAGGCAGCCACACGCAAACGCTACATTTGCACATGCCATTTTCAGGAGGCTACATTTGAAAAGTGGGCCCCAGTGAAACTATGGCACTTGCAGATAAAATTGTCCCCTCGGGGTGACTTTCTCACCCTTCCCAGCTACCTCCTGTATTTGATTTAATGAAGGATTGAGTCTGCGCTTGATGAGCGAATGGATCACTTGACAGGGATGGTACTCATAATGCATGTTGCTTCCTTGTTTCCTCCCAGGACAATCAAACGGACAGTGGGATGGTCCTGGCATCAGAGGAATTTGAGAGGATAGAAAACAGACACAGAAAAGAAGGTGGATTCAGGTACCTCCTTAACTCGCTCCTGTGGACCACTCTTGTTGTCCACAGCAGTGCTTGCTGTGAGGCACCCTGAGGCAAAAATGCTCTGAGATCACTGAAGTATCTGCAGTCGCCTACCCATAGAATCTGCTACTGGAGGCAGCATTCCTAGAGCCCTCTGCAATAAAGGGCTTGATTGGTCTTATGGCTTTTGCATGGTGAAGTTGGGCTGAGTCAGCTGAATGAAACGTATAAACTTCTAACAAGTGGTAAAATACCTCAACAAATCGACCTGTGAAAGCTGTTGTTAAATAAAAACAACCCCTTGTCGACAGCCCAAAACACATTCCATAAGGCAAAGGAGTAATGTCTCTGTTGAGATAACAAGGCACACGGAAGTACTTGTCCACTTCTCCCTCAAGCACCTCCACGCTTTTTTCCCACATCACCCACTGCACCTGGGAAAATCTCCCCAGCAAATTTCATAAAGCCACCACGTCTATTAAAATCCTTCCTTACATCTTTCCTCTGTCATAATGCCTACAAATCATTGCCCAGTGGCGTTAGTTAGGCAGGTGGTAAGTTGAGTTTTCTGCTTTTCTGCTAAACTCTGTTCATATTGTTACCTTGTCCTCCTGCACTGCCCCACCTGGTTTGTTCTGCCACCTGTTGCATCCTGTCTGACACCTAGACTTGTACCTGCCTGGGGCAGGATCTGTCTTCATTGTTACTTGTCTCTACAGTGCCTGACACAATGGGGTCCTGAAACTTGATTGGGGTTCCCAGCTGCAAGCCTAAAACAATATAATAATCATCATGCAGCTGCAAAAGGCTACTTTGCAGCAGAGCCAGTAGGGAACCGGATGCAGGAATGTGTGTGGTGGGCGTGGGTCTCCCTGCTTGGCAGTACACACTGAGGAGAAGGGGGAGGAGGAGGCAGGTCAGGGAGTGGGACCTGGGGATCCTCCTCTGGACATAGGGGCCCTACAAAGACTAGTCCAGTCATTGAGTTGAAATAGCTTCCATAGAGCAGCCTGTGTGGGAAGATTCTAACACATGCACACCTGCCCAGTCTCAGGCCCGGGGCCTGAGTATGCTGCATACCAGTGTGGTGGGTGACCCGGATGTTAGAGTGCTGGGCGTCAGAGCGCTGGCTGTTAGCTTATTGGCTGTTTGTTAGCATGCAGGGTGTCCCCCTGAATGCCTGCCTTGCCTCCATGCTTTACCAGTTCTTTAATGGGGTTCTTTCTGATGCTGGGAAGCCTCTCTGAGAGGTGCTGGGTTTCTCCAGTACTGCTCTGAACTGATTCTCTGCATCTCTCTTTGCTAACAGCAGTAAAGGGCCCAGTCGAAATGCAGAGTTGGCAGTGGAACAGTCGGACCTGAGAGGCAGGTGTCGACCGTTGTATCAGTCCCAGGTCGGAGGCCAGACTTTTTACAACAGTGAATATGGGGAACTGTCAGAACACTCAGAGGATGGCAGCTACACCCCACCCGGAGAGGGGGCCAGTCCCTCCGCTGTCCATGCGTCCTTCTTCTCAGAGCAGTATTAACAGGAACAGGCTGCGGAGACACCATGCCAAGACACCACCTTCCACCCTTCATGCTGCATTGCCACTGCCATATGGAGCTTCCCCTCCAACCTAGAACAAACCACAGCAGGAAATCCCCACAAAACAGATGGAGAAAGGGAGCGAGAACACCTCGGAATTACAGACTGATGACTCAGGATGCAGCTTCTGATCCACTCAGGCACGGGAGAGAGCACATCACTGATTGGGATGTTTTGTTTTATTTGTACGGGTGAGATGGACTAATTCCACTAGTTAGTGTGCATCTGTGCTGAGTGCTGCAACTGCCTCTCCACATCCAGCCTCTATTCAGATAGGTTTCCACTCAATAAGCCCCATTTCAGGTCAGATATAAATAGATCTGTCTGAGTCAAGGCTCTTCCTGATGTGCAGCCTCAATTTTTTTTCCTTGGATTGTTTTTTCTACTCTCTTAGTCTTCATGACTTCAGCCACTGAGGAGAGGGACAGAACCAAAGGGAAGACTTACGAAGTGGTACCAGCAACAAGAGCAGGACGTTTCTGAGCGGTGGATGGGAGGATCCCAGTGGATTCAGATATTCCCCGTAAACATACCAATGTGTGTGTGACCCACTAGGCACGAAAGCACTCCCAGCCCCTCAAAACCACTTCATCCAGTCCCACCAATATTCCTTTGTGAATGATCCCCAGGCATTTAGCATCCCTAGCAATGGAGACCTGCCTTTATATCAGATGGAATATTTTTGCCATTTTAAGCAACAAGCCCTGAAACGGTTATCAGCTAATAGCTAAAGTCACCCCAGTGAGATAGAGAAATATCCACTGTTTTTGTAGACCCTGTGAAAAAGTCAAGTTTTATACACTCTGTGCTGGCAGCAGGTAACTAACCACCCCTCTCCTCAGAGCCCTGCTACAGTTTGTTGCTCCAATTAAAAAGTAAACAAAACAAAGTCATGTTAATTTCAACTGGATTCTAAACACAGAGGGAAAATCAGTGTTTGATGAAAGGAAAAGATCAAAGAGGTCGAATGTGACATTTTTATTTGCAATGAGCTGTAAGGGTTTTACAAACAATGGAGAATACAAAGCAAAAAGATCAAGTCCCTTTAGTTGCATCACTTTGTTTGCTGGCATCACTGCAGTGGAAGAGAGAACCCTGCATTGTGGGTCTGGTAAGTGCTATTAACTTGGATAGACTATATTGGCTTCACATACATTTGCACCCACTTTCAGCAGCCAGTGAGCCATTGCCCCAGCAGGATCTCCAAAGGGGAGACCACACCTCAGACAGACTCCTCTTCAGCATCCATCACAGCACTTTGCCAGAGTCTCCAGCATAGTGAACCTGTCTTTCATTCCAATGGGCTTTCTTAGCTGTGGGATCAAGAACTATTGGTTTCTACAGAAGCAGCTTCAGTGGCTTTTTTATGTGAAATCACATGAGCTCAGAAGCTCTGGGAACTCTCTGTGCAGCTCATCTGAACACATTTCTGTTCTGATTCCCTGCCATTCCCCACCTGCTTTTCCTCTCCCTGCCACAGAGTATCTTCACAAAAGCGTCAGAGGAATCTTTGTGAAGAGGCTCATTTGAGCAGCTTGTGAGTTTCCTTTTAGCATCTCATCCCACACACCTTTCAGAGGCAGAAACTCCCTATACCTTTGGCGTCTCAGCACCAGAGGAATTCTGCTTGCAGGCCAGGCTTCTATGTATAGAACTAAGGGTTTTGTTTTGACTTTATTATTATTTTTTTTGTATCAGATATATTTTTCCAGATTCTATTTTTCCTCCATAAGAGGGTTTTGTGCATTTACAAAGCTGGCACTACCATTGTCTGTACCTTTCCCACATTGAGTTGTATGCCATGGCTGCACTCAATGTCTTGTCTGTTTGATTACAATTCTCTGCACAAGTGTGGGGCTGTGAGTTTACTTGATGAATGGGAATGTAGGTGGTTTTGTTTTTAAAATTACATATAGACATCCGCAAGGCACAAAATCAGTCCACCAAAATATTGTTCTTCCCTTCTGTGTCAGTGGAATTATAGTATGATGTGCATATCAGAGAGCTGGAGGAGATTCCCCAAAATTCAGACCTCCCTGTGCCTGCTAATCCCACTTCACCCCGTGGGAATTCATCCCACAGTTGTCAGCTGCTAGAGTAGCTTTAAGTTGCGGTCATGACTCAAGTAAGGAACCCTACTCATGGAGGCTGCTAGGAGAGACACTGAATCAGTGCATCCTCTAGGTGCCTAGGCCATGCCCTATACTGTCACCCATTTCTCAGCTGCAGCAGCCCCTTGGCTCTGGGGAGGTTGATTCTGTGCCTGGCTCACTGTGGCAGAAGCTGGCATAAACCCAGGCTGAATTTAGCCCACTCTCTTGATGCATCCTTTAGACCCAGCCTTTTTTGTCCTGATTATACTCATCACACCTGCCAGCCTTCAATGTTCCATAGAAAAGAGTTCACCTGAAAATACACTTCAGCTGCAAAAAAGCCCTAAAAAATATTTACCAATAAAACAGCAAATAAAACGCCACTGTACAAAGGGGCCAAAAGGCCTTCTCAATCCGATGGTTGAAAATGTACCAGCAAACCCCACATCTAACAGAGTCCCAGCACAGTTTCCCAGAGCAGTGTGTCCAGGGCTTTTTGAAATAGCCTGGTTATCATCACAAGCAATGAGCCACACTGCTGTCTGTGCTTCTGTATTCAGAATACAGAGTGGATGGGCATTCCATATACGTGTGCACAAGCATCAGTCTATGGAAAAGTTATTGCACTAAAATCCATTGTTTAAAGACAGCCTGGGTGAGTTCATCTGCAGGTCAAGGGCAAGGAGCTGGAATGACATTTTATTTTGAATGTTGCAATCGTACTTCAGCAGAGATTTGCTTTGCTTCCTATATTTTGTACCCTCTTTAGGGTGGAGGGGCAGGAGGGGTGGGGGAATCAAATCCTATTATATTTGCAACAACATTAATACATGCGTAACATACACATAATATGAGTAAACCTGTCTACTCTGCAGACACTCCCTCTGATGTAGTATCAATGTAACGTGTGACCATGCACAGTTGTATAGACACTTGTATTTTCAGTCATTTAAAAGCACACTATCAAGATTAAAATGATAGTGGAAAAAGCTGACATTCTTTCCTATGTTATTGCCACCATCCATGATTATTAAAATTGACAGTTTTAAAAATCAATGTTTTCATCATTTCTGCCATTTTTTACATTCTGCAACTTAGATTGAGCAATGAAATGAGGTTGATCTGTTTCATTTTCGGTTCTGATGCACTAGCCCCACGCTGCAATGTTTGGGCTTCCACAATTACAGTAGACAATTTCAACTTTTAAAACCCCTGGTTTAATTTCTGTACCTATTAGGTTTAGCAACACCCACACTGAACCTAATTTTTGAGGCTAAGAGATTTGTTATTATGCCATAAAAAATGACCAATATACTGCTGGTTTCATTTTCTTTACCACTCATTAGTTATTACAGATCATTCCTCTCTCATGAAAATAAAGTGTTTGACACAGAGCACTGGCATGTATTCTCTACTTGCTCGTAGGTATGCACACCCCCAGTCAAAACCATTGGCTTACATGTGAATCAAGTAATGCTTCCTTTACATGCCAATATTTTAAGCTGGTACCAGTTGTTGCCACAGCAGCATTGAAAGTTTTGGTGAAGTGGCCTTTGATGCAAGTAGGATAGTAAGGGTTGCATGTGAATGGATAAGTGTGTTTGTGTGTGAGTGTAAGTGGATGTTGTGTGTGTGAGAAAGTGTGTGTGTGTGTGTGTCTCTCTCTCTGTTACACAGGAGTGTTTGTGGGTTTTTTAAAATCACTTTATTTGAGTCCTGTCTCTGACAGTTCACAGTTATATATCAAACCAGTTAGAACACTGCTTTTTTCCCCCTCTCCTCCTATAGTACTTGTTAAACTTTGTCATTAAGAGTTTTGTTGTAATATCTAAATGTGAAATTAAATAAAGTCATAACTTTCACCTGCTTTCTGTCATTTCTGAAGTTACATAGCTTTGGCAGCTACAGAGATGCTGGTCCTTGCTAGTCGCAATGACTGTGATCTTCACACAAAACTCAAGCTTGAATCCAAACCTTGTTTGAAATCTAACTCCGATCAATTAACATGTTTTAGTTTTATTATTTCACGTTTGTGTCTCTTTGCATTTCCTCCTTTCAGGCAGGAAACAGCTGTTCTTGTGGCATTTCCAGGATGAAAGTTAGTCTTTTCTCATGAGATCCTTGGATAAAGCCGGATACACTTTGGATAAGTATGTTTATCTGAACCAATGACCTGAAAACTAAGAGCTTCACTCAGCAAGACCCTTAAAATACTGACCAGATACTTTGGGGTTTCATTAATGTTTTATTGTCTAGCCAAAGTCTACACAAATGGGACACACCTTCTAATTTACCTTCTTTAATGTTGCCGCTCCTCCGATGGCTGTCTCTTGCACATGTTATCCAGCTAATTTTATAGCGTTTCTCAAACTGTGGGTCGGGACCCCAAAGTGAGTTGCAACCCCATTTTAATAGGGTCGTCAGAGCTGGCATTGGACTTGCTGGGGATCGGACCGAAGCCAAAGCCTGAGCCCCACCACCAGGGGCCGAAGCAGAAGCCCAAGGGCTCAGGCTACGGATTCAGCCCTGGGCGGCAGGGCTCCGGTTACAGACCTCCCATCAGGCTTCGGCTTTGGCCCCCCATCCTGGGGCTGCGGGGCTTGGGCGGGCTCAAGCTTCAGTCCCCCTTCCTGGGGTCATGTAGTAATTTTTTTTGTCAGAAGGGGGTTGCGGTGCAATGAAGTTCGAGAACCAACCGCTGAGCCAGTGGCACTGGAACCGGGGGTACCAGGGCCCTCCCACTTTTTGAAAGTGGGTTGGCCCGGCCTGTCCACTTTTCGCTGGGGTGGACCCTGCTACTTCCCCTCCTCCTCGCCCCACCCCCCAGCCAGGCCAGTGTGGAGCCCAGCCAGGGAGCCCGGGGCAGCTGTGAGGAGCCATGGCGCGGACCCTCCACCTGCCCTGGTCGGGGGGCCTGAGCAGCCCCCAGCCTGTGTCCCTGCCCCCCAGGCCCTCCGCCCAGGTCAGGTGAAGGGTCTGCACTGTAGCTACCCACAACTGCCCACCCAGCTCTTATCATAGCCAGGCTGTGGCTCCGAGGCACACACACACACTCACCCCGGGCTGGAGCCGGGTCGAGAAGAGCCATGCAGGCAGCTGTGGGGAGCCTGGGTCCCTCCACCTGCCTTGATCAGGGGATCTGGGGGACGGGCAGGGAGCTGCTTTTGGCCCCACCACAGGTGGGAAGGGGGTGTGCTCCCCAGCCCTGCTCTGGCTTATGGCTTGGCTGGGGTTGGGGCCTCGGGGGGGGGGGGGAGGGTGACCAGACGTTCCGATTTTATCGGGACCGTCCCGATATTTCGGTCTCTGTCCCGCGTCCCGACCGATCTTTGGTCGGGACGCGGGACAGAGATATCCGCAGGCAGCACTTTTTTTTTTTTTTTTTCTCTGTGCCTCAGCCGGGACTCGCTCGGCTTTTTTTTTTCTCAGCACACACACCCCCCCCCCCATGTGTCCCGATATTTCATTCCCCTCATCTGGTCACCCTAGGGGGGGGGGCACCACTTTTGGGAAGGCTCTGGCGCCCTTGCGCTGAGCTAGAAGGATGTACGAATGGCCTCCTCCAAATATGGTGATGCTCTGAGATTGGCTGGCAAAAGTCAAAGCGAGCCCCAAAGCACCCTGTCAGAAACACCCTACTGTAGACGACCTCTCCTGACCTCATGATCAAGAGTCTCAAGACCCTTCCGGATCCATTTTTGCTCCCTGTGAATCCCACCCACTGTCATACCCCTTTCCGCCTGCGCACTGCTGCCTGTTGTCTGAGTTCCACTTAGCTGCCCTCAGAAGTAGGTGAGAATTTTTTTCTTCTCCAATACTCCCCTAGGTGGTGCTGTAGCTCTGACAGTGTCTTCTACAGGATGGGAAATGGCTCAGGGGCAGGTGAGGCACAGCACTGCAGGTTGAACATTTGTACCATAAAAAGTAAAGACCAGGATGAAATTTAGGCCTCTTGCGCTGGGGTAGAGGAAGGATGTGCTTTTACGGAAATTTTCAGCAGCTCTTTCACTGGGGAAATTTGTGCAGTTAAGAAAAAGTATGAACGTTTCCTGAAAATACACAAACTTTAATGCCAGCCAAACCCTGGCAGCCTCCTCTGTTTAACCACAATAGGGTGAGCTTGCGAAATCTCTGGGGAAAAAACAGGCCCTTAGGGTACGTCTACACTGCAAACAAAAACAAAAACAAAAACAAAAAAAAACCCTGCAGCATGAAGTCTGACAGTCTGACTCTGGCTTGCACTGTGGGGCTAAAAATAACAATGTAGACATTTGAAATCAGGCTGGAGCCCAGGCTCTGAGACCCCACCCCTTTCAGCCTGAGCCAGAATGTCTACAGTGCAGTTTTTAGTCCCACAAACCAAGCCCCGTGAGCCTGAGTCAGCTGACCCAGACCAGCCATGGCCATGCTGCAGGTCTTTTACTGCAGCGTAGACAAACCCTCAGATGCTGGACAGCAGATAAAGATGATGTTGTGACAGCCCAGTTCAGCAAAACTCTCTGCAGCAATTCAAGTAGCTGCATCTCGTGGGGAGTGAGAGGGAAAGTACACTCACCAGTGCTGACTCTCCAGGCATAGAAGGGGTACAATTCACAACTGCCATGCCTCTTGGGTTTAATGCTTTGTTGCAGCTGTGCTATCCTTGGCACAAAAACAGGGTGTAAGAGAACAAATATGGCTTTAAACTACCTTTCCCCTTTTCTCAGGTTGGCCAGGGGCCTGCTCAGTCCCCTTTGTAATTAGAGCCTTCAGACTGATCTACTTTACATTTGACTACCTAGAGCCATACGGTCATGCCCCATTTTTCCTAACCAGGCCCTCAATGCTTGTGGCTGCAAGGGGGGGGTGACAGAGAGACATTATGCCAGCTGTATGCTACCTAGAGATTTGCCCTATCTAGGGAAATTCTCCAGTGGCCAGGTGTGCTGGAGTGGTGTAAAAGGGTTGAAACACAAGAGAAAAGGTGGTCCCACCTGTGCAAAGTGATCTACCATTCTGATTTGGTGGTGTTGTACACCTACTTTGCACAGGTGCTACTGACGATATAAGATGCCAGGTGAAGGTGCTCAAGAATGAGGCCCACAATATGCAGCAGACATGGAAGAGATGATGGAATGTAGCACCCACAAGGAGATTAATGAATTGGGAAGTACTAAATGGGAAAAAAGGTAACACATAGAAAAGGGGCAGAGGGAAAAGGCAGAAATTCTCAAGTGAAATTTAGAGGCAGTATAGTCTAGTGTGGTTAGAGCAGGGGACTGGGAGTTAGGACGCCCATGTTCTATTCCCAGCTCTGATACTTGCTGTGTGACCCTGGTCATCTTATGTCCCAGTGACTTGGTTTACCTAGCTGTAAAATAGAGATAATTCTTATTTCATCCTCAGGAGAGTTGTGAGGGATAATTGATGCTTATGAAGTACTTTGAGATCTTTGGAAGAATGGAAGCATAGTAATAACAACTAATACTTATACCCTCAAAGGGCTGGATCAGACATTAACCAAATAATCCTCACAACATCCCTGTGAGGTTGCTATTATTATCCCCACTTTACAGCTGAGGAAACTGAAATACAGAAGGGAAGTGAATGTCCCAGCATCACACATCAAGACCCAGGGTGAGAAATCAGCATTTCCTGAGGTCCATCACTGGGCACACACCTCCAGACCATGCTCTCTATAGAAATGCAAAAAGCTGCTATTACATGCTTTACCCCTATTCATCCTTGCCTTGCAGCTCCTTCTGGTTGGCACAAAGGCGCTACAGACCAGGTGTCAGGGACCACCTAGAAATGCCTCCAGCACAGCCAATTCCACCAGCACCATGCTGCCTTCACAACAGCCCTTGGGATAGGGGACATTCTGGGGGCAAAGATGGACTGGAGGAAGCAGACGGGGGCAGGAGTGTGTGGTGGGGCATTTTTTCCCCCCAGGAATTCTGTGCCCCTACAAAGCCGTATAGGGGCCGTTGAAGCAAGGGCACAAATTAGCACAGCCTGGCAGGCTGCCCTAACTTGCACTGTGGGCCACCCCAGCCCCTGCTGCCACTGAACAGGGAAAGAGTAAACTGCCTCTCCTCCGTCCTGGAGCTGGTGCCTGCACCAGTGCCAAGATGAATCCAGCTGTTTATGAGGACTGCTCTGGGAAAAGCGGTATTTCAACAGTAAAAGTGCTAGCTCTGAGTTTGCTTTAAACACCACAGAGCTGCTGGCCCATAAAATTAAACTGCCATCTGTATTCCAAGCGTGATGAGACAGGGTTCTGGAACATTACCTATGAAGGCATTATTGAAATATGAGCATTTGTCATTACCGTTGCCTTGTGGTCCCTCCCCCTTGTATACAGGATGAAAGGTTTTGTAAAATGCTTAGAGGCCATTAGTGAAATCATTGTGGTTCTTCACCCAGCATTTCCCAAGCAGGAGAGGGGGGAAAAATATGATGCGAAAGCAGAACATTCCACTGCTGCTTCAAAGACATTTCCTGCATTGTATTGACATTTCTATAGAGCTTTTCATAAGCAGCATCTCAGAGGATTTTACAGCTCCACAAGTTACATGCCTTTAGTGGGCCTCGTGGGCCAGTTTGTGCTCTCAGAGGCACACATCTGATTCCCACTACCTTCGTTGGAAATTACACGGACATTTCCAAGGACAGAATTTAACCGCCTGGTTACAGGTAAAAGAAAATACCGAAAGTTCTTTCTCCTTGCTAGCTCACATGCATCTGTGACCAGGTGCATCACAACAGGATAAGCTGCAACTGTTATCGAGTGGAGCAGTTTAACCACAATATTTAAGGTTAATCACTACCCTTATCTTGAGGCCTTCCACAGCTGTTGGTAAAGTCATCAGGGAGTGCATATCTCAAAAGAACATCAGCACAATTATTTGCTCAGGAATTCAGAAAGTATTCTCAACAAAGGCCCTGTGAAGACTGAAATACTGGATTACTAGTTTTCCTTCCCATAAATAAGTTTCAGATACTTTGCCTATGTGAGGCCTGGAAGGGTTTTTTTGGTGTTTTATTTTTGATTATCCCTGTGGCCAGATACTTGGAACTTCTATGATGTTATTTAACTGAAGAAATCTAATTATTCAAACCATGATATTACAGTATTCATAGGATTAACATTTTTTCATTTTACTACAGAAAACAAAGGCCAACTCATGCAGCAATGGCCAAATGTCCTGGCCAAATTCCAAATTAGGTTGTTACACTGTAGTTACACCATTACAATTCTCTCTCTAGTTTCAATTGGCTAAATTATTTTGTACTTTCCCACATAACCACTCCTTCCTCCCATGCATACAACACACATTTTTCCATTATAGACATGTGCTTTTAATCATGCTCACTGATCTGCTTGGTACTCAGCAGAACTCTGGATCTTAGAGGTAAAAAGGCTAAAAGAATAATGGAGACCCTCTAGGCACAGTATTTGTCCTTGTCTAAATCCCTGACTCAGAAAACTGAGTTAGTGAGCCAAGTATTTCTTCAATATAATAACTGTAAAGTATCTAAAATGGCCCAAACATTGTATTTAGGGCTCTTAATAGTCTATTGAATTCTAGTTTATGTCCTAGAGGCACTGACAGGGCTTCTGAGGAAGAATGGCAGCAGTTGTGTTTTGCAAAATCTTTTGTTAAGAAAATTGAGCCTGTCAAAGATCAGATGCCGCTTCAGATCAAAGTCTTGAGAGTCCAACCTGAGGGCATTGTTATGTCCTTCTGATTTTCCTTTCAGTACATTTCAGACTGGTGGCAGTCTTGGAGACAGAGGGGCCATATCCTGCTCATACATATGACACCATGAATCCTGACTGACTCTGGTGAGTCGCTGAAGTAACTGAGAGCAGAATCTGATCCTGTTGTCCAGAGACCATCCCCATGTGGTCCCAACCAGAAGAGACCTATCTCTAGGGGTGAGGGGCAGTTCTCTCCCCAAACCTACTCTCTTCCAGGCCCATTGACAAAGAGACCCATTACACCTCCCTCCCTTAGGCCTTGCTCAGCTTTGTCACCCCTGCTCCCCTGCGGCACCCAAATCTGTGGCTTCCATCCCCATCAGAAGGTGCAGCTCCCAGGTGGGAAGGAGACACTGCAACCCATCAAAGGAAGTAGCTAGGATCCCAGTAGGAAGCACCCCTTCTCCCCTTCTCCCCAGCTCCTCCACTCCCTATCCCTTGCGCATGGGGTGCAGCAGACTGATGCTAGCTCCACCCCTTTCCCTGACTAGCCCCGCCCCTCCCCACCTCCAGGCCCCTCCCCTCAGTGTAATAGCCATCCGCTTTCTAGGTAGCCTCGCCCCCGGGTGGGTGTGACTCCCTGCAGAACCGCCCTCTCCCCCTGTTAACCACGCCCCCAAGTGGGTGTGACTCTCCAGAGCCCCGCCTCCCCCTCATGGCGATGGGCGGGGGTGGGGCCTAGTGCGCCTGCGCAGCAGGCGGGGAAGTAGGAGCTGGCTGTTGTCGGGCTCGGTGGGCTGGGCGCGGACTCGGGCTTTGCCTGAGGAGCGGGTCGGGTCGGCGCCTCCTGGAGCCCCGGCCCGGGAAGGGAGCTGCGGGGACGGGCCCGGAGCCGGACATGGCGCGGTAGCCGTCAGCGGGAGCGGCCGGGCAGGAGGGGCAGCCCCCGCGGCACCGAGCGGATCCCTGCCCGCGGGGGAGGCTGCGAGTCTGAGCGGGATCCTGAGGCGAGGGGGGAGGGGCTGCGAGCTCCCGACGGAGTCCGAAGCGCGCGGGGAGGAGACCTGCAGCCCCGGCGGGCGCCCCTCGCGCTGGCCGGTGCCCGCTGCGCGCCCAGCCCGGTGACACGCAGCGGGGGGGCGCGAGCCGCCGCCGCCGCCGCATCCCCCCGGCCCGGCAGGCGGCTGGGGCCACTGGCTGCCGCACGCTCTCCGTAGCAGCGAGGGCACAGAGCGGGACTCTCCGCCCGGGGGGGGGCTGCTTCGAGCCGCGCCAGCCCTGCGCTGACACCCGAGGCCGGGCTGTGGCGGGATGCGCAGGAGCCGCCCGCGCCTGTGAGTCCAAGTTCGGGGGGGGGCCTTCATCGGTAGCTCATTGGGGCCACCTGCAGTGCCACTGGCCCGTGGATGGACTGCCTGGGGCCCGAGGGCTTCCCTGCCGCCTCCCGTGCTGCGAGTCCGCGGCCCCTTTCTGCGTGTGGGGCAATAAACACACGCGCTGTGCTGTAGGAGGCGCCTTGGCCTGTGAAGACACTTCACAAATCTACATCTGGGCTCGGTCCACTTCGGATGAAGATGATGCTCGCGAAGTGGACTTCACAGTCTTGGAACCGTCTCTCTTCCTTGCCAGTCTTGGTCCTGGTTAACTGTTGGGTCTTGTTGGCTACCGCGGATAACACCAGTCAGGCATATTACACAGCCCTCATCAATGTGACTGTATTGAACCCCGACCGAGTCAGCCCGACGTTACTAAGGATCGATCGTGGACGCTACGGGCAGGATTCCCCCAAAGTGGAGGTCAAAGGCCTGCTTCTGGCACCAGTGCCGATCAACGGAGGTAAATATCGTTGACCACCTCTTTTCCTTTATTGTGAATGGAGAGGCTGTGCCTTGAAAGCATCCTAGATCTTTTGATGGGTTTTGGATGGTATGCTTGATTATTGAGTAAGATTATGATGGGTAGCGCACACAAAATAAACACAGCTACTAACAAAATAAACTTGGCCCATGCTGTCTTGTGCTGTGGTGACTAGTAAACTATCTAATCTGATCTCAGAGTAAATCATTCATTTGCTATCTGGTAACTGCTCTGTCAACAAGATATCTGTGTGTCAGGCTTGCAGATTTTCATTGTTATCTCTGGCAAAGAAGAGGAAGGAGGACTTTCCCTTGCTAGAATATTCATAATCTGTTTCTGAGTGTGCTAGTACTGAGCAATTGTACAGGGTTCAGCAAGTGTTAGTCATGTCGAGACTCGTGCATTCTTTCTGAATTAATGGCAGTGTTAGATATTAGGTATTTTTGATACATTACTTAGTGCATTAAACAATTTCCAATGTCAAAATTGCTAAACCGTCTCTTCTCAGAACTTCCATACTAGGTATTTATCAGGAGAATTTGATGTGTCTACCTGCATTAAACTACTTGATAGCATAGTCAGTTATACACTTAACCTTATTTCTATGTATTTGCAGTTACAGGATGGTTGAAGTCACTAAGCTTGCATCCTGGTGTGTGTCAGACACCCACAGTATGCTTGCATCTGATACAAGCAATACACCACATATGTGGCTCTGTGTAATTACACCTTACCCAGATTTCATCCTTTATTAATGTGTGCACTATTTTTGTAACTAGTGTGATATTAGCATTTTAAATAAAATGTGAATGTAATAGCTTTAACTTTTTTGTTGGTTGCATTTTGATAAATAAAATGTGAGATTCTTAGAGAGAATATTAACCTATTCATGTTGTTCTTTTAATGATACTAATCTTGTCAGGGCTGGAATTAAAGCCATTAACTAGGAGTACTTAAGCAAGTCAAAATAGTAAAAATTTTAAATAGTATTTCTTGAATTAAATGATGTATCACGGGGTTTGCAGGCTGCTACCTTTCTTGGATAATGGGCTTACTTGATGGATCATATCTGGCTCCTAGCATGTTTTCTGGATGCTGTACTTCTGCAGAGAGAGGGGAATATAAAATAAATTAATCTTCTACTGCTTGTAATGTAAACCCAGAAACGAATATCTAGTATTTTTTTGGGGGGGGGAACCCAAAATGTACATTTTTAAAAGAATTGAAAAAATCTTTTGAATTGTCCTAATTACCTGTCACAAATCTTAACATCACAATATTATGTTTTGATGCTGAAGGCCACTTATAGGGTTTGCCTTGACTAGGCTAAAATATGAGTGGATTTTTTTGTCTTTGTTTTTTGGAATGTGGTAATATGTTTTAAAAGTCTAGTGTAGTGTCAAGGCAAGTTGTATTTTAGCACATGCTAGCTGGTCTAGTTGAAGCCCTGAGCTTCACGAGTTTTTAGAAATGTTACTTAGAACATGCTAGAATAACACATTCTGAAAAACACTTCTTTTTTTTTATCATAGTCAAAATAAAACCATAGAATGATTGTTCCGGAAGGGCACTTGGGAGGGATGGATTTGGAATTCAAATAAAGGCCCTCCAGTGGTAGTTGACCTCTTTTTTTGAGTCTCTATTCTCTCCCACTTCCCCCCCTCCTTCCTCACCCCCCGAAAACTTGAAATGAAATTAAGATGCTTTCTTGGTGAAGTGGAATGAGATGCAAAACAATGTCTTATAGATGGTATTGTATCTTTTTAACATATATTGTTTTTAGTATATGAAAGAGTCTAACATCTGGATTTCCTTTACCGCAAAGTGCTGCATCTTTTATCAATAAAAATTATTGATGAAACCATCCTTAATTCTATTTTAGCAGTCTTTTCCATTCTATTCTGATAGTCATCGCCAAAGAGTTAATGAAAGCATTTGTCAAAGGATGATAGTATTTTCACTGGAATAACAGGAGAAAAGCTAAATAAAACCTTAGCAAGTCCATGAACAGCCTTCAAAAGTATAACATGACAAATAATTTCAGCTAGGCAGCATGGTGAATCATGAAATTGCAGACCTGAATTATTGCGGTTTTGACATGCTGTAATCATTAATGTTTGATATGTCATCACTTGCTGAACAAGTTCAGTTCTGTCCTTCAGCTTGTCAAGAGAAGCCTATAAAGGTAGACCTAACTGTCTTCCACTCTTCCTTTAATCTCTTTTATGAAGTGCTTTATACTGCTCTGTTAAAACCTTGCATATTTTGCTTTGTTTGTGCAAAGACACATTTTCCCACAGGTAAAAATAATAGTATTACACAATTCATTTAGTGTAGAGAAGATTGAAATATTTATTTCACAAGCTATAACTAACATACCTGTTTGCACACTTATAAATAGTCTTAAGGGGTTTTTGTTTTATGTTGGTTGTATTGCTGTATTTGATAAGTGAGCCTTAATGCCTTCCTGCTACTAGCAGTTGCCCTAATACCTTTATCATTGTCTGTTTAACTTGCTGCAAGAGTTTTAGAAGATAATAATAACAACTCTTAAACCAGAATAACTAGTGCAGTCCTTTGCTGAACTAGGACTGTAATCTTGTCTATACATCGACTCTTTACCTGTCACTTAGGCTGAGCAGAAAAGACCTTGTATTTGTGATATTATATATGCAGATTTACTGATAGTGAAGTTAGGGCTTGGTAACAGCCCACTCAATCACTGTCTTGCATGGAATTTTCGTGAACCTGGGTGCTCAGCATAATGACTTTGCTTATGCATATACTGAGAGCATCCCTGTGTTGAGGACCTGAAATGCCCCTCTTTGTGTGCAAATGTTACTTCAGTGCACTGTAGTCTCTTGTTCATTGCATATAGAGAAGTAAATTACTTTCACACATAGTGGCATTAGGACCAATCCTGAAGATACTTAACTTCCATAATGGGACCCCTCCTGGTACTAGGTAGTGTTCATGACTTGGCTCTTTGTTTACTCAATATTTGTATATGCTTTTAAAACAAATTTTTAAGATGCTGTAGTCCCCTGCAATTATGTGGTGGTCTTCCCAGACGTTAAAGATGTGATTGCATCATGCTGCAATGTTTTTACACTTGTGCATTTTTCCCTTCTCTCCTGTCCACATATGTAGCTGAAATACTTCCGGTTTATTACTCTGTCCTGTTAGTATGCACATTAAGACAATTTGATTTCCCTATGCTTTGCTAAAAACTTGTGTGAATTTGATATCTGGTTTCAAAAGCTGTATTCCACCCAAAGAAACTTTACTTGATTAGATGGTAATTCACAAAAGTGATTCTGTGAATGTAAATTGCTAGTGTAACTTGAATGGTATGGCTATATCAGTTACCCTAAAATGGAAATACGGCATAAATATATGTATACCTTTGTAAGTATGATAATATAAAGGCTGAATAGCTCATCTGTTCTTGTGTTTCTCCAATTACATGTGTTTTGGGTCCTTTTCTCATTACCCCAAAAACTATAGGTGTTTTGTTTTTTTTAATTACTCAAAACCAAGTACTTAATTTTTATCATGAGAATATGTAATTTCTAAATATAGAGATGATCATAAAATAAGTACTGATGGGGAAACCACAGATTACTTTGACATCAGTACTGAATAATTATGATAGAATTCTTTTATAGGTCTGTTACCAGCTTCTCTAGGACTATAGGTACGGTTGGTATTTACCATTTTAAAGATTATTCTGTCACTTTAAATGAGCAAACTTGACTCCTTATTTCAATATCTGTAAGACTCTGACTGTAGTTTTCTAATAGATCTTTTTGTAATGATCCCAGTGATCATTATTGTGTTTAGAGTGGATTCTTATTGCTTGCTCTACCTTTGAAATTTTCTCTGGAAGATGTTTTTTAAAAAGGAACTAAGTATTTTATGCAGTATATTTTTTTCACAGTGAAAAATCTTGGGAATTGGGAACTTGTAGTGGTCAATATTAACCCACGATCACTTGTGTATGTGTACAATCCAGGGATTTTAAACAGACTTATAAAATAAACCAAGGAAACTAAACCATAGGAATTTGGCTATTGTAACTTGTTTTTCCCAGCGATGCTTAGCATCAGTGTTAGAAATGGTGTACTCCCATCCTGCAATTTCCTTGGCTTAATATGTGAACACCTTGAAACCTCTTGTTTTTCAGCCATTTTCTGTTGGAGGCAGACGGATGAGACTTTTCTGAACACTTGTTCCTTAATTGTGTGAAAAAGAAACTATTGAGCAAGATAAGGCATGTCCTTTTCTAGGGGTTGAATATGCTATTTTTGCAAATCCCAGTCAACCACATACTGTTGCATAGTACTGTTTTATTATTTTTTATTACGACAGCACTTATGGAGCCTGTTTGGGCTCCGCTATACTAGGAGTGTACAAATAAAACACAATGCCTGCCCCAGATTGTTCACAATCTTGAGATTTAGACAATATGTGACTGGTGACTAAACCAACAAATGAGCAGGGAGAGCATTGTGAGGAAAGGGTTGTGGCAGAGATGGGTATGGATGCATATAGCCTAAATCATGTCAGACAATAGGGATTAGGAGATATAGCTAGACTAAAACTGTACTGGGGTTTACAGTTGAGTGGTAATTTTTTTTTTTTGGTGGCTCAATAGAAAAATTTAAAGTATTACAAAAAAGTTGCATAAACTGCAGTGATTTTCCTTTCTTTCCATATGAACTAATGAGTCCTTTGAAACCAGATTAATTCTCATTTCAAAGTGCTTCTCCTAATCAATTTAGTTAAATCCAAAATACTACCTTTTGTAGCTAAAATGCTCTTTTATGTAAACTCTCTGATAAATTTTATACAAGCACTGCTTTTTAAAAGACTGACCTAGTCAACAGTTTTAAAAACACACGACAAAACTGATACTGCCTCCTTTAAAATAGGAAGAGCTAAGGTGACTGCTGCTTTTCTGCCATTAATTCTTCCAGCTGGAGTTCTATCCTCTAAATTCTAATGTATAAGTCTTATTATATTTTTGCTGCACAAGTCTGCATGTTTGAATGTTACCTTATCCTCAGTTGGACAACTTTTGGAAGAGCTGTAAGGCATTGATGGCCCCGTGGCACAGCTTGTTTTGATCTTGTTCATGTTAACAAATCCATATTTCTGTAGCCCTGCAAATCAGCGGGTATCCGCGGATATCCACTTCCAGGGATGCAGATATCCACTTCCAGGGATGCGGATATCTGTGGACCATTTATGCGGATACCAGCATGGATACGGGTACAAATTTTGTATCCACGCAGGGCTCTGATGGTAAGAGTGGGTGGGCAGCTGTGAGGAACCACGGCGCGGATCCTCCACCTGCCCTGGGCAGAGGGCCTGACGGGCAGGGACAGGAACCGGGGCTTGCTCGGGTCCCACGCCCAGGGAGGGTGGAGGGTCCGCCGTGGCTCCCCCCAGCTGCCCGCTGTCTCCTACTGTAGCTGGGCTGCGGCTCTGAGCCACCCCCTTCCCCGGCCGAAGCTGGGTCAGGGAGAGCTGCACTAGGAGCTGTGGGGAGCCTGGGTATCTCCACCAGCCCTGGGTGGGCGGGCTAAGGGACAGGGACACTGGGCAGAGAGGCTGGGGGCAGGCACAGGGGCCGTGGGCTGCTCAGGCACCCTGCCCAGGGCAAGTGGAGGATCCACCACGGCTCCCCACAGCTGCCCAGTGCATCTGTCCCCGACCGGCTACAGAGGTGGGGGGTGCCTCGGAGTCTCAATCCAGCCCCCAGTGTAGAGCCCTGCAAATCCACGGATATCCGCATCCACAGATAATTTTTGCGGATTGGATGCGGATACACATTTGTGTATCCACACAGGACTCTACATATTTTTCTTCAAAGCAGATCCTTTTTCTTCTAGGTTGTTCAGTTTCTACAGCTTTCATAAAAGTTCTTGCATTCCTAGTAGCAACCCTCAGACAGCAAAAGACCCCTCTCTCTCCCTTCCTGGACAACTTGTTAATGAGGGTCCCATTTACAGACAAAGCAACAATGGATACCCAGCGTGCAACCTGGTTTCTGGAGGATTGTCTTCATGCTGCATCTAAAGAGCCAAATATTGATTGTGATTAAAAATTGAGACGCCACCTACACTATTAGGTGTTAGTGTCATAGCAGAGGCAAGGTAAGTTAAGGGCACTCACATGAGAAGTCTACAACTTCAGAGATCTCTCTCTCTCTTTCTCTCCTTTCCCCCCCCCCCCCCCCCCCCCCCCCCCCCCCCCCCCCCCCCCCCCCCCCCCNTCCACATGAGGCTTCTTCAGAGGTTCTCTCTTTTCCATACACTCCGCTGTCTTGTTTAGTAATGAATCTCTCTCCCCAAACTGGCTACCATTTTCATCTTCTGGCGATTGAAGGACAGACTTACAAGGAATCCTTTTGTATGTGAGGAAGACGGAGCAGTCATAATGACCAATGCCAATCTAGGAGAGTGGAGTACTCACTGAAGGACAAAGATCAGAGACCTGATCCCAGGAAGAGAAGAGGCACAACATAAACTGGCTAAAGGTCAGGTCCATCCAGTATGGGTTCACAGCATAGATTCCTTCTGTGCATTTTCCATAGAGTCTTGTAATGACAGACCACATCTCTGCCTTGGCCTATATAGACAAAATGGAGTATAACCACGTCTTCATCTTTCCAGAAAGAGACAACTGTTGGTGCCTTGGGCAGAGCGAGCCTGTTACCAGTATGCACCATACATAATAAGGGAAAGCTGAATACCACCACAGTCAGGCTTGGCACTAGGAAGAAAAACAAAGACCTACAACACCAAGGCAATGGACCTGTTAGCTTTTTCTTGCAACCACACACTGTCTAACTAGTGTCTAGCTTTTCAGGAGGAGAGTTCATGAACTTGGCCAGCAGCCACTCCTCAAATGGTTAAGAGATTGAAAGGAAAACACACTTATGCCTCTTCCATCACCACTGCTTGTTGAGAACTATTTGACATGGCAAGTAGGTCTACCCATATTTCTACTACAAAGTGACCTACCTGTTGTCACAAGGGCCAATCTTGCACCAAGAGCTAGACAGGCTTGAACTAGCTGCCTGATGTGAGAAGAATTGAGTGTAAGAGGATAATCTGATACGGTCACTATGTGTTTGGTCTCAAGGAAGACATTCAATATGACTTATTTCATGATGTGGTCAAGCACTGGTTTAGGGATCTGTGACACTCTACCCCAAAGCAACGCCCAGGCACCCCCATATTCACCACTGTCAATATAATTGATATATTTTGTACAAAGTATGCCTTGTGAGGTATCATTTTAAGTCTTGATCTGTTTAATATTAATATCCTGTTGGATTGTATGTGCTATCATTGTATGTGAAATTTTGAAGTTTGCTATGTGTGTGTTACTGAAATATGTTGTAACATTGGAAACACCCACAACCAGCCTTTCAGGTACAGAAATGGTGCAGCCAGACACTGATAATGGAATCATTCACATGAGGACTAACCCAGGAACTGTATTCAATGGAGTCCTCTCAGACAAAGCACATAGACAATGGAGACTGCTTGACTCACGTCATAGCAAAAGATCTTTCCAGCAAGCTGGAGGAACCTATAAAGGAGGGGAAGTGACATCATCATTTGGCCTTATTTCTCTCCCCCCCAACTCAACACCTGGAAACACGTCTGGAGGACAAATAGTGAACTGGGGAGGTGGTTCCAGGCTAGAAAGGAGAATCCCAACCTGTGTATTAAGGAATTATACCATCAGGGTGTGAGACACTTTGATTTAAATCCTGTCTAGTTTATAGAACTCAGATTTACTTTTATTTCTTAGGTAATCAACTTTGATCTCCATGCTTATTACTTATAATCACTTTAAATCTATCTTTCCGTAGTTAATAAACCTATTTTTATATCTAAAACTGTGTTTTGCCTGATGAATCTGCTCAGGAACAAAAATTGGTGCATGTCCTCTCGACATTGAGGGAGGGGCGGACTGGGTAATAAACTTACAATGGTCAGGCTTCTGACCAGGGCAGGACAGTACAACCCTGAGGTCCTAGGCCGGGGAGCTGTGGGGAATTGGCTGGAGCCTCTCTATTGTTGGTTCATGAGTGGCTGGTGAAAGTATTCACGTAACTCAGCTGGGTGTGTCCCTGCCTGTGGATGGCTGTGTAAGTGCAGTACTTGGAGTGGTTTGCAGCTTGTCACAGCATCACAATGTGAGAGGGAGCCCAGGTTGGTGAGACAAAGGGCTCAGCGGTACCCCAGTCCCAGGTTGCACCCTGAGGATCCCATCATAGGATCAAGGCATCATTTCATCAGAATTAGCTAAGGTTAGGGGAACTTGAAGGTGGTGGCCATGTAGTTGTCTTTTCACACATTCTCCAATTCTGTAACCAGGACATCGAAATGTCATCTGATCTTCCTTTTGAGAGGAGCTGTACTGTGACCTTGTGTGCATGTAAAAATGTGTACATAAGTGTAATATATATGCCTTCAACTGGGTTCACATTGCTAATAAAAGACCATTATAACTGATGTAGACCTTGGACAATGAAAAGGAATATTTCTTATCTGTACTTACCTGAAAAGTCCTTTTGTTCAAATAGTAAGTTCAGACTGGCCATTCCTTGGGTAGAGTATTTTCTGTTGTGAACTTGGATCAGAATTGATCTTTGTTGAAGGAAGTGCCCATATTTACTTTCTTGAATTAAGTGTAATTTCCTTAATGAGGTAGTCAAGATCCTTATTTTTGGCTATGGGAATTGCTTATGGAGAGGGATGGACCCCTTTGTGCCAGTGACTGATGATCACTTCAGTCAATAGACTTGTTATATGCAGATAAATTGAAACAGAAGAGGAGAGATGTTTTATTGCTAAACATTAGATCCCTCTAGTTATGAAATGGTAGTTTGCTAAATTGACTTTGCTATAATCTGTGAGAAGGATGTCCAAACTGCATCACCCAACAAGTTCACAGTACAGCAGCAAATATAGGGAAGGCGATATTGGCCAAATACTGATTGTGCCAGTACTAAGATGGACCTATATGCTGGTAACAGGTCACTTTGAGTTAGCCCACATAATTGCACTTGCATCTATAGTGAAAAGTACAAAAATAGCTTTCTGTTTGTTGATACTTTTTCTACAATAATGAAATGACATAAATGACTTCTGATCAGATCTCTTCATATGTAAGTGATTTGTATTAGCAATCATTTAAATTACTCTTAAATTGCTTTTCATTATGTCATGGAGACCATCCAGCTGACATATTCAAGTCCTAGGCTTGTGAAAAATATTGTACATTCCAAATGGCATCTGAATAACTGAGCATAGATGACGGATGATAATGGACAACTATTGACAATTAAACTTGCTGACTTAGTTCGGTTATCTGTCCCTTACAGTGCTGATTGATATGCTCAGCACTGGTGTATAGTAGATATTTTATAAATTCTATAAGAAGGGGGAGTGATTCACTGTAAGAGTTAGATCCTCTGGAGTATATTAAAAACCATAATAAAACAAAAAAAACACTAAAGTACTGACTCTCCATTAGTGTTCCCTGTACACTGTGCAGTTGTCAGCAATAACAGACTTTATGGAACTTATGCTATGTAGATAAGATGGTAAATTTAAAGATGTTATGACTAGTGGTATCTCGAACAAGGATATACCTATAATAAAATTCTATTATACTCATTTCTAAAATTTTTCAGACAGTCGTCTCATGATCAGTTTGAACACTATTCCTTAATATGTTTTGACTGCTACAGGAGACTGTGCACCTTAGTATAGTGGGTTTTTTTTAATTTTTGCCACTTGTAATTTCTGGTTTTGGTCATTAAGTGCTTCTTACAGGATTGCTATGCTACATTTTGTCCCCCTCCTCTTTTGTATTTTGGATATTCTTGTACCTCTAGGTTTCATGACTTCAAAATTAATTTTCTGCTAGAGATTATACTTGTCTAATATTTGTAGGGAATATATTGTCCAGGACATAAGTAGCGTTTAAACAAATCAAGTTTCTGGTTAAACTCCTACAAGTGGAGTTTGTTTTCTGCTGGTTTTAAGTCTTTTTCTTCAGGCTCCCTTTAATAGAGAATTTGGCTATAATCTTCCCACAGTTGCTTAGTAGGGGTTGGTAAAGGCTTTCACTCAATCTACTGTCCTTACCAACACAGCTGGATCTGATGAGGATGATTATATCCTCTCTACTTATCAGAGCTTTTGTCAGATTTATTACAACTGACATGCCTGAAGTACTGTCTCAGATATCTGACTTAGATGTTTCCAATATTGGCCATAAAAACTTTTGTCAGGCTTGTTGCCTCTTCTGTAGTAAGGCCACCTAACTGAATCAGTAAGTTACAGCAATTTATTCCAAGCTTCTAGCGAGAAATGCTACAACAGCTTTTTGTAGTACTTAGTTGTCCCTCACATGGACTGCTGCATTTATTGTGCTGTCGTACCTTACGTTCTCAGTTCTGGGAACTTTTGTATTTTTCCCCTTGCTTCTCCAGATTTCTGTGTTGCTGAAGTACAAAGTCTAGAATGTCTCAGATGCACTGGTTTACGCAATTGGGTTTCTGCTTCTAACATGCTCTTTCTTTTTGGAAAAAGTAGAGCTGTCTAGATTTCTTAAGGACACTGCATCAAGTCCACGTAATATTGTTTCAGTGTAGCAGCCGTGTTAGTCTGTATCTGCAAAAAGAACAGGAGTACTTGTGGCACCTTAGAGAAAGCTTATGCTCAAATAAATTTGTTAATCTCTCAGGTGCCACAAGTACTCCTGTTCTTTTTGCATAATATTGTTTGACATTAAATAAATCAGTACTGCCTTTAGATGAATTCAAGACCTTGCTTATAGTTTGGCTCATTTGTGAATGAACACACAGCTGCCTCCCATTTCCTATTCATTGTGAAAATAGGGAAAAATCTAGAAAGAACCTTTTTGTTCTGTACATGAACAGCAAACTATGTAGTCTTCTTTCACTGCTAGTGATCGTAGCTAAACATTGTTTAAAAATTGTAAGTGATACAAACATACTGAGACTCCTACATAATTTCCTTTTTATGAAACTGGGATATTTCTTAACTCCACCATAATGCCAGACCTTTTATTATTCTAGTTACTCCAAATTTAGCTCTTAATTTCTATTTTATTTTGCCTTAAGTGCTCAAAGGCATCGGACCACTCTCTAAATTAGAGAACTACTTTGAAAAGTGAAATTTTTATGTTGTATACGTGAAATCATGACCTATTAATAAGGCTCAGATTTTTGTCATGGATATTTTCAGTAAAAATCATGGACAGGTCATGGCAATAAACAAAAATTCACCGAAGCCTGTGACCTGTTCATGATTTTTACTAAAAATATCCCTGACAAAATGGGGAGGGGACAGGGTCCAGCATCCACAGTGGCTGGGAGCTTTGGGGTCCCCTCACCCCCCACAGCGGCAGGGAGCTCTGGGGTCCCCGCCATGGCTGAGCTGCTGTGAGGGGTCCCTCCGCTGCCCGCTGTAGCTGGGCTGCCGCATGGGGTCCGCCCACAGCGACTGGGCTGCTGCAGGGAGCCCCGTGGCGAGTGGGAGCTCCAGGGGATCCCAGCCGTCTGCCACGGCTGCGCTGCTGCAGGGAGGAGTTTGCCACCTGCCGTGGCTGGGCTGCTGCAGGGGGTCCTGCTGTCCATAGCTAAGTGGGAGCTCTGGGGTCCCCTTGCTGCTAGGAGATGGTGGGGGCCTGCCAGCAGCGTCTGAGAGCTGCGGGGCTGCCTGCTGACAACTCCAGCCCCAGGGCAGAAAATGTCAGAGGTCTCCGGAAGTCACGGATTCTGTGACTTCAATGACCTCCGTGAAATAATCGTAGCCTTACCTATTAAGCATACTGACAAACATACCTTTACTAGACTAGTATACTTGCATTTCTTACTGTAAAAAGACTGTTTGTGGTAGTTACAATGGATGATATATTTTATGCTACATCCCATTAAAACTTTCTGCAGCTGGAAGAGGATGACGATGGAAATGTGCACTAACCTTTGCTCTTATTTGAACATGTCATTGATATGACTAAATCTGTGTCCATTTCAGTTTTCATTCTGATTTGAGACCAAACGTTACTGCATGCTCCATGTTTCCTTTTGCTCTTTAGGAAGTTTAACAAAGATAACCTTATCACTTAATGAGTTACAGTCATTCTAATTCTTTCAATGTAGTACTTTAAAACCAAACTAAAATTTTTGGGGAATATTTTCTCTCAAACAAGTCCCAGTAGTTCCTCTCTTCATAAAGCTTAGTCAGAAACTTCTAGTGTGTGAGAGATCCTTTTCTTTCTCTCTTACATAGCTCCAGTACTGGAAACAGATCCTGCATGAGTTTCTCCTGGGGGAACTATGCACCAAAAAATTATGAATTCTGCGCACAATATTTTAAAATTCTGCGTATTTTAAAATACCTGTCAGCAAGTTTGTAACAATAAAGACAACACAGATTCAGGAAATATTTTTTGACAAATAGATTCCTTACTATGCATATTAATACAGAACTTTGAGTGATAATTCATTTAAACCAAGGGTTCTCAACCTTTTTCCTTCTGCCCCCCCCCCTCGCTCCCAACATGCTATAAAAACTCCACGGCCCACCTGTGCCACAACTGGTTTTCTGCATATGAAAGCTAGGGCCAGCGCTAAGGGTAGCAAGCAGGGCAATTGCCCGGGGCCCCACACCACGGGGGGGGGGGGGGCACCGCAAAGCTAAGTTGCTCATATGGTGGCTGAATTTCCTTTCTGAATGTTCTATAATTACTGAGGGAATAACAAAATACAGTGATCCCATCAAACCATTAATAAAGCGACATACAAATCAAATGGTTTTGAGACTTTTTTTTCTTATCCTCATCCCAACAAAAGATAAAACTAGCCCTGAAGTGGTAACTAACAACAAATAGTATTTTCTATTGCTGTAGGTACTAGTTCTATTTGTGGGGGAAAACACCCCCCCCTTTATCTCCCTACTCAGTCCATTAACCCTTATCAGCACTCCCACGTCACTAGAAGAGCAGCCGCCTCCCTCCCCCCCACCCCCCATAGTCCTAGCCAGGGCCTATCCTGTAACACACAAAACAAAAGCCTAAACCAAACTAGGCTATGCTCTAAGGGAGGGGGGAAGGGGAAAGAAAAGAAGAAAAGAGGAACTAGCAGAGAGAGAACTATTTGTAATAGGCATTGCTCAAGGTTTAAGATGCATCTACTCATATTAATCTGCTTGTGCTATCTGCCATGCTAAAGGCTCATAAGACTCATCCTGAAACCTATCTGTAATCAATGCTTTTATAATGAAATTGTTGCTTGGCATATAAGCGCTGTTGCCTTTGAATTTTGCCCCCTTTAGGTAAACCCCTGTATGCCCATATCCACCAAAAGGTTAGTCCTCCTCCTTGCCCCAAGGCCCAGCCGGATGCCCAAATGGCATCAGATGGGGGCCCCCCCCTTGTGTGGCCCCTATAACTGTGGGAGGCCTTAATGTCCACTGTAACAGCAACCCCCTCTGTAAGTTCTGACCAGGGCCTACCCTGTAACCAACAGATCAGAAGCCTGAACCATACTAAGCCATGCCCCAAGGGGGATGAGGGAGAAGGAGAACTGCCACGCTAAAGGGCTTATTTCTTAAGGGTTGCTAAATACTATGGGTACATATTGGTAACCTTTTGCACTGCTGTACCCTCTTGTGTAAACTCCCCTTGTGCAAACCCCTGTTCGCCCACTCCAAACTGTCACAATGTCACCACCAAACCCCCCTCTAACCTTAGGCCCCCACCCCCGGTGGCCTAACAGGAGTCATAGCGTCTTGTTTCCCCATGTCCGGGGCATGTCAAAAGTTTCCATTGAAAAGTACCGGTCATCCCAACCCCCCATGGAACACACAGGGGTGGGTTGTTTACAAGTCTGGAAAAGTACCCCATAATGTAATGCATTTGCGGTTTTATGTAATTGCGGTTTAAGGCTTTAAAAATGCTTGTAACCCCTTGTTCGGGGGAGTGGACCGTAGTCTACTACCCCCAACACGTTGGTATGTGTGTGAGCTCTCAATAAACGAGCCTCAGGCTTGAGTCTATGATCAAATAACTGCCTAGGGTGGTTTATTCTTACACCTGAAATGACTGCCCAGGGGTGTTTTTCCCCGACATATTCCATTATAAAATAGTTTAAGGTTTATAATACACTTCTACCCTGATATAACGCGACCCGATATAACACGAATTCGGATATAACACGGTAAAGCAGCGCTCCGGGGGGGCGGGTCTGCGCGCTCCGGCGGATCAAAGCAAGTTCGATATAACGCAGTTTAACCTATAACGTGGTAAGATTTTTTGGCTCCCGAGGACAGCATTATATCAGGGTCGAGGTGTACTTTTTTTGCTAAATTTGAGTGATGTGTGAAGGGCTAGTGATTTGACTTAATGTAAAAGATGTATGGCTACAATTTTCTCACAGTTTCAAAATTCTGGAATGAGGGTCTAACTATAAAACTTATTGTAGTAAGAAAACTTTTAGGCTTCCATTCTAGTTTCAGTGGGCCTGGCAGCACTGGGTGATCTTAACATCCTAGATACTACAGTATCTACCGGTAGTTACAATGGGATGTATTAAAAATGGAGCAATTGTCAAACTTTCGTACCTCATCTATTTAATGTTAATCTTCTGATGTCTTTGTTTCCTATCATAATTACTTTGTCTTGCCTCTTGCATATTGCCCATCTTTGCTCCCAATACTTCTTAGCCTTGATAATGATTGCAATGAAAAAAGTAATCTCATAATCTGATTAAAATATTATCCCAGGATAAAATTTGCATGCATTTACTTTTAAAAGAAAATCCAAACTTAATAATATTGGATATAGCTTCTGCTTTGAGCTGCAGTAGTTAAGTTAAAAATAGGAAATTAGACATAGTAAAATATCCTGTGAGTTCTCATTGTTAAGCCAAGGAGTTTGTGTGAAATTCTGGTTTTACATTGAGCTTCATCTTTGGATGTGTGTATGCTATGCCACAGTTATTGGAATCTGATTTTGCTGAAGAAAAATATATATGCCTTTGGCCCTGGGAATTTGAATGTTTTATTGCCCTGCTCATGATATTCTGTTTTTTCCAGTTCTTAGACTACTGCTCTGAACAAGTGGGAAGTATTTATTAAATAGCAAACAGCTTTATCTAAATGGAGATAGTCAAGGTTGGTATGTCCAAAGCTTGACATACTTTTTTGTCCCTTTTGGAGAATGCAATGTAATTTGAGGGATTTTTAAAACAAATACATGTGCTACTTTCGCTTTTGTAACTGATTTATTGTACTTTTAAATAAAAACACATGCAATACACAAAGTACTCTTATGATTATTGGTAACTTGATACAATATCAGTGCTCCTAAAATACTTTTTTGTGACTCAGTGCCAGTGATTAATGGTTACCATAAATAGAGGGGTTATGTGTCAATGTAATGGAAGAAAACACCTGATTTTAAAGCAAGAGATTCCAGTTTCAAACTTCTAGATTTCAGAGTTTTGTTACATACAGAGTTCAGAAAAGAAATGAAATTCAGATTCAATAATTCGGCTAAGTAGCTTTTATAACAATGCCTGAAGTATTCTAATCTAACCTTGCAGAACCACCATGAAGATGTATATAACTTACTTAACTAATTCTTACAATGTTGATGGAAAAACTTAATTTCCTGTCAAATTACTTGTCCTAGGCAAGTGATCAAACAATTTTTTTGTAAAGATGTCCCTAATACAGGTTCATTCACCAATGAGGATGGATGGTGATCTTTTAAATTTTGGAAGAGATCTTTTAACCAATTGAAAGCCCCATTTGTCACATTCTCCTGCTCTTGGAGAGAGTCACCTCACTGCATGTAAAACAATGGGGACCTTTGGCTGGCTGAAGGTTGTGTTGCCCATTTAATGGCAGCTAGAGAGTTACCTGCTGTGTGGAGACAGCTTCATACCAGGTCAGCATGGGGACGCTAGGTGACCAGAAGAGAAGGGAACTGTTTATGCCCACGTCTATGCAGTAAAAGCCCTCTTTTCACCTGGACCAGGCTAAGCAGCACCCACCTTCCCACCCATGGAAGTAGTTGAAATGCCAGGTTTCATCATGATAAGCTGTGAGCATTATGCTAGTCTCTCCTTTCTTGGGGGGGCTAGGAAGGATCTTTTCCCTTACCACCAGATTGGCCAAGACAAGGTGGATTTGTTTGCCTTCCCCATAGCAGGTTGAGGGCTTAATGGGGGACAAAGAACAAGAAGGACAGGAGTTAGGCTGTGATTATGTAAGCTTGGGGCGGGTGTCCAATACAGGTACTTCATAGGGAGTGGATATGGTGATCAGATAAAATGGATTGGGAAAGGATTTAAAGGAGGTATTCTTTAAAGGAGTGGAAGGGGGGGGGGAGGGTTGGGGCTCTTATGACTGGCATGGCAGGGAGTCAGCCCCACTTCTTTACCCTCTTAACCCTCATTTGAGGGGATAATGAGGTCCCAGTAGTGAGTTGGCTGGGCCCAGGATGGGTAAGGAGGAGGGCTGCCAGCAGCCCCCTGGGTATATGTAGATGAGTATGGAATTACCTGCACTGAACAATTTTATCTGCCAGATTCTCCTAGTCATGTAGAAATAAAGTTTCAGCGTAATTAAAGCATATCCAGTGTCTGCTGTCCTTCCAGCATAGCCGGACAATGCTTACAAAGGCCTTCTGTTTGGATTCTTTGTTGCATGTAGTAGGCTGGATGGTGGTGTAGTAAATGTCACAAATAGACTTGTCCAGAAAATGCAGGTTGCCATGGAGAAGCACATTTTATTACTTTTTTTAAAGGGCACAAAGTTATAACATACTTGACTTAATTTTTTTTTATAAAGTGCTATCTGAAAAGCTTTCAGAAGCCTTACTGCGTTTAAACAAAACCACTATTGGTTTTAACCTTATTGGTAGCTAGTGATATTTTTACTTTTTGGCAGTTGAAGGGCATAACATTGACTCTTTTTAAAATACTATAGATGTTACCACTTTGCTCTCTTGTAAGTTACTATTTAATAATGCTACAATTTCTTGAATGAGGCAAGCATTAGTTTCTCTGTCTAAGCAGTAAGTTTCCAGCCACGTTCAAACAGAACTATTTTTCATTGGTGTCAGCTGTTGTACCACAAGTGATGTATTGTACCTTTATTTTTGTCCCTTTTGTATGGTGGGTTGGTTTCTCAGTGTCCCAGGAGAAATTGTATGACACTTGCACTTTCACTATAGGATGGGTGAGGGGTACTACAGGAAGGCTCTGACAGAGGTGTTGAAATTAAGAAGTATAACTGATATTTTTTTATTCTGACAGTATATTAATACTGTAGTAGAAACCTGTTAAGTTGGTTAATTAGTTGCACCAAAATGTTCTTAAGATAGACCAGTGACAATTAGCACTAGTCTGTACTTGACCGAACTGGTTTAAAAGCTTGTTTTCACATCCTCCTTTGTTTAGCCATACTTCACACTGGAATGATATTTATAACTGCATTAAAAGGGAGAAAACCCTGTGTGGCTGAGAAACAGATGCTTGGTAACACCTATGGCACATAAACCATATTTTAATGTTGTTCCCCCTGAGCAAGTATTGATTCAAATATTAATTCATTGTGGAGTTAAAAATATCTTTGTGGTCACTAAATTAATTCTCAGGCGTATGTATTCACAGCTCCTAATGAGTATGAGGTTTTAAAAATATTTTTTGAAGGGGACTTTCTCTTTAAGCATGCAACTTGTTTTAGGCTTTGGTAGCCAGAGAGTAATAACTATCAAGTATAAGACAACTGAATTCTTTGGCAAATGTTCCTTTTTGTTTTCCTTCTAACTTTTTTGCCAGTTTGAACAAATCCCTGATGTATAAATTTCTCCTTTTTCAGTGGTGAATCGTCTGGGCTGTGATCCTCGAACACGTTTCCATGTTCCTCCGAATACCAAGCAGTGGATTGCCTTGCTGCAACGAGGAAACTGTACATTTAGAGAGAAAATATTGCGAGCAGCTTCACATAATGCCACAGCTGTGGTCATTTACAACAATATATCCAGTGAGGAACCTGTCACTATGACTCATCAAGGTAAATAGTATGAAGTCTGTTTCCCTTTTGTCCCCTTTGTCCCCTTTGCCCTCTGGATATTTTTCTGCCATATAAACTATTTTTAAAGCACTGCCAGGGCTTTGGAGCTGTGCTCCGGCTCTGCTCCAGCTCCAGGCAAAAACCTGCAGCTCCACTGCTCTGGAGTTGCTCCGCACTCAAGCTCCGGGCTCCGCTCCAAAGCCCTGCTGTTGACAGTATACAGCTGCTTCTTAAGTGTTGTACCCTTTGTTCTTTGCAAATATGAGCAAGTACACAATATAGTGAAATACAGTGAATACATCTGAAACTGTATTTTTATTTATTTATTTATTTAACTCCAGAGGAATATTCTTCTCCACTGGGTAACTTTTTTTCTTTCCCCTTTTTGGGATCTTAGAGCTATCACTTTTGTTTCAAATCTTAGAGCTATTGCTTATTGGAGAGGCAGAAAACAAAACAGTGTATAACAGAGAAGAGCTGTAACTTTATACAAAACATCTGAGTGAAGAATTTTTATAGTAATGGGACTTATAGTGGAGTTTTGAAGGCTGGGGTTTTGAAACGAGCCTAAGAGAGTTAAACTCCAAAATCCCAGCCTACAGGCTTCTTTTAGTGACATCTTACAAGGACTTCACCATTCCTGGTGGTACAGACTAATAAGGCCACCACATCATTGCGATGCAAGACTAAACAGGACATACCTACTGTTTCGAGGAGTTGTCTTTGTAAACATAATCTGGAATTCTTTCAGGATTTGATGTATTAATGGTCTGGATCTCTGTAGACTTGCACATTTCTAGGGCAGTTCACATGTAAAAATTTGGCATTACTAGAAAATTATTTTAGGATCACTGGAGCTTTACCCTTAGGTTTTTTCCCTTGCTGAAAGAATCCCTTTAGCAAATTTTACAGTTAGACAAACTTTGCGATTACCTGCATTTTCCCATTTTCGATAGTTGCATCTCTTTTGAAAACTTCCCCTAAAAATTGTTCCACTATGTTTCTTTTTGAACATAATGGGGGAATGATGGAATTTGGAGTTTCCAAATTACCATTTTGTATCTTACCAACCTCAGTGTGAATAGGATTGATATACGGAACTGAATATAGGTTTTTTTTTTTAAAAAAGGCTTTCCTGGGCTTTCCTGAGGGAGCCATACAGTCACCTGAACATCTCATTTGGGGAGTGGAGCAAAACCTTATACAAAGGAAATTACCCAACTCATGTGTTCATTACTTTTGTTGATTGTAAATGTCTTTTGCTTTGTTCCAACAAAACTTTTTTTTACCTTTGTTTTCTTTTGTGAGCCATCACCACTTCTCTGCTCATGCAGTTCTCCTAAAGACTTAAGCTCCAAAGGCAGAGACCAAAGTTGATGTGAGGTTTGTAAGAGTTGCCAAGCCCACAGTATTTACAGGTCTGTCTCATTTTACGCTGGGGTTACGTTCCACGGTCAGCGCCTAAAGCGAAAACCGCGTATAGTCAAAATTACATTGAGTGTAATGGTGAGCAGAATCGCCCGCCCTACAGAAACAGTATTTAAATCGTAATTTTTCTTTTTTGGTTTTTTTTTTTCCTTGTTTTTGCTGACCACATAAAGCTGAAATCGCACATGTTAAATGCGCCTAAGATGCGACAGACCTGTACTTCCAGATGATGCAAATGATTTCTGACTTCTAGTGGCCCTAGTGAAGTGGGATACTTGTTGTAACAAGATAGTAAGATTTCTGTTTGTCGTGACTAAAACAGAGAGGAGAGGCAAGAAGACTAATACACCTCTACCCCGATATAACGCTGTCCTCGGGAGCCAAAAAATCTTACCGCGTTATAGGTGAAACCACGTTATATCGAGCTTGCTTTGATCCGCCAGAGTGCGCAGCCCCGCCCCCCTGGAGCGTTGCTTTACCGCGTTATATCCAAATTCGTGTTATATCGGGTCGCGTATATTGGGGTAGAGGTGTATAGCCAGACTCTCTCAGAAGGTAGGAAGCTTTAAGATACCTTTTTGCTTGAGCTATCTTACCTCTGAATCTTGCGGTCTTTTAGATCTGTCTCTTTGTAACCAAATATGATCTCCGATCTCTTAACTCTTCCCTTGCCTACACTGTCAACAGTCATATTCCTTGCTCCATCTTTTGGGAGCGGATGGAAATATCTCTGCACTAATTGGATATTAAGCTCCATTCCTTCACTCTTCCAGCTTTCCCCTTCCTTAAGGTCAGCAGTAGTTGAATTCTTTTCATGTGTCTGACAGTTTTGTAGACTCTTAGTGGGATGACAACAAGTTATAAGTGCCTTAATCAAATAGTTGTTTGACATATTTGGCGAAATAGATGCTACACACCAATGTTGTCCCAATTCCACATGTTAATATGGATCAGTGGGTCTTGTTCCTATTGCTTACCGGGTAGCAGCATATTCTGTTTTGCCAGGGAAGCACAGCAAGGAAAACAGAAACTGCCCAGGATGAAGTGCTCCTGTGGGCCATATGCATGATCTCAGCCTGGTGTGGGTCCCAACACCAACCTAGGAATGCTTGTGCCAAAAAAACAGGGTTTGGGTCAAAATAAAAAGCATAGGTTTATTCATGCTGTATATCTCAGGTTGTAGGCATCGTTTATGTAGTTATGTAACTTTATTAAAATATTGTCCCATTTCCCGCAGGGGCGCCACTTCAGATTTTGGGGTGAGGAGGTAACTTCCAACCGGGGGTTGAATCACTTGGATTTTTTGAAAGATAAAATGTCTATTTTTGCAGCATTTGTTTTGATTAATTCCTGTATTTTTAACAATACATATAGATTTATTACAACAAAATTACCAACATAGGGCAAATAGACAACTTTTAAAGCTAAGCTAAGCACCTTTGCATGCAAACCCAGTACCAAATAAAACCTAATTTTCAAGTCTCTAAAGCAAAGTTCAGAACACCCAAGAGAAATACAGTAAAATATTACTGATCTCACAGCCTTGATGTATAAATCTTTTAGCCTTTACATAGGTAGCAGTGCAGTCATACAGTATGATACATTGCTATTATGGAGCAAACTTGGACAAATTGCTAAGGAGTACAAAAGAATAGCACAGCCATGTAGGGGCAAAATCAGAAAGACTAAGGCATAAAATGAGTTAAATGTATCAGGGAACATAAAAGGTAATAAGAGGTTCTTTAAATACATTAAGAACAAGAGACAGACAAAGGAAAGTATAGGTCCTCTACTTAGCAGGGAAGGAGAGCTAATAACTGGTGACATGAAGAAGGCTGTGGTGTTTAATGCCTATTTTGTTTCAGGTTCCCTAGAAAGGTTAATGGTGACTAGATACTCAACTCAATTAATAGTAATAACAAGGGGGAAGGAATGCAAGCCAAAATAGGGAAAGAACAGGTTTAAAGAATATTTAGATGTATGCACTTCAGCAGGACCTGATTAAGTACCCTAGAATGAATTTCAAGACCTGACTGAAGCAATCTCGCGACTGTTAGCAGTTATTTTTGAGAACTCATTGAAGTTGGGTAAGGTCTCAAAGGACTGGAAAAGGGCAAACACAGTACCTATAGTTAAAAAGGGGAACAAAGAAAACCCAGGGAACAGTAGTCCGGTCAGCTTAACTTCAATACCTGGAAAGATAGTGGAACAGATTATTAAACAATCACTTTGTAAGCACCTAGAGGAAATAGGGTTATAAGGAATATCCAGTATGGATTTGCAAAAACAAATCACGTCAAACCAATCTAATTTCCTTCTTTGACAGGATTACTGGCCTACTGGATTTGCAGGGAAGGAACCAGTAGATGTGAGATATCAAAAGCCGTACTAAAAAATCAAGATGATTCTTGGGGTACCCAGGACTGTGAATCACGTCATTACCCCCTGCCTCCGTCATGAGGGAGTCTTGCCTATGCCTGGTTGGGTGTCAGCTCCTTAACACAACCAGCCTTTCTCAGGCTCTCGCTCTGACACTCCTCTAGGCGAGGCCAGCCCTGTTTTCACCTTGCAGGCTAACAATAGATGCACCCCTCTCCCTAAATCCCTTTGAAGTGTTCCACTGAGATATCCAGCCCCTTTAATTGGCAATTTACAGAAATTCCAGATCCTCTGCCCCTGGAGGAGCAGTGTGCCCCAGTTCACTAGTTTTACCTTAAACCACCACTCCTGTAAACCAGTGGTTCTCAACCAGGGGTACGTAGAGGTCTTCCAGGGGGGTACATCAACTCATCTAGATATTTGCTTAGTTTTACAACAGGGTACATAAAATGCACTAGTGAAGTCAGTACAAACTAAAATTTCATACCGACAATGACTTGTTTATGCTGCTCTATATACTATACACGGAAATGCACGTACAGTATAAAATAAATCAATTGGAATATAAATAATTATATGGTAAAAATGAGAGAGTAAGCAATTTTTCAGTAATAGTGTGCTGCGACACATCTGTATTTTTATGACTGTTTTTGTAAGCAAGTAGTTTTTAAGTGAGGTGTAACTTGGGGGGTATGCAAGACAAATCAGACTCCTGAAAGGGGCACAGTAGTTTGGAAAGGTTGAGAACCACTGCTGTAAATCACACAGCACTGGTGAGCCCTTATAATAAAACAAAAGTAGNCACAGTAGTTTGGAAAGATTGAGAACCACTGCTGTAAATCACACAGCACTGGTGAGCCCTTATAATAAAACAAAAGTAGATTTATTTAAGAAAGACTAAAGATTTAACTAGAAATGAGAGTGGTGGCAACAAATGGTTACAATACAAAACAAAATCATAAAATGCAAAATGCTGTCTACACTTAATAGTTACCTTCCCTATCTAATAAAGTACATCCCCTTCCCCCGCCCCAAGGTCTGGCAGTTGCAGAGCTGACTGACTTCACAAGAACCAGGATCTAGTTTTTCATGAGAACACAGTGTTCCTCCAGTTGTCTCCTGAGTGAAAGGATCCACAGGACCTCACTCCTCTGTGACATTGAAAATCATTTGGTTCTATACACTGACAGGGTGAACCCCTGTCTTGTTGTAATGGGTTTTTGTTTGTTTGTTTGTTTGTTTTTTACCTTTAAGTTCAGTTGTTTGCAGTTGCTACTCATGGCTTTCCACTGAAAGTCTTAGTATTGCACAAACTATACAACTGAGCCTTGCATTGTGTCACGTTCCCTGGTGACTAGTTTCTACTCCAAGTCCATAAAGCATACTTTCAATATAAATAGATTATTCCTTAAATATTACCCATACATACATCTTGCAACAATTATAAATCTTGAAAAGTTAGAAGCTTTCTGTAGATATTTTACATGTTACTCCTTATAGCTAAATATCCTGTAAGATGTGTTTGGTGTAGTGAATTTGTCAGTCTGAGGTCAGAGTTGTTTGCAAAGAAACGGGGATCCTTTGCAAAGGAGCATATCTGTCATGGGGCAGCTCACTTGACCGAAATGGTGCCCCTGATTCTCCAACTAGGCCCACAGACCTGTATCTTTCTAACTCAGAATGGCAACTCTGAGTCCCATTTGCCCTGTAGCCTCAATCATTACCATCTCCCTATCAACTCTCTTTCCAAAGAAAAGCCTTGACAAATATGTAGATCTAACAGCATGTACTGAAAATCACCACATCCAGTCGCTGAAACAAATTCCATAGCAGCCAGGGGACCCTTTGCATTCCCCCCTCAGATTATCTCAACTACTGTGGTATCTTGTGGGGAGAGGTAGTTTCTTGGGTACCTGGGAACCAAACCATTTGAGGCTTGGATACACAAATCTTGCACATAAAAACAGAGTCCATAAAGATTTACCTTGAACGTTTTGGTGCTTTTTGAAGGGTACCTGTCCCCTTGTGGATTTCAGCAAACAATCCTCCCTTAGGTCAGTTTCTTTTGGCATGGTGAAAAATATTTCATCCAACTCATTCTTTCCATTTCCTAGCTGAATATAGATTTAAACATTTGAAATCTATGGAAACACATGCATATACACTTTCTCAATATACTTCTCCAGCAGAGTACAAATCCTTTTTGATGGCCAGATATCAATTGTCACTCTCCAATCAATATTTTCATCATATTAAATGAAAACAATTGGCATCTTTTACAGCAAAAGCTGTTTGATTTTATGTGCTCTGGTAGTATATTAAGTCTCTGACGTTCAGGTTTTAATGCTACGCTGTCTCCCAGGGCCAACTTGCGAAAGAGGTATTGACCTCAGTGAGCTTGTATCCACTAACAAAAAACTGCTAAGCTTAGTTACAACAGGTGTTTTTGTTGTCTCTTCCCTATCTATATCCCTATAGTAATATGGTTTTTTATATATATATATCTCCACATATCCTGGTAAATGACCTCTCTTGGGTAAATGAAGGACATCTTTCCCAGAGCAGTTTATATTAGAAAGGTTGGGACATTACTGGCAGGAAGGCAGCTTTATCAGTGGTTTTGCTTGCTTCTTTTATTCAAGCAGAACAAATAATATCTAATGCACAGAGAGAATGTGGCAGGGGAAAATATTTAGTAGCTGTCTCTTTATAGTCAGTAATGGGAATAGGAAGGAAATGCAGGTAAAATAAAAGTAGTGTTAATATTAATTTTAAAAAATGTGCTTGTGTAGTAGAGACTTAAATTTAACAGTGTTACTCAATCACTGATTAATTCTCAAATTCAGGTAAATCTTGAAATTTTTTGTAATTTTAAATCTATGTAAAAGTGCTGTAATTTTAAATTTGAGATTAGCACAGCTTCTGTCCTTTTCTTCTACATTATCATCTTCGCCTTGTTGTTAGTTGGGGTCGTTGGCTCTTTGTCTTGACAGGAACTCTTGAAGACCAAGTGTTTCTTCCAAGCTGACATCGACATTCTTCATGTCCTCCTTCAGCACCTTGAAGCACATTTTTCTGGGTCTCTCTCATGGTCTCTGTCCTGTGACTACTAGATCTTGTACTCTGACCACCACCTCCCACATATCATTGTCTCATATGACCCAGCCATCTCACTTGATGCTCCCTCAGCTTTTTTGTGATGAGGGCTACCTGCATCATGGCTCTTACTGTTTTGCGTCTTAAAATAAAATGTATTTAAATGAGAACTAAAGCACCAAAATAAAATTACTAAATTCCATTGATTACTGATTCAGTGTTGCCAAAGTTACAGAAATTTTCTCCTGAAGTCTTAACACTACATCTAGCATTACATCATTACATCCAATGTAGACTTGGATTAAGCCTTTAAAGTAATCAGAACGAGCTTACTGCTTCATTGCATCCTTGGATAAATAATGCATCCCTTTTTGAGAGAGAGAATATCCATTCAATGATGTACGATTGACTCTTTTCATTCTGCTTTTAGAATTAAGACTGTAGCTTTTTAGAGGATGAATCTTACACCCCACCCCATCCCTCCCAAACCAGGAAAGCGTAAATTACAGATAAAGGGGAAAATATAAAAATCAGATTATATTCTCTAATAAAAGAATAATGGTTGATGGAGGAGAATTCATGCTTGTTTTGAAATGTGATCAGAGAAGATGGGTGTGTTCTTGGTTACTGGTTCAAAGGCAAAACGGGCAGTGGATGACAATGACTTCAGGTCACTAATGGCTGTTTAGGGATCTCAGTCAAGTTCAGAGTTGACAGGTCTCTAAAGTTCATGCTGCCACCGCAGTTGCCATGGTAATGCTTGTTGGCAGGCACTTGGACATCAAGAATGGGAATGGATATAGAAGCAGAACTATCCTCTCTCCAAAAAAGTGATGATTTCAAGTCAGGATTCAGGGATATTGGTGAAACAATGAAGAGAAGCTTGAACCAAATCTGTTCTTGCTATACTATAGTTTATTATTCCAATCAGGCATCAAAATTTATTCTTAAAAGGATGTGCAAACATGTTGGTAGAAAGCTGCATAGGTCTTAAGCACTCAAATTTATCTTATTGTAGATCTGGAGTATCCAAAGTCAGTAGAATAATGACAGATCCACAAGAAAAATAGGTTTCGGGGTTGCTGATGCCCATTAAACCCACTTGAGCATAAACAGTCCATTGACTCAGACCAAAGCCTTTTTTTCCCCCCATGGATCAGTGAGAATTCCACCCATTCATTCCCAAACTCAAAGTGAATTTGACTGTAGTCTGCCAGGCTTATGCAAAAATCAAACAAAAACCTAGTGGTTCAGATTGTGTTATCTTAAAATTTATCTCGCATCAACTTGTTTCTCCACTTGTGTTTTACTTGTTGAAGTTAGATAACATGATTTTAAGGCCATGCGGTCGGTCTGACTTTCTTTATATAATCTTGTGAGTCTTAAATGATGCAGGATGACAGGTCAGGGGTGTGGCTGGCTTTTCAGGCTGCCAGTGGAATATGAAGAATGGGATTAGGTTTTAAGATCAATAAACTGAGATAAAAATAAACTTTTCTAGTAGTATGAACACATCTTACATATAGCGTTTAACATTTTATATATATTGTGATTCTGATAATAAAAAACAATTTGGTAACACACATCAACTGCATCATATTTAAAGCAGTCTTCTCACTGTATATCTTAGACTTTGATTATGTGCCTCCATCATGCAGTAGGTGGAGTTGTCTGACCAGATAATGGGTCCCAAACAGGAGTGTGTTTGAAGCACACACCTTGGAGCATAAGGAAGCTATTGTCTCATTCTAAGACAAGCGAGAAAATCTGTTCCATAGTATTAAGGAGACTGGGAGAGCAATCTGGGACACTACCAAAGTGCTTTTCATGTAGTGTGTATTTCAACCAACACTGAAATACCTGTAGCCACTAGTAGAACTGGCTTGTTTTCAAAGGATGGAGAAGTTGCATCCTCTTACTGTTGTGAAAAGGCCCAGGAGATTGTTAATGACCATAAGCAGTCAGGTATTGTTTCTTATTCACCGACTAAACCTTCAGCAATACAGTGCCCCCAGTTCCTTGGGTTTGTTTGTCACATGGTTTTGTAGCAATTTCAGATTCAGATAAGGTTGTTCTCTTGCCATTCCTATTGTAGACTTAGCTATACTTATTTGAGAGGACTCTTAGATTGAAGTTTCTCTGTGGGGATATATTGCCTACAAGCAAAAAATATCTCTTCAATAGAAATCCATTATTTTCTGGCCCCAAAATCATTTGGAGAAAATTGAACCCGCTATCCAGAAATAGCAAAGATGCAGCTGCCTGCCAGCATCACCTCAGTGTTATGGGATGAATGAAATTAAATATTTGGTTATCAAACTAAAAACATCTTGGTAAGAATCTGTTCTCATATGGCCTGCATTAAGCCAATATTTTGATTTATCCAGATTACAGATTTTTTTTAAAGCAGATTTTGGATGTAAAAATAATCATAGGCCCCAAGGCTATAACTTTTGGACACTGTTCTATTGACAATTCTACCAAAAAAAAAAAGGCTTTAAAATATGAATATGAACTTTCTATGAAATAGGAAAAAATATTTCACATAAAATATTGAAGTTAGTTGTTGAGGACAGATGCATGAGTCTAATTGATAGTGATAGCTGCCTTATTTAGCTTCCTTATTCTGCCCAATGACAAGGTTATCTTCCTTCTTGGTTCAAAACTAAAGATCTTAACACTTTGTACTACCCTATGTCTGAACACAAATCCAGTTTTTAGGGTTTCATGGTACATTTAAAAAGTTTGTCTACTTCTTAATCTTGTCATATCACTCTTCCTGCCCTTTGGCATTCCTTTAAAGACTGGTAAACTTTTACGACACAGAAGTGGGGATTATTAAGAAACAGAATGCAAGTATTCATTGTGGTTTTATTTTTAAGATCTGTTTTTTTTCCCCCATGCCTTACTTTCTGTGTTCATTATATTCTACCCCGGGTAAGAAATAAGCTACATTAGGTAAGAATGTAGGTTGTGATAAGCACAATACTGAAATCACTATTAGAAGACATCCAGAAAATGCTGTTGAACTAGTAAATACTTAACACTTAGCACTTTAAATGTATAAAGCACTTTACAAATCTTGTAACTAATGTTTGCATTACTCCTGTTCGGCAGGTATGCAAGTATTATCCTTCTTTAACATATGTGGTTAAATGACTTGTCCAAGGCCACACACACTCAATGGCAGTTCTAGGACTAGATCCCAACTCTCCCGATTTGATCTTGTGCCATAAACACAAGACGCTCCACTTCTTGTCTGGTAAGCACTGGGTTGTCTGGAAAATTCAACTATGTATAGCAAGGGATGTTGCTGTTAGTCACAGAAATGAAAGCTGAACAAGAAGTAATGCTAATGTAACAGAAAATGAAGAAGTGTGTGGGCTAGTGTGAGGAGACCCACTGGTTATTCTCAGAATCTTTTGAAATGAGTTTTTATAGTTGCTACTGAACTGCAGAGAGCATATAAAGCAAATATTGAAGATGTTCCTTGCAGCGATGGCCTGCTATTGTAACTTATCTCCAGTCGTGTTCTTCTGTGCTGAAGTTAAAATTGTTTGTTTGAAATATTTGCTAATAACCTTTCAATTGAAGTCTTCTCTCTTGTGTTAGCTCATTTCTGCATCCGTAACCTTGTGGATCCAGACTACCATCTGTTTGCTCTAAATGCAAAACCTTAAGTGACCTCATACTCTCGTGTAATAACAGACTGTCATATCTGACTGGCACAAATTCTAGGCATTCAGTGAATTATTGTGCCTTAACATTGCTGAGGTCATGGTTAAAATTTTGTGTGTGTGTTTGAAATTGGGAGCTTATTTTCAGTATCTGTAGGAGATGGAGTTGTAGCATTATAACTAAGGCTACGAATATGTCACAGAGGTGGCAGAAGTCACAAAATCCTTGACTTCCAGAGATCTCTGTGACATTGGGGCGCTGCAGCAGCCCAGCCCCCACCAGCAGCAGGGGGGCCACAGCTCCCTGATGCTGCATGCAGTGGGGCAGGGTGCAGGACCCTCCTTCCTCTCCATTTTGTCAGGGATGTTTTTAGTAAAAGTCAGGGACAGGTCATGGCTTCCATGAATTTTTGTTCATTGCCCGGGACCTGTCCATGACTTTTTTTACTAAAAATGTCCATGACAAAATCATAGCCTTAATTATAACTTTTCCATTAACTTGTGTGTAAAAGGAGGTATGGTTGCTCATACTTGAGTGTTTTCTTGGGTAGGAGATTCCAGCCTTGATCAATAGAAATGGTAAAATGCCTAGAAATATAACCAGTAATCACTAGAAGTGAGATATGAACATAGGGTTTCCTCTTTTCCAACTCATGTAACTTGCTCTAGGATACAGGCTATTTGATTAATAGCTTTCTCTCTCCCCTCCCTCCCATCATGTTGGTGTATTTATAAGCAGTAACTTAACTGCAGGAACCACCCCAAAAAAGAATGGGGACCCACTTCAAAGCGATATTGCCCTAATCAGCATATACAGAAGCAAAAATCAGGTCCCAGATGCCAAAAAGGTGACTTCCCTTTCAAATATTTTTAAGTAGTCACATCTGACATCTTCTTATTCCATGTGTAATTAACCCGATCTATACCATACCATACCAAATCAACATGAAAAATTCAACTATGTGAATTTTAATTTGTTTCTTTGCCATTCTTGCAACATTTCTTAAAAATAAGTATAAAATTCTTGTTGGATTGACTGCAACCTTAACTTTGGCATTGCTACTGTTCCCCCTTATCTAGGGAAGCGGAAGAGAGCTGTTTGTCCATTGAAGAGAGACTGGTGAGCTGGACTGGTTCACCTACCATACTGTTGTATGATATAAATACCTAGATAATTAGAAACATAACATTGAATGTGTTGGTCAGCTTGAAGAATATCTGTTTGTTTCTATTGCAGGTTCCTTGCTCCTTGAAGGCATTATATAGAAATGTCCTGAGTGAGTACTAGTGTTTTCCTCAGGACCACTGAATCCCAAAATATTTTGATTTGAAGGTCAATCAGTTAGGGCACAGCACTATTTTATTTAGTTTCCTTTGTTGGGTTTTAAATAGGATTAAGTAGTAAGTAGAGTAGATTTTTAGCATTGATCATTTTTCCATTTTCATTTGCAGCTGACTGAAATGGATTCATTCTTAATAAGCTATTCTGACATCAAAATTTATATTTGCTCATGGTTTTCTGTGTCATTAACATTTTTCATTCCCTGATTGTTAGCTTTGCTTACTTCCCAACGGTAGAAACTACATTTTCAGTCCTAATGCAAGTTCATTCCAAATGTTTTTGCTATGAAATATCCAATAAAATTTGTGCAGACAAAGGTGGTAAATATAGATGCAAAATGGGGGGAGGGAAAAAGTAGAAAGATCTGTCTACCATGAGGTTTTTTCCCTCTGAATAAGAGAGCAAAGTGAGAGCTGCTGCTTCTCCCAAGGCCAACCAGCTGTTCATCATTCATGCTGGCTCATGTAGTGCCTTGTTTGTAAATAAACATGCAAACTAGATCTCCTGAACCATTTCTTTTCCATTTATTAGCCTCTTTTCCTTTATCAGTTGCTTTAGTTAAGAAATGGAAAGTGTTCCTTTAACTTATACTTTTGTCATGGTAGCCACGTTAATTCACTTGATAAAAAACCGTGTGGTGTGCTACAATGCAAAAGTTGTTTAAATATTTTTCTTAAAAGGTGACCACTAGCTAAGATGCAAATGCTTAGAGGCAAGCTTTCAAATCAGTACATGGACATGACTCTTATTGATGAGAGCTGCATGATTAAATGGCATTGTCCTCCTATGAAACTTACCTTTTAGTTCCTTGTCTCCCTGGATGCATTTTCTTCTGATCACACCTGAGTTTGAGTTCCTTTTTATTCTGGAGGCAACCAGAGCTATCATTCAGACATGCTTGAAATGTTAATAGGCATGTTAGTGGTACTGGGGGAAACAAGCATGGAAAGGGCTGTCAAAGCAGCTTTAGCTGCCTTCGTATAAACATATATTAAAATCCACTTTGGAAGATCACAGGAAGTGAGTATATCTCCAGGGCTACAAAATTCCTAGGCAAAAGAGGTTTGAGCAACAGATAGGAAAATAAATACTTCCTCTAAAAACTCTCCTCCATCTTCCATAAAGCACCCTCAACGATCTGTTTCAAACTTTTTAAAATGTATGTTCTTCTCAGAGACCTCATTCGCTGTAAAAGTGATCTGCCTGACTTAAACTGGTTCTCAAAAAGGACAACCTAAAAAGACAATGAATGCATCACTTGAAAGTCAGATGTTAACAGACTACTGTATATGTTTCAGAAAAAGAGAGCAACCACATAAGATGCATGCTGCGCAGGGGCGGCTCCAGGCACCAGCGCACCAAGCGTGTGCCTGGGGCGGCCTACTGGTTGTTGGGGGCGGCCTGCCGGTCGTTGGGGGTGGCAGTCAGGCTGTCTTCGGTGGCATGTCTGCTGGAGGTTCGTCGGTCCCGCGGCTTCGGCGGCGGGTACCGAAGGCACGGGACTGGCGGGCCTCCCGCAGGCATGCCGCCGAAGGCTGCCTGACTGCTGTGCTTGGGGCAGCAAAAAACATAGAGCCGCCCCTGATGCTGCGGTAAAGTCAAAATGAAGTCTATTTTCCTTTCCATTCCAGCCTTGTGAGGTCAAGTAGATAGAAAGAAGCATCACTGGAGGGAGAGAGGGAGAGAGAAACTACTACATCAAACATCTGTAGACACATTTCAGTCTTCAGCTGCTTTATACCTGTTTTACAGAGTTGTTTTGCCTTGGTGAAAAGAATTAAAAAGCTGAAAAGGCTAGGTCATCTTTTGAATAACATTTCCATCACTTAAAGCCCCTGAGGATACTACAAGATTTTCTGTGGGAGCATGAGCTGTAAATGCTATTTCCAGAAGGTAACAGGCTCTACACCTAGAGGGAGGATGCATAGTACAAGCAAAATGATTGGTCACATCTGTTTGAACTATTTGAATCTAAGAATTAGGCAGTAGGAGGAAGGTGGGAAAAGAGAAGCTTTCCTTACCATTTTAACAAAATTCAACCCTGTCATAATTTCAGGTCTGAAGAGGATTTATAACTTTTTCTGTGGTACTCATCTTATCTGAGCACAGCACACCATGAATTTATCCTCCCGATACTCCAGTGAAAGTTGTATTGAAAGCTTGAAGCTTAAAAAACACAGAGACACAAGCTGTTCTGTTGGGACGGGTATTCCTTCTTTAAGGCTAATAAATCTGCAGGGGATGTGAGAATGCCTCAATTTGTCACAGGCTTGTTAAACTGGAATGTAACACAATTTCTTTAACTTACTTTGAAGGTGATTTCCCAGTGCCATTCTTTGGAAAGCTGCATGTACTTTCTGGATTTGTGTTCCTCTTTAATCTCATTCCCTCCCTTCTTAAAGAAGAAAGAAAACAGGAACTGAATGAAGTGCTGACATTTCCATTAGCAGTGCAATTGTGAACTTTAAACCCCAGTATAGTGAAGTCTGTAGGCAGATTTTCATAATACTGTCCAATGCCTGTTCTTGCTCTTGTAAACTAAAATGTTTGACATTTCCTTTTGCATTCTAATTGCACTATTGTGCTTACTTTTAAGTGTCTCTTTTGTTTTGGTAGGGCTCTAGAATTGACTATTGCAAACAGTATTAAGGAAGGGTTCTCTTTTCATTAGTACAGCTGAGTCAGTGAGCCTGGTTACATCCTGGTTCTGTGTATATCCATCCATTGTCCTCCTAGGTAGACAAGTCAAGAATTCAAGCTTTAGCATCAATATTGCTGATTTTTAGTTGTCAAATAGCTCTAAACTGCTATTAGAAATAGCAAATAGCTCCCTGTGTCTAGATGAGAAGCTTTCATATTGCAAGTCACTGTTGTGGAAGTTCTTCACATTTCCAAAGTTTTAGCCTGGTTATGGAACATGGTCAAGATCCTGTCTACACTAGAAACTGGAATGCTACTGTAATTTCTTGACTGTTTGTAGTGTAGGTGAGACTTTTGTCTTCCCTACTGAAGCTAACCTTTGTGTAATAACTTGACATACTGAATATTACATATTAGCTTATGATCTCATGAGCCTGTGAAATGCAGATGGTTAATTAGTATTTCCTACATGTTCTTAGAACTGCAGCCCTGAAAACACACCTTATGGGGTAAAACCCATTAGTCTGTACCCTTTTGATTGAGAATACTGAATGTGGTAGAACCAACAAGTTTCTTCAACAATCTTATGGAAATGTAGGATTTTTTCCTTCTCTTTCAGGATGTTTTGCATGAAGTAAACCCCTATTTAAACAAGATTTAGCAATAGAATTTTTTAAAAAATAGTATGCATAGTATATCTACTCTTAAATTGCACAAAAGGTAATCTAAATGGGTACCATCTGTCAGACCTAGACACTAGTGTCAAAGTATGACCAATCTACTAGAATTCTTTGAGGGGGTCAATAAGCATGCGGACAAAGGAGATCCAGTGGTTATAGTGTATTTAAATTTTCAGAAAGCCTTTGACAAGGTCCCTCACCAAAGGCTCTTAAGCAAAATAAGCAGTCAGGGGATAAGAGGGAAGGTTCTCTCATGGATTGGTAACTGGTTAAAAGATAGGAAACAAAGGGTAGGAATAAATGGTCAGTTTTCAGAATGGAGAGGTAAATAGTGGTGTCCCCCAGGGATCTGTACTGGGCCCAGTCCTATTTAACATATTCATAAACGATCTGGAAAAAGGGGTAAACAGTGAGGTGGCAAAATTTGCAGATGATACAAAACTACTCAAGATAGTTAAGTCCCAGGCAGACTGCGAAGAGCCACAAAAGGATCTCACAAAACAGGGTGACTGGGCAACAAAATGGCAGATGAAATTTAATGTTGATAAATGCAAAGTCGGGGGAGGGATAGCTCAGTGGTTTGAGCATTGGCCTGCTAAACCCAGGGTTGTGAGTTCAATCCTTGAGGGGGCCACTTAGGGATCTGGGGCAAAATTGGTCCTGCTAGTGAAGGCAGGGGGCTGGACTCGATGACCCTTCGGGGTCCCTTCCAGCTCTATGAGATAGGTATATCTCCATATATTATATTATTTATTATAAAGTAATGCACGTTGGAAAACATAATCCTAACTATACATCTACAATGATGGGGTCTAAATTAGCTGTTACCACTCAAGAAAGAGATCTTGGAGTCATTGTGGATAGTTCTCTGAAATCATCCACTCAATGTGCAGCGGCAGTCAAAAAAGCTAACAATGTTGGTAATCATCAAGAAAGGGATAGATAATAAGACAGAAAATATATTGCCTCTATATAAATCCATGGAACGCCCACACCTTGAATACTGCGTGCAGATGTGGTCGCCCCATCTCAAAAAAGATATATTGGAATTGGAAAAGGTTCAGAAAAGGGCAACAAAAATGATTAGGGGTATAGAACGGCTTCCGTATGAGGAGAGATTAGTAAGACTGGGACTTTTCAGCTTGGAAAAGAGGTGACTAAGGGGGGATATGATAGAGGTCCATAAAATCATGAGTGGTATAGAGAAAGTAAATAAGGAAGTGTTATTTACTCCTCCTCATAATACAAGAACAAGGGGCCACCAAATGAAATTAATAGGTAGCAAGTTTAAAACAAACACAAGAAAGTATTTTTTCACGCAACGCACTGTCAACCTGTGGAACTCCTTGACAGAGGGTGTTGTGAAAGCCAGTACTATAACAGGGTTCAAAAGGAAGCTAGATAGATTCATGGAGGATAGGTCCATCAATGGCTCTTAGCCAGGATGGGCAGGAATGGTGTCCCTAGCCTCTGTTTGCCAGAAGCTGGGATTGGGTGACAGGTTATCATCAAGTGATACATGCCCTATCTGTTCATTCCCTTTGGGCACCTGCCATTGGCTACTGTCAGAGGACAGGATACTGGGCTTGATGGACCTTTGGTCTGACCCAGTATGGCAGTTCTTATGTTCTTATGTGGTGTTGGTAATCTTCTCAGGTATCTCAGCCCTCTCCTACTCCCATGCCCCCAGCTGATCATCTGATATTGATGTTAACTTCATTAGAACCCCAGGTATCCTACCTACACAAAGTTATCTATACAGATATCCCCTTTGAAGGGATTTGTTCTGGGCAAACAGTTTTAGGATCAGGTTTTTCCTGTATCCCTTTTAGAACTTAAATTTCTTCTGGAGGTGTATCCACAAAAACACAACTAACAGTTGCCTCAACCCATACTTGCATCTTCCACCACCAAGCAGGTAGTCTGCTCTTGTGGTAAAGCTCTTTATAATGGTCTCACCTCCTTCCAAGGCTATGTCTACACTAGCCATTTCTGCAGAAAGTCTTCCCACTGTTACTAACATGGCACAGATGTCAAAAACATGGTGGTTAAAATGTTGGCAGCTGTCTGGTGCCTTGTGCATACTATTACTTGAACCGTTGCTACCACCAGTGGAGCTGCAATGACGGGATCTTTTCAGAAAAAAGTTAGTGAGGCCAGGGGGACAATAAATGGTTTTGCCTAAAGGTGTTACCTTGAAAACAGTTCATCAGAATTAACTTGACAGTCTGTTGCTGTGGGATCTTGGTGTCACCAAAATGGCAGAATGGAGTGGAAGTATAGTATACTTCATGTACGCTTATAGCCACCTTCAGCCACATGAGGCAGAAGCAGCAATGTCCTCTGAAAAGATGTGATGCACAGAAGCTTGAAGCACAAGTAGCAGTGAGGGGAGTTACGGCCACAGGAACCCGTCACTGCCAACAGAACCAATTCTCTTATTTGTTCATCTGTCCAGAGGGAGGTGAAGAAAGGTGGGAGGCCACTGGGTATAAACCTAGGGGTGAGATGATGTGGTTAATGTGTTGTAGTTACTTTCACTGAGGGGAAAAGAATCAAATTATAGATGAAAAGTTAAAAGCAGTGGATGAAGTTTGAAGAGCAAACAGCATTGGGGGGTGCTAGATATCAAAAAAGCTTTTGGGAAGATAAAAGTTTGAGGACTGGGTTGTAATGAAAAGGCAATGAGTCTGAATGCAACACATTTCTTACCCTTTATTTTATCCTATTCATTTGTCTCCTTAATTTGTAAGTTCTGGGGCAGGAAGAGACCTGTCGTGTACGTGAAGCACCTAACATACTTCTGGGTACTTGCATTAACATTTTCTAACTTGAGTAGTTGGTAGGGGGAAAGGGGCAAACTTCTTCAAAGTAACAGCAGTACCTGACATCTGTTCCATCAAGTAAATAAATGAAGAGCTTTTGTCTGCAGGTTTTCCTAAACATCTGCATTTTAATCCACTTGTCCTCCAGTCGTATTAACCATAGACCTGCATATGGTATAGTTTCATTAGAATATTTGTCTTGCTTGCTGTGGAGGTGGTGTGGCCAGGGGACTTCAGAAAAATTCCCTTTAAGCCTTCATGCTTGTGCAAATAAAATTTACTTTGCATGTTTAAAGCATCTGTGATTGCTCTCTCTAAATCTGTAATAGCCTTTCGTATTACTTGAACAAATTCATTTTCTACCCCCTCAGCTCAACAGCTGTGTTTGTGCTCTGTTCTGAGTGGTATAATGCTAGTTCAGAAATCTGTCCTTCACAATAAAGGATCGATCCTCCCATGGACTGCATAGTGTTTGTCATTATTTTCATATGTATTGAAATGCTTTCAGAAGTACTCACATGACCATGTAAGTGTGGGATTTTTTTGCTGTTGTAATGCAAGAATGGAGAAATCTGGCTTCTGTAAAGACTGTCCATCTCATTCCAAAGCTCACTGTTTCCGAGTACTGAGAACTTTATTATGACAATTACATCTGCTACTATATGTTGTCAGACGGCGATCGGTGTGGTGCTCTGCTCTGTTCAATGTTGATAAGTCGGCTGCATGCTTGTGTTCCGTCTGTGTGCTGCCCCGGCTCTGCGCAGATAGCTGACACAGCAGACCCCCGAGAGAACCCCCAATGACCACAGACTCTAATAAGGTATGAAGGCACCCGACCAGGTTTATTGTCAAACGAAGCACAGTAATAGTTCCCCGCAGACTCTACAGGACATACTACTAATATGTGCCCCCTGACAATGGACTGGCTCAGTCAGTGGCGGGACACTCCACTGCCCCCTAGGCCAGACAAAGCGCCTCAGGGATGCATTCTTATACACAGGTACAAGTTACACATCACTCCTGACATATTGAGGTGCAACCCCCCTACGTAGTAAGGTACAACCCTTCTACGCAGTAAGGTGCCACCTCTCACCTTGTACATGTTGGTTCGAACAAAACCACTATCAATCATATTACCCTTTTGACCCTGTCTTTAGGATAGGTCAGCTTGTTCCTTGTTATCTGTGTGGAATGTGCAAGTATCCAAATGTTCTGATATCTAGTGTCCAGTACCTCTTAGTTATGTATCTTTTTGCAGCATCAGCCCTTTCCTTGCCAGCTTCTGTGAGCAGGGCCTGCCTCTGGCTCACAGCTTAACTTTGCTGTATGCTAGCAAAGTCTTGACCATTACTTCAGGCCTTAGGCCTCATACCGGGTCTCTGATATAAGGGTTTGTTTCAGGGCCTCATCTTACTACACTATACATGTTTTCCTGCTCTGATGATTGAAATAAACTCTGCCCATCTTACAGTGGTATAAGTAGGGTGGGGTGGGGAGGGAAGCTTTGTCAGGAGGTTTTCAGTGCAAATGCCCTGATGACAAATTACGACCAGGTAGTTAGGGTGGCAAGTAATGGCCACTCTTTTTAAAACTGTACAATGCTTATTTCAAAGAACAAGACTAAATAGATGAATGTTCCCCTTTTAAAATCCATTCTAACACACACTAACTACAGGTTGTTTTTATTAAGTTGCTGCCATGGAAGGACTGTTGTCGCCAAACTTAAATGGTGTCAGCCTACTCTTTTTTTTCTTTTTTCTTTTTTTAAATGGGTTTTGCAAGAGTCAGATATTCACAAAACATTTATCTGCCTTTCACTATGTCCTCACCAGGCACCGACTTGTTCAATCAGATGCTTGTGGACACTCCAGGATGTGAGCTGAGAATTTGTCAGACAGTAGACATTTACTAGCTCTCCTTTGGTGTCAAGACTCTAGTGTTATTGCTAGCACTAACATAGGGACATAGAAATTGCGATACTGGATTAAATCTAATAGCCTGATTCCCGCAGTGGCCAATCCAATACGTTTCAAAAGAAGACTCAGTAGCCTTAGAAGAAAGTAAAAGTAGAAAGGAGTAAACCTGAGACTGCTAATGGTACAGTGGAATATATGAGAGAAAATGAGGATTCTTCTTTGAAATAGCTGTCTGCCTGTTTTCTTAATCTTGTTTAGATTAACTAGGAGTGAACACAGTCACTCTGATAATCCAGTGAGCTAACAAAATATAAAATTTTGGTAGTAAAGGGCAGCGCCGGCTCCAGGGTTTTTGCTGCCCCAGGCAGCAAAAAAAAAAAAAAAAAAAGCCCNTCATTAGCATTTTGGGATGTGACTTCACTGTTAATACATACTCTTATTTCTATAGATACTTTCAAAATTTTATGTTCAGTATTTCAGAGGTTTTTCTTCCGCTCTTTTGAAGCTGTGTAAAATGTGAAGCATTTGATAGACTTTTTCTCCCCTTCTCCATGGGTATTTGGTTAATCGGCTTTGTTAGTGTTAGCATACTAAAGAACTTTCCATCTTACAATTTCTACTGATTAAAACATACAGAAAATTTTCACTCATAGGTACACAATCTGTTTTCCTTTTTTTCCTTAGTTTTCTTTTTTGGGCTTTGTAGAGTCAGAAGCAGTAGAAGTGGTTTCTGTCTGTTTACCTTTGAATCCTTCCAGGTGTAAATTACGGTATATTGCGGTAGTGGCAAGGAATCCCAGTCATGGACCAGACTCCTTGTGCTAGGCATTGTACAAACACATGACCAAGACAGATTGTCATAATTTTGGGGCAAAGACCAAGTAAAGGCTTCTGCAGTTGATTGAGAAAGAAACAGGCTAAGCTACTGAGATCTTAGTCAGTTGTGCTTTGCCGATGGCTCCATAAATAACTTTTGTATTGGAACACTAGTTTGGCTATTGCTGGCTGATATTCTGATGCACTAGAGTGATTCCAGGGTGGCAGTATGTAACTAATTGGGACTCATAGCAAGACAGGGTTCTCGGGCAGGGGTTCCCAAATTGTGGTACATGAGTTTAATGTTCCATCAACTCTCTTCACAACCACTCTTTAAGAAGGTGGTATATGAACCAATAAAGTATGAGACCTGCTGCTCTAGGGAAAACACTGAGCATAAATAAATGGTCTGCTCTTGATCATCACGTGTCATCTATGAGCCATACTGTTCAGGGTTTCAGAAATACTTAGTATATGCAGCACTGATGTGTTAACAGAGGTTTCCTCAGCCACGGGACAGATGGCTCTTGTCTTGTACTCATCTCAGCTGCAGGTACAGACTGGGCCACTCCTGTACAGGGTAGGAAGCCAACTAATGCCCTGTTCATAGAATTAAGGAGTTAAGGTGCTGACTGAGAATGGAGATACTGAAATAGAGGGTTTGGGCTTTCTGCTCTCTTAATTTCTTCAACCCCTATCATCTAGTAAATATCACAGCAAATAGTTTGTACATTTTCATGTGAAACTGAAACACTCAATCTTCCCCAAGAATTGAGGGAATGCCTGTACAGCGACAATCTACAGTGGATCTTCTGTGAATCTCTGGTGCTCTACTATTCAAATTAATTTTCTGTAACTTGTGTTGGTTTCTGTTTGTTTAAAGCTTCAGATTAGTTATGTCTACTTTTCTTTAAAAATACTCGGTTCTGAATGAAACACTGGATTTTGCCTATTTTACGCTTGGTCTTTTAAATGTGATGGTTTGATTACTTTCCTTCCACCCTACTCATTTAAAATACTATAAACTGTTAAGCAATTAGGTTTTGTGGGTTTGTGGGTTTTTTATTTTTATTTTTTTCCCTCGAACCCCTCGTTTGTTCTTGATGGGCTACGGAATTTGTTTTCAAGTAATTACCATGTATATCAATTCTCATGGTAGGGCTTTTCTTCTCTACTGAGACTGGGGGCAGGTACCATTCTGTCAACTATGCTTATGACATTGAGAAGCTCATTAGGACAATTTCTTTTAGAGCTGTACATAGTGAGTCTAAGCATGAGCCATCATTACACTTCCCTGTTCAATTACTGGTTTTCATAATAGGGAGTTCAGGGTTTAGGAGAGTTGTTAAATGTGTTCTCTGTGCTCCATTCTATAGAGAAACATTACATGTTCTCTCTTCCAGCCAGAAAGCAGGAGGTAAAAAGATTGCACTTTTCTTATCTAAGGCAAGCCCTTCCTCCTTCATACTAGTGTAAAAAACTGTTCCCCTGTGTGACGGGTTGGTTCACAGAAACCCACTTGGGAGCTGCCAGCTGATGTGCAATGGCTCCCTCTATTCCTGTTCTCCCTGCCAGCTACTGGTGGTTCCAGCACTCTGTCTTGCTGAAGCCAGACACACCCATCTGCTTCAGACACAGACCCAGAGTCTGAATAACCTGTCCCAAAGCTGCAGGGTTTACCTGAGAACAGCTCACAGAAGCCTGCTTGCCCTTAGCACTCAGATGCCCAATTCCCAATGGGGTCTAAACCCAAATAAATCCGTTTTACCCTGTATAAGCCTTATACAGGGTAAACTCATAAATTGTTCGCCCTCTATACCACTGATAGAGAGAGATGCACAACTGTTTGCTCCCCCAAGTATTAATATATACTCTGAGTTAATTAATAAGTAGAAAGTGATTTTATTAAATACAGATAGAAGGATTTAAGTGATTTNCCCTCACTGGAAAAGCACCAGGTTAAAGATGGATTCCAGTTCAGGTGACATGATCACATGTCACTGCAAGGCTGCATTATTCACTTGCCAGCACACACATATACAGGAAGACTCACAGGTAAATACAGCCATCTGCAGACAATGGCTCTGGTTAATGGGAGTCATCAAGATTCCAAACCACCATCAATGGCCCACACTTTGCATAATTACAATAGGCCCTCAGAGTTATATTTTATATTTCTAGTTTTAGATACAAGAGTGATACATTTATACAAATAGGATGATCACTCTCAGTAGATTATAAGCTTTGTGATGATACCTTTTGCATGAAGCATATTTCAGTTACATTAAACTCACTTATCATGTTTTTATAAAACTATTCCAATTACATTATATTCACTTATCATGTTTTTACAAAATCATGTAGACTGCACAACGTCACACCCTGCTTTTCTCCTTTTCTACAAGAAGAAAGGGAGACAAAAAAGATATGGGANGTAGACTGCACGTCACACCCTGCTTTTCTCCTTTTCTACAAGAAGAAAGGGAGACAAAAAAGATATGGGTGAAGAGAAGCTGTTTGGAACATAAGAACATAATGGCCATACTGCGTCAGACCAAAGGTCCATCCAGCCCAGTATCCTGTCTACCGACAGTGGCCAATGCTAGGTGCCCCAGAGGGAGTGAACCTAACAGGTAATGATCAAGTGATCTCTCTCCTGCCATCCATCTCCACCCTCTGACAAACAGAGGCTAGGGACACCCTTCCTTACCCATCCTGGCTAATAGCCATTAATGGACTTAACCTCCATGAATTTATCTAGTTCTCTTTTAAACACATGGCTCTCTCCATCTGAGCCATATATTCTCTCAGTTTGTAGAGGTTCTTGACAGGTAAGTGTACTTCCCTCATGCTGTCCCTCTGGGCTCTCTAGCATTACTCCCTCCCCCGCCTCTTCCATCCTTTACATAGCTTTCCAGACTCTTGTTGGGGAGGCTGACAGCTGATAGGCCCTGCATTCAATCCTCTGCTTTCTGCTGAATCTTGACATTTGTTCTTCCCCCACTCTCCATCCAAACTTATTCCTTGCTTTCCCTTACTCCAGAGTGACCTGGCCAGAAACTTACTTTTGCTATTTCACTAGTGGAGTCCCCGCCTTCCATAGCTCTCTGTCCTTCCTCTTGCAGTGGCTTACCAAGGGTCACCAAGGAAGTCAGACCATTTTAGGGGAACCCTGCATCTTTCCAGAGCAGCTGCCACTCAACTCTGTGTACACTAAGGCAATCTCTATCAGGACTAATTCCTTAGCTGCCAACAGAAGCCTCATAGTACTGGATTCCCTAGACTAGTCAGAGTGATCCTAAAGCTATCTCCAAAGGGCACACAGAGAAAAGGACTTGGTACCTCAAGGCAGTCAAGACCATTGAAGGGTAATTCTTTATTCCTTAGCTACTCCTTCAGATGGACCACACCAAGAATAATCCATCATTCCTGAAGATTCTCACCCCTCTTCTAAGGTCCCTTTTATGCAGATCACCAAACTGTTCCACACATTATGAAGTTTGAAAGGTCATGGCTGATTTCCTAGGCTTCCTATCTGATGCTGTAACATAAAGCAGATGATGAGAAAATTACTTATTGGTAATCTTGATTTGTCTTTCTCTTCTTCACTCCATGGCTTTTCCTGGTCTAGAAATATTCAGTCAGATTAGAAAGAGACAGTGCTCTCTTTATGGGCAGTAGCGAATTGCCTACTTAGTTACCTCCTGCTTCCTGGTTTCTTAATTGTGAAAATCACTGTAATGGGTTATTCTGGGAAGAGATTGGAGCCAATGTTTTCATTAGTAGCCATGTGAGGTAGAATTTACGCACTAGCTACTGCAGTAGCATTTTTTATTTGCATGGATAGAATTATTTCTTAGTTTTTGGTTCCTCTGTAGATAGAGATACAGGGGCAGAATTGTGGTTGTCCGAGTAACTTCAGTTACAAAATATGAAAATACACAATGTTTAGGTTGATTAAGTATGACCTTACATTTGAATTTCCAGGCTTTCTGACCTTTATCTTTTGATAACTATAGTAGCCTACTAAAGGCTTTCCCATGAGGTAACAGATCAACAGCTTCATATCTAGATTTAGTTCTTTGACTGGAAATTTTGTTGCTCATTTGAGCTGGGAGCTTGCCAACTTCAGTCACTTAATCTGATTCATTGACACTGCAGGGGGAGTTTACCATATTCTCTGTGTTACTTAAATTTTATAGGGCTACAACTTGGTAGTTAATTGCATGTACTTTGTAGACACCTCTGCTGCTTCCCTCCCTCTTCAGATATTTTATAGGCCCCCAACAGATTGCTGCCCCACTTGACACTGTGGTGCCTCCTGAGGGGGAGAACTGAGAATAACTTTTTCTCCCTTAATTACTTGGCTTCCTAAGAGATGTAATTATTCTTTAAAACACATTGCACTTTACATGGATGATACCTATGAAGTTCTGTAACAAAACAAAAACCCTAATAAATGCCATTTATTTCCTGTAGAAGTGAAAATTTCTAGTGGGATTTCTGTGGAATAGTATTTAAGTTCCAGGAGAATAAATATCTGCTCTGGTCTCATGGCTGAAGTTTGCAGGGTATCATACGTAGATAAGAAATGTACCTTTTTACACTAGTTCAATACACACACAGTTTAAAAAAACAGCACCCATTGACAATCTATAAATTGGTAGCATTCAAATACATGGTAGCACTGTGGAAACCTAACATCACAATTCAGAGATCTGTCTTCAGTACAAGCCATGAATGCTAAACAGCCACAAGGTGTTGAGGAGGGCTAGGTGCATCCTTTAAGACAAGTCATCAAACATCTGTGTAATAAAACTTTGGTGTGAACAGCATGCCATGTTAATTTTAGGTGTAAAGTGAGTGGATTTTTCTCTTATCTGTCTTTTTTGTAGGAACTGGAGACATTGTTGCTGTCATGATTACAGAGTCCAAGGTAAAGGAGATCCTAAATTACTTGGAAAAGAACATCTCTGTCCTGATGGCAATAGCAGTTGGAGCCCGTGTTCCTCCAAAGAATTTTAGCCGTGGCTCTCTAGTCTTTGTGTCAATATCATTCATCGTTTTGATGATAATTTCATCAGCATGGTTAATATTTTACTTCATCCAGAAGATCAGGTACACAAATGCACGTGACAGGAACCAGGTAAGATGCCCCTTGCTTCTCTCTATTTAGATGTTTTTATTTTTATATATTGCTGTAGTTAACTATCAGATCATATATGTAGTAATTATACTATGCTATTAACAACGAACCCTGTATTCCGAAAGAGTGTATACCAATGGAGGAAAATTTTATCTAGCAGATGCTTGCTGTGAGTAGTAACAGTCATAGAAAATCTCCATATGAAAAACAGGAAGGAATACTATTTGATACTATAAGTCAGGGGTAGGCAACCTATGGCACGCGTGCCGAAGGCGGTACGTGAGCTGATTTTCAGTGGCACTCACACTGCCCGGGTCCTGGCCACCGGTCCGGGGGGCTCTGCATTTTAATTTAATTTTAAATGAAACTTCTTAAGCATTTTAAAAACCTTATTTACTTTACATACAATAGTTTAGTTATATATTATAGACTTATAGAAAGAGACCTTCTAAAAATGTTAAAATGTATTACTGGCACGCGAAACCTTAAATTAGAGTGAATAAATGAAGACTCGGCACACCACTTCTGAAAGGTTGCCGACCCCTGCTATAAGTTATTCTAGTTGATTGTCATTGCACGTTCTTTATTACTGGGCCACAAACTGAAGTGTGATTGACTTTTTCAAATTATTAATCTGAGAAAGTAGATCCTGGGTTTTTAGATATCCATCACTCTTAGCCTGAGAAATTTAAAGTGAACTGTTCAAGAGTTGTGTGTAATAGGATATAATGAAAATCCTAAAGAAAGAATGTATCTCCTTATGATTATTCTTTAGTTTCTTGAATCTGCTCGTTAATGTATATGGGGTTATTTAAAGTGAGAAATTCCTTCCTTAAGAACTCTAAACAAAAATGACCGTGTTATAAACTGTTGTGCAGTGCAATAAAATATTTTCTGCTGTATCTTCAAGTAGTGTCCCTATGAGTGCTCTACTGTAGTTGTATCTGCGACCCTGCACTGCTGATCGGAGAACTTTGGTAGCAGTGTCCGTTTAGCCTGCGCGTGCGCTGTCCCCACCCCCCATTAGGCGAACCAGCACTGTGCAGGCTAACCCTCCTCAGTTCCTTTTCAACTGCCCTGGCTAGAGATGGAGCTTTAGCTATTCGTTAGCAGATCATTAATCTCTTTAGAATTGCTAATCTTTAGCTTTTTTTTAAGCTTCTTTTCTTTCTTTACTCCATTTATCTTTTATTTGGCCGTTGCCCAAAACAAAAGAGACTTCGTTTTTTCCTCAACCCCTGTCTGGGGACCCCCCCCCTTGGACAGGGTATTTCCGGCTCTCCAGGCTTCAAGAAGTGTCTCAGGTGCAAGGAATCTGTTCCAGTGACTGATGGACACTATCAGGGCGTCTGCTGCCTGGGAGAGGAGCACATCCCACAGAAGTGTGGATTGTGCCAGCAACTGAAGCCCAGATCCAGAAAGGATGGAGAACTGAGGCTCAAACTCCTACTCACAGAGGCAGCCCTTCAATCATCGGAGCTGCACCAGGACCCCAGATGGTGGGTGGAAAACCTCACCACAACCCTCTACTTCTAAGGGAGGTGAGCCCAAAGATGTCCAGGAGCCACTCACAGAAGGTCTCTAAGAAAAGGGCCATGAGTCCCCACAGTGACCCCTGATTGAGGCAAAGATTATCTCCGGCTCGATTGTCTGTACTGACTGACCAAAGCTTTCTAAATCCAGTACCCAGGGCTCTCGTGGTACTGCCCCAACAGAGCATGTGGGGTTGCCTAAGAACACAATGGGCACAAGCAAGGAACCATCGGTACTGTCTGGTGCGACAAACACAGACAATCCGCCCTGGGGAAGGCTCCTGTGGTATGGACATAAACATCGTACTGCCTGTGGCACGCCAGGCACGGACGGACCATACTACCAGGTCCACATTACTGACTTCTTTGGTGCAGGCATCTCAGTACCGACAACCACCACTGGTTACCGATGCCTTCAGCACCACCAGACTTCTGCTATGCGATGGACCTCTTGGTGTCAGATGTGCTGGATTCGCCTCCGGTCAGTACTGGGGCCCCGCTACCGAGTTCACCCAGAGCTCCCGACTCACTGACAACCTCATGTCATGCACTACCCTTCTCATCCACTGAGTCAGAAAGTTAGCAAGAGGACTTGGTCTCCCATTGCTCTTCTCACCCTCCATATGATGCCCAATTCCACCATGGACCACAACCATACCATCCACCTGATCCACAGCCTCCCTTGTATGGACAGCCTTGGTACCAACCACCTGGCCCCTCCCTGACAGGCTCAAAGACAAACATGCCTCCCATAGCTCTAGTGTGGCCTATCAGCAACTGAGGAGACATCCTCCTTCAGCTGCTGCATCGAGGGCATCTGAGCCCCCTGAACTGACGAGGGAGGAACAAGAGGCTGAAGCCAAGGAGAAGTTACCCCTCAGGCTAATTTCTCATTGTCATCACCAGATGAGATGGTGATGTTCCCTCCACCATCAATGGCAGATGACTTTAAACTATTTCAGGACCTGGCCCAGCGGGTGGCAGAGGCACTACAGGAGGTGACCGAGTCACACCACAAACTATTGGACATCTTACATTCTTCTGCCTTGTCCAGAGTAGTCCTCCCTATTAATGAGGCACTCTTGGACCCTGCCAAAATCATATGGCAGACCTCCACATCCGTCTTGCCAACACGTAAGCAGGCCAACAAAAAAATTGCATGCCAGCAAAAGACACAGTTTCTCTTCTCCTACCCACCTCCCAATTCGATCATAGTGGATGTGGTTAACTCAGAAGGCCCCAGCACCATTTCACATCCAGCCCTACATTTGAGTCACCCTCTTGAAAGTGTGTGGCAATAGTAATGGTCTAATAATGTGGTCACAGTCAAAAAGAGAATTAAAAATATTTGGCATGCTCTAAATAGGCCTCAGAATCATAGAAAGAAATACAGGACTGAAAGGGACCTCGAGAGATCATTGTCTAGTCCCCTGCGTTGAGACAGGACCAAGTATACCTAGACCAGGGGTCCCCAACGCAGTGCCCGCGGGTGTAAGTGCGCCCGCGTAGCCCTCAGGTTTTTTTGTTTTTTTTGCTCCGCCGGCAGCGCTCGGTTGTGGTTTTTTTGGCGCCCGCCAGAAGAAAAAGATTGGGGACCACTGACCTAGACCATCCCAGACAGTTGTTTGTCTAACCTGTTCCTAAAAGTTTCCAGTGATAGGGATTCCACAATCTCCCTTTGCGCATGTCTACTTCACATTGTAAGCCCAGGGTTAGTGGGACTGGAATCTGCTGACCTGTGTTAGAGAACCCAGGACTTGAGCGTCTATGCTAATTGTTAACCCTGTGTTCAGAATTTTCTAACCCGGGCTCGAACCTGGGACCCTGGCATCCACACAGCAGCACGCAGACCTGAGTCAAACCAACCATATGCCAGACTCCCAAGCACTCTCCCGAAATGTGGCCATTCTAGCCCTTTGACCATGGGGCATAGTGGAAAACTTTACTGCCCATGCTGCATGTTTCAGGAAGTTTGAACAGCCTGCCAACACATACTGCTGAGCAATCACTTTGCTGTGTGTGCTTCCAGCTACCAGAGCGAGCAACATATAGGAGGTGCCTCTTGAAGAATTTTCCTTGATTGAGCTTTCACCCTTGTGTCATGAAACAGGCTGAGCTTCTGTGATATGCTGGTGGATGTTTCCACAGTGTTTTCTGACCCACCAAAGGCACTTGACATACCTTATGATGGAGAAGGAGGAGGCGTACCTAGGCATGGTAGACTCGAACTGTCCGATGCTGTTCATGACACACTATAGCTGCTGATGCCCCCTATGTAGACCAGCGCTTCTGGAACAGGGCCACAAGCACAGACTGGTGAGATCACATCGTCATGCAGTTGGATGAAATGTGATCTAATCTAAGACACTAAGGGCCTAATTTTCATCAAATAGTCTCCATATATGCTTGAGCTCTTCTGGTGCACTAGGACCTGTGTATACACAGGATGGATTTTCTCATCCAGTATGTACAAGTGTTAATGTACAAGGATGTGCACCTGCAGTTACACATGCCTAAGCAGAAAATGAGTTGAGGTTCAATTGAAAATCAAGACTTGATACTTCCCCAAGAGCACTAGCTAATTTAATCTGATTTCAGTGCATCTCATCAAGTTAGTGTGGTGGTCTAGTACACATATGCTACATTTGACTGAAATAGAAGTTCCCAAGAAGTTCCTTGGTTCTAAGGATTGCTGGTCATCTGCTGAGCTGTTGTAGGGTCATTTCAGGCCTGATAGTCACATAGCGCACACTCCTCATTTGCAGCTACTAAGTAGCTTTTTAAAAAAATAGCAAAACGGCATTGTTTTTCTAATATTATTCTTCCCTGTAAGCAATTGCTGGTGATGCCACAGAGCTGTTATGAGATTGCAAATAGAATGGTCGGTAATTCATGAGACACTGTAAGACGTTATCCTTCTTATGAAAAAGTTTTGAGACCACAGTTCTACTGGACTTAAAAGTACAGTACCCTTGTGTGGGAAGGCAGAGATGCAGCTGGACAGAATTTTCTACATTAACCGCTACAGAGTGACTTGAAGAATGATGGCAGTTGGTAAATTAAAAACAGAATTTACTGCCCACGTCATTGAGAGATGTGATTATGTAGGCTCAGTGTCTGGCTTGACATTCTGAAAGCTGCCTGAGGACATTCAGACCAAGAAATGAGTCATTAAAGGTTCAATCCTCTGGGGAGTTGAGTGCCTTCAGCTTTTACTAACTTCATTGGGTCCTGTACTCAGCACCTGACAGTGATTTTCTATAGTTCCAAAAAGCTGATCCTGAAACAGACCATTATTTTTAAGAAAATGTAGCCCTTACTATCCTAGTTAGTGGACTGAGAACTGATTAACTTCATAATGCACTACATTTCTACAGTGTACTCTGTATAGATTGTCAAAGTGCACTCCAAACACTAAGGAATTAATCCTGTAATGCTCCTGTGAGTTAAATAAATATCCCCATTTTCTAGATTAAGAAATTGAGGCACAGAGAGACGAAGTGATTTGCAGTAACTTCTTGTGTGACCTTTGGGAAAGACCGGAGTAGTACACAAACCTCCTGACTCTCCCAGTCCTGTGCTTTAAGCGCTATATTGTGCTGTCTGTTAGGGCTTCCTTATAGTGATGGGGATTCTAAAGAACCAAGGAAAATACTGCAAACCTGGCTGATGGCAATGCAGAGAAGGATTCTCACGTAGACTTCATGCCATTTAACTGTGCAGAACGCCTCTGACTCTTGGTACTACAAAACTCCATGAACTCACTTAGCCAGTCTTTGAACTTTATTGTGCTATTACTTTCTCGTTCACCAATATTTTGTCTATAGTTGTCTGTCTAAATATGGCTGCACTGTAAAAAAAATTCCTTAGTCACTCATGACACTTACTCAGATATTAATTGGACTCTGAAAGTGATGGCTTTGTTAAATGGACATGGGCCTAATGGCCTAATTTTTCTTCATTCTCTTCCTGCTTCTGTTCCCATATACTGTGCCATTTCTTTTCTGGGGAAGGATTAACAAGCTTCAACAAATCCTGCGTGCATTCTTCTTGACATTCTCTTATTCTCCACGCTGAGGATAGAATTTGCTGTTTCTGTAGTCCTCAGTTTGTTTTGAAACTCAGATTTGTTTGGCTATAGTCACTGATTAAGTAATCCTTTTCAAGAGTCATTAAAGTCCATCTGTGATGCCCCTTTGGATATGTTCCGTTAAAAAAAGGACTCCTTATGGCTCCTTTTGAAGCTCTAACAGCTCTGCTAAATGCTACTTGAACAGTGCCTAACAAATGCAAAGCTTTTTAAAGCTTCAAAAGTGAGGCTGTCTACACTACGCAGCTTTTAGGGACACGGCTGTGTCACTACAGCCGTGCCGCTAAAAGGTGCATGGAGTAGCCATTGTTTGTTGGCAGGAAAGAGCTCTCCTGCTGACAAAAATCTTCCACGCCTACCGAGTGGCGTTAGCGTTGTCATCAGGAGAGCTCAAAGCGCTGTTCACACCGGCTCTTGTCGTCAACAAAACTTTTGTCTTTCGGGGGGGCGAGGTGTTTTTAACATCTCTGAACGACAAAAGTTTTTTGTCTTTCACTTGCCAGTGTAGACAAAGTCTGACTAAAGATTTCCTTCTCAATTGTTCCCAGTAATAGTGGTTGTGGTGTGGTAGGCCCTATGGAGACCCTGTAAGTTTTCCTAGGATACGTCAGATTTAGGTGCCCACACTGTAACTGGTACTCATCATGGACCCTTTGGATGTTAAAAGTTTAAATATATTTAGTACTCCATGGATATTCCTTGAGTGACAAATTATTCTCCCTGCATCCCATATATTGCTGTAGGCTTCTTCCCAGTGCAGATGCTTTAAAACAGCAGCTCTGTGGGGAAAGCGCTCTTATGACCTTTTTTACTTTCTTTAGATTTTTTCAAAGGTCAGGAGAAACTTGATGAAATTTTTATGTGGTTTAAAAAGCTCAGCTTATTAAACTTTAATAAGGAGGTGGCAGCAGCTAGAACTCAGTTTGAAGTGCTCAGATATATTGTAAAGGAGAAGCCAGAGCTTTTAGTGATGCAGTAACAGCTAATTTCTGAACTGTGCAGTTTTTAAGCTATTATGTGTAGAAGCACACTAGCCTTTCTACAGAAATCATTGAAAACAGATGCTGTGTTTCTTAAATTAAAAAAAAAATGGTAGAACTGTATGTTACAGGTGCCTTACTGTTAACCTTGTGCACTTCCACTAGGCCAAAATCATTAAACACCTTTTGTGGTTATTCAGTTTGCCCGTTAGTGATGTCTTTTTCCTTAAGCTAGTATCAGTCATGAATCTAAAAGCAAAAATTCCATCTACCCAAGGTACAAATAGCAAGACTGGGACACACAGGATATTGGCTCATCAGAGGGCTTGTCTACATTAGGAATTTTTGCATCAGTGTAAGTACATGAGTGAAAATCAAAAGTGTAGATACTCTGCACTGGTATCGTTTACACTGGTTTCAAACGGGAGTAAGTCCCACTAGTGCAGCACATCTATGCTGTTTATTTTCACATTGGTATAAACCCCTAAAGTATACAACCCCTGAAACTTAATATGATCTCCAAACAGCTATTAGAGTTACAAGATCGTTAAATGTGAAATGTTGTTAAAGATCAAGCTTGCTCTGTTAATTTTGTAGGTGTCCAAGTTAAATATTAATGTTTCCAAAAGAAAATGAACTCTTATAATATAACTTTCCGCGCAGGCACATTTGTATGTTATTGTCACACAGTTTGAAGGTCCAATCCAGATCAGTGAGAGGTTCACTGCCTGCCCTGCAACCCTGGGTGCCTGAAATGCCCCACTGTTGTAGCTCACAACCTGGCACCAGCCGACAAGCCTTCAGGTCACATCCAAAGTGTCTGTGCACTAGACAGCCCTGTTTCAACAGCTTTGATCCATAGCCTGTCTACAGCCCCTCTCTGGCTTCCACCAACCTTGGTTACAACCAGCAAGGTGACTCCAACACACTCCAGAAGTTTCCCAAAACTGTGTGCTCTGCAATGTCCAGCCCTCTCCTAGACAGTTCAGAGAAAAAATAAGGTTTGCTTGTTCCTTTAAAGAGATAAAAGCACATCAGAGTTTATTAACTTACCAGGGGTAAATACACCCTACCCAGAAAACACAGCACTGAGTTGGTTTATAGTAAAAATAAAACACATTTATTAACAGAATATAGGTTAAGTGATGTCAAGTAAAAGGAATAGGGTTAGAAAGGGAACACAAAAGTGAAAACTTCCATCTAGTAAGGTACAGGCTTTGTTCAAAATGCTTTCTCTCACCATTCATTCTTCTTTCCAGCCCTAGCTGACTTTCCCTGTCAGGACCTTCTACAGAAGTACAAGATGCTGGCTTCCTTTGTCTTCCTAGGTGAAAAATCTTTGTGTAGGCAGGTTTCTCACCTATATTTAGTTTCCAGAGACTTCAAACCCTTCCGTGGTTGAAGGACCCATCTTTCTCAGCTAGCAAGAGCTCTGGCTTCTTGTCTGTCCAGTGATGGTTGCCAAATATGTCTTCTGCCCTTGCTTCTTTCCTCCAAAATGCAATTACTTTGTTTCAAGAATAGGAGGCCTCATGTTCTTCTTCCCTTCCTGTGGACTTTCCATCCATCTGTATATAAATAGAGCTTCCATTGTTTTGACTTCACCATGCTTAATTTACATAGGAGTTAGGTACATAGCTGCCTTCTCTCCTTGTTGGGAGGGAACGTGATTGGCCACAGATTTTAAAGCATAATATTTCCTCATTGTGTTAATACATACATTTCACAATATTAATCACCAGTGTCATTAGCTTTCAGAAAAGGCCTCACTCTGTACACTTTTATAATACAGTAATATTGTACACAATCAGTTGATTGTTATTTATTACTTGAGGTTCAGCCCCACTTGTTTATAGACTGGTAACCCTTTGAAATTGATTCTTTTCAGGATCAACTCTCAAACTTGGTTCTTGTTTTGTTTTTCAAGCTCTGAGGAAGGTGACATGGAGTCTGGTGATGAAGGAAACTCCATGCTCTTTCATCCCTAGCTGGTATTTGCTAAAATGCAAATCATTCTGTTTCCTGCAATCTACCCTCCCCTTGTTAGCGTGATAACCCTGTTTACTGCTTATATGTAAACGTACCTTCTTTGTCTCTGCCTCATGACCAGGCTGGGCAGAGCAGCAAACACACATTTCTTTGTCCAGAGCAGATCTGTTTACCAATTCCCCTTGACATGCCTGGTTTAAACACATTCTAGTTATAACCCCAGCATATATCCATAACTCTTAATACACACAGTGTACACACATCATGCAAGAATATTAATCAGTGAGTTCATTTTCAAATGATACAAGGCATATTTTATACAAAGGTTACAGTAGTGTGTAAGGTGTGAATACAGGGGTGCTTTAGAGTCACAGTAATACCATAACATATAATTACATACAAAAAGTATAGATTCAAAGAAAGTTATTTAGGATGCAAAGTTACATGCACAACGGGACTGAACAAAGGTTTCCAGGGCAATATTAATTCTGGCACTTCCTAACTTTTGAGTGCTTGACTCTGCAATCTTAATGTCCCTTTAATGTAATTTTTCGGTGTAATGCCCAGTTAAAATAAAAAATTCTAACATGCAGAACCATATGGATCTCCAACACCAAACATGGGTCATAAAGTTGGCATTGGCTCTTTAGATTCACAACACAAGCTCTACCACTTGAGCTGATCAAAGTCATAGGCTGTTATCTTCTATATTGACCAGTCACTAGAAGGAAGATGGGACACACACTCTACCAGTGGGCTTCATAGTTATTTGCTGATAGCAGAGTAATGTAGAAACCCAGGACTCCTGGATTAATTTCCAGGTTCTGAAGGGGAGTGTGTTCTAGAGGTAAGACCCTTCTGCCCCTGTCTCCCTGTGCTTCTGTCTGCCACACCCTGCCTCCTGCCCCTTCTGGGTCAATCCTCACCCCAGATCCTACCCCCACCATTTCTGACCCCTCTGCATTCCAGTCAGGTTACTTTCTCCTCCTCTTCCCTGCCTGGTTTCCAGCAAGGGGGAGCACTGAAAATGGAGGAATTCTCAAGTGTACAGATTGCTTCAGTGTCAGAGCAGCAGCCAGGAGAAACAGCTGCAGTAAAGTCCTGCTCAGACCCTACCCCTGGCAGGCGCATGCTCAGTACATATTTAACAACTACTTTCGCTGGAGATTCAACTGTAAACAAGTCTCTCCTGAGCATGTGCAAACAGCAATTTTTCTAAGGTTTATAAACTGGCCAAATTTGGGTGGATTTTCACGGGGGTGGCTTAAGACACATCCCCAACACCAGTAGTAAAGGAAAGCTTGAAAATAAAATCTTTCCTTACAAGTTGTCCTTACAAGTGGTAACGGTAGAATGTTCACAGTAATTGTATGTGTGACTATAGAAGTTTTTAAATGAAAAAATAAACTAACTTTCTTGCTCTCAATCAATGTAAACCTCATCCTGTTTCTGTGGGGCGTTGTGGTTATTGAAACAAGGAAACATGAGCTTTGTTCAGCTCTAAGTGACCTGGCCCTGAAATCTGTGAACTAACTGGCAACTTGCCATTCTTAATTGGCTTGGATCAGAGCATTGCAGTTGGAATCCGCACTTTAAGCATAGAAATGGCTGTTTCCAACTAACGCTGATGCCCATTAAAAACAACTTGACCCTTTGCAACCAAATAGGTTTGTCTTGGAATCAGTATTCATGTGAGCTTTATTCAAGTATAGTCTGTATTGACTGAATTTTGACTTTATGGCCATTAAATTATTTTCTGGCATGTGTAGATACTGGTTGGTTTTATGTTGTATTGAGATAAATATTAGGCTTGGGTGTGAATTGTCTGACTTTAGAGGTAATTTCAAGTTTATTCCCTACTCAGGGAAACCCCAAATAGAAAACTTATGAAGAGAACAAGTGATATTATACAGCTCATTGAATAAAAGGTAATTAGAGCAGAGTACAGTAGGAATTAGTGGAAGGGCATGAGCCTCTGTTTATATCCCAGTGTATGTGTTTTAATGGCTCGTAGATATGGCTTTAAAAAAACAGCTCGAACAGCCTATGAGACTTCTGCCATAGTAGATGATTACCTTGACTACATGTACATGGTCTGCAGTTGAATTTTCTCTCCAATCTTATGTGCAGGTTATCTGATGGTCATTGCTATATCCTCTGTACTTTGAATATTAGCCAATTATAGCGGAGTATTGTAGCATTAATATTTAGTCAAACTAACTCATTTTAAAAGAAAAATTGTTAGACTCTAAGCATTAATCCCTGTGTTCTTTTCTCTGTAAATTTAATAGCGTCGTCTTGGAGATGCTGCGAAGAAAGCCATCAGCAAATTGACAACCAGGACAGTAAAGAAGGGTGATAAGGTATAGTAATAAGACTTCAGCAAAGTAACTTGAATCTCATGGTTTATTTTGGTAGTAAAAACAATTCACTTATCTGATTTGTTTTTCTTTCTCCTCTCATCTTTGATGCTGGTTTACTTGCTGAGGAGTTCATCTTTTGCTACAGTATTTCAGTGTGACATCAGAGCTTTTCTGTATACTGTAGCCTTTGCTCCCCCGAAGGAGAATTTCTCTTGCTTAGGGACTAGTTGAGCTCCATCTGGTAACTGTGATTGTGAGTGCTGTTCTGTGCTAGCTGGCTGAGTATTTCTGCAGGCAGGAGTGCAGAAGGCTTTGTATTGAGCCATCATGACAACATTTCATTTGCTATGCTCCTAATAACTCTGTATAAATTGTCATTACTAGAGAAAGGCAAGGTTAGTGTTAGTTATGTGGAACACTGTAAACTTGGAATGTTGCACATATATGTTGTGCAAAATAAAAATAGAGGGGCTAAGAGGAAGAGTTCTTGTGAGAATTCACTTTTTTAAATTAGGCTCTTGGGTTAGGTGAGAGGTATTTCATTTGAGTTGAAATACCTGAGTCTGAAGTCTTGAGCTATGGGGAACTGTATTTGGCTGTCAGAGAATAATTGATCATGAACTGTGAATTAAAAAGCTACAAGTACTCATCAGTTCTTTATCAGCGCTGTAACGTTTATTTATAGCCTTGCTCACTTTTCCCTTTCCTTTTGCAAAATGCACAGACCTGATTATAATTAAATGGTGTTCTGATTATGATTTTTCTTTTTAAAAAGAAAAATGTTTCCCTTTGGTTCTTCCACTGACTCCCTCTCATCATCTTTCCTACCAACACAACAGAAATACGAGAAGCCACCTGAATTTGCTTCTCTGAAGAGAAATATGAGAAAAATGCTTTTCCCAAGCCTTTGCTTTTTTGTTTCTAGGCAATTTGGTTACAAGAATCTTCTGCAGTAGATCTTTGCTGATGTGTGTATATTTAGAACTTATTAATACTACAAGGGAAGATGCTGCCTTCCTGACAACATAGATGCAAGATTGTTAAGTGATATGGAGGTTGCAGAACAGGCAGCAGGGGACGTGTATGTAGTTGAAAGGAATACAGGAATAAATCTGCCATTCATCAGTGCAGCCCATCAGGGTTCTCTGCATGAAATATTGGCTGCCTGTTTCCAACAGTGGAGTTGTTAATTTTGTCTTGCTGTGGTTTTTGATGTCCTTGTCCCAGTACTTTGCTAGTGTTGAAAAGAATTGTATGATTTTGGAAGAAAGCACAGCCTGTGTGTCTGTGTAGCCCACAGATTTTAGTGTATACCACCAATGCCATGGCTTTATCTACATGAAATCTGCCTTTCTCCAAAGGGAAACTTAAAATATGTGAAGTTATTTTTATCCATTTAGAAATAGTAATAAGACTGTAACCTTTATAACAAAGTATAGCCAGCAAGTGATCCTGAGCCTCATGTCTGTATAGGAATGACATCAGTAATTCTTGGGTCTGAGGAGTAGGAAACACTGGACTTTCTGAAGTATGAAATAAAGCAGTTTTTTAGCTCTGATTATAGGAAGAGATGAAAGAATTCTGTTTTAATATTATATAAATTATATTTTATGAAGTAATGATGTAGACTAGATCATAACTGAAATAAAGTCCTGTGGAAATAATATTTTTTGAGTCAATATGAAAAGTACTATTTATACAAATGAATTATAGCTGTCTTATTCTAGTTTAATTTAAGATATACACAAATACTATTTTTAAATGAGATGGTGACTTTGATATGCATGTAAAGTGTGTGTTGTATCTTCTTTGTGAGGCATATTTTAATTTAATAATCTTTTCACCTTTTTCTGCCTCTTCCTGTTCATAGCCACTTTGCATATTTGATCCTCACTGCCACAGTAGAATTCCTGTTTACTAATCATGTCTACTTTGCCTTTAATGTAGTCTTAACTCTTGACTTGAGTTTTCATGCTATTCATTTTAGGAAACAGACCCAGACTTTGATCATTGTGCTGTCTGTATCGAGTGTTACAAGCAGAACGATGTTGTCCGCATTCTGCCATGCAAGTAAGCTAGCAATTTCTCTTCCCTTGTTAATGGATTTATTCCTAAGAAATGTTTATGCTGATTCTTGTTTACATCCCTTTATTTCATTTTATCTAGCATTTGCTCTTTCCTGTTATATACCAACATAGGTGTGCATAATATTTTACACATACACCTCTACCCCGATATAACGCTGTCCTCGGGAGCCAAAAAATCTTACCGCGTTATAGGTGAAACCGTGTTATATCGAACTTGCTTTGATCCGCCGGAGTGCGCAGCCCCGCCCCCCCGGAGCACTGCTTTACCGCGTTATATCCGAATTCTTGTTATATCGGGTCGTGTTATATTGGGGTAGAGGTGTACCTAGTTTAGACAGGTCCCTTGTCCCAGGAGCATGCAATCTAAATAAGGTTAATACAATACAATTAGGTGAGAAGGTGGAAGCTGGCAGAGTTATTGACAATGGAGACTATGCAAGAAGAAGAGGGTCTGGAGGAATGGCAGGTGATTGGCCTATGGGAAGTAGGAAGTGATTTTTAAGGGAAGTGAAGACCATGAAAAAGGCACAAAATTGAGAGAGTGTGAGTGAGACAAAGAGAGCTTTAAGGATTGAAGATTGGGCAGATCCAGTACTTGCATTAATTATAGTAAACTAAAGTATAGATGCAAAATTCCACACAGTGAATACTGCAACCTTGTATCCTGCTATGCCTGTGGGTCCCAACCCAAAATTATGCTGCCAGAATGTGTCAAAGGGTTAGATGGGAGACCTGTGGGGTAGGGCGGGAGGGATTCTGCCCACTGAGGTAAGGGGGGCTGGCAGGGGTTGCAGAGCCCACCCTGCATTCTGTGGCTCCAGTCCCATGAGGCTGGCTGGGCTTGGCTCTCTCCAAGCAACATGACGTACAGGGTCTCAGCACTGCTTAGATTTGGCCCAGCCGCCTCTCCGTCATGATGATGAGGGGCCATACAGGCCAAATTTGAGTGGCTCAGTGACAGCATGCACCAGTCTCACAAATTTGACCTGCCTGGCCTCCACCAAACATGAGCAGCACTGCAACCCCAAAGATCACAACTGCCAGAGCATGGAGCTGAGCCCAGACAGCACTGTGGGACAGAAGCTGCAGGACCTGCCATTATGGTACTCATGGTGTATTTATTTAGTACTTATTATGTAAGTGTGTATATTATGTGGGTAAGAAATATTTAGTAAGCCAGACGTTTCTTTTACTAAAGGTATTTAGTGTTTTTGGGTTTGGGGTATTTGGGTTGTGATAGGCTGTCCTGAGACCAAGAAGGTGAGAACCAGAGGTCTAAGCAATTCCAGCTTGCTCAAGCATTTCCCAGTTACTAGAAATGCTGCCATCCCCCATCTCCACCTTAGTGTTGACATCAAGGACTATGTAAGAAAATCGTTTTGGCTATCCTGTACTGGCACTTAAAGTGTAGCAACCAAACTCTATCCTTGCGCTCTTGCCTCAGTCTTCTCATTTCCCCTCCATCCCAAAGATCTCGATTTAGAGCTATGTGACATTATCTCTGTAGCAGATTTTCAGTTTAACTGCTTTTTTTGCGTGGTGAATATTTTTGGAAGAATTATCTAATAATTTGTGGTAGCTTTGACTGTTACCAAGGTTATCTTTCCCTTTCATTTTATAACACATTTTTCTTCTCCTCTTTCCTCCCTCCAAAAGAGAAATACGTACATTACTATGCATACATGCAGCCAAGATCCAGCAACTTGGCCTATGTTTGGTATATAAATAGCTATATGCATGATACACTAAGAAACAACTAAGTCACAGTGTCGGAACCAGGCATCAGTCCCATGTCCCTGAGGGGCATATTACAGTTCATTATCAGTCTTCTAAATCCTCCTGCAAGCTGTCCTAGATAGCTGGAAATTTTTTCTTCTAATGCATAATGAATTTTTGCTATTATAAGATATTAAAGAAACAATCTCAAATTATAATTTGTATATAGTAAATAAAGTCTTTACCATGGATGATTCTGTTAACACCTTTGTTTACTGGGGCAGGAAGATTTTATAAATCAATTCACTTTCCCTGTATTCTTCATTTACTTTTTTGTTTGTGTCTTGGACAACGAAAAGTCTCATTTTTAGGTTTTCAGTGCTGCAGTGCTTGGGTAACAAACACTGCAGAGACGTGTTTATTTAGAAACTATTTCCATTGAAATGTGGTGTTTAAAAAAACACCACTTGGGAGCATTTTTCTTGGTCTTTGATGTTGTAAAGGTTTGTTTTTACAAAGTCTAAATTTTTTACCCAAATTTGAATTATACTTTTAAAAATGCACTAGTTTTTATTTACTCTTATGCAACAATATTCTGTCTCAAGGGCCCTACAAATTATTATTAGCTGCTGGATAGAAATTTCAGAGACTGTTTGATTCTCCGTAATTCCAGAGTGTAGTTCAAGAACCTTCAATTACATCATAGTAACACTAATTGTGGGTCCAGGTTAGAGAAGATTATCTAGAGCAATGGTCCCCAACCTTTTTTGTCCGGCGGGCGCCAAAAAAAAAAAAAAAGCCGGAGGGCTACGCGGGCGCACTTACACCCTCCGGCGGGCGCAATGGCACCCGCAGGCACCGCGTTTGGGACCCCTGATCTAGAGACTCCAGACTCTCCCACTTCTTTCTCTCCTGTCATTAAAACTTTTGTTTAGCTGTTCTTTGAGTGATTCATGCGCATCTTCACATGGATGCCATTATCCTAGAAAGTTTGTGTTCTAACAATTTTTCATGTGTAATTACCTTGATCTAAAGTCATCAAAGTTTTTAAGTACAAGTATTTTCAGCTTTCTTTTATGTCAGTTTGCAATAATTAGATTGTGGCTTAATACTGAGAGCCAAATGGTGTTAGATGATCTGTCCATGAAATGTGTTCTCTTATTTCACTGTAGAAGCAGGGATTTTATTTGAGGTGTGCTTTTCTGAGTCTTGTTTCTAGTCTTGAAAACCAACAGACTTCAACACATGGAATGTAAAGGGCATCTGAAGGGAATAAGGAGTACACCTAATTCTGAGAAGAACTTGGTTTTATTTATTGGGTTTCAAAATATAGGGTCTGTAAATTTAAATAAGTGCTAATGTATTAAAATGAATATCAACCAATTTAGCCTTAACACCTGACCTCTTAAATGGTGATAAATGGTCTATGAATTTCCTAAATCTGCTTTGGTCCCAGAGAGAAATAAAAAGGTATCCACAGTATTATTCACCTTAAGCAACTAACAAATCAATAATGTATTTCATCTTGCTGCAGAAGGGATACAATGAATGAAGTAGATGGTAGTTGTTTGATACTGTGCAGGTTCAATTCCCAGAACTATTCCTGCTGACATTAACACTTAAAGCCCTAAAGAAAAGTAAACTTGACTTAGTTCGAGATGCAGAGCAAAGTTGAGGGAAAGCAATCTATTTTACTTTGTTCTGGTCCCTCCAACTAAGTCCTTTCCAGCCTCCTTAGTCCTTCCTATCCCCAAACAATAAAGCAGGAATAGAGTATCGTGCCCCAAAAGCCTGATAGAGCTTCTGCTGGCTCCATGCCAGTTCCTCCCAGATTGATCTCCTCTCATAATGCATGTTTTCCTACTTCTGGATCCCAGCCTAACTGTGTGTATCAAAGATTATAGTAGTAGGCAGAAGAAAGGCCAGACAAGCTAAACTGTCTTTCACCAGTTTAGACTGCCTCTTTCAGGAGTCCCAAACTAGTTCTGTATCCCTGCCAGAAATCTACCCTCCTTTTCAGCAGAACACTGCACATGCGTGCACACACTGAGTGAAACTCCCTCAAAATAGCTTCTAAAGTGTTAAAACAGCTACAGGTCAGCATAAAATCCTAGTGCACAGACAGAAGTAAATCATCGGTTACCATGTTGGCCTCTGAGGCACTAACAAAAAGATAACTCATGTTTACCAGATGGCAGAAACAAAAATGAGCATGGAAAAATTTATTTCCGAGCTTCTAAGACAACATTCAACAATGGAGAGTAAAATATAATGTATTATGGACATTTGGTAGTGACTCTTTTAATTAGAATCATATCAACTTCAAAAAATATTAGTTTACCTCACCTACCATTGGTCCCCCTACAAATTTTTGTTGTCTTGCAACCCTAGCTTCTATTTTTAAACATTTTTCTTCCCTGGAGCTATATGAAAACCTTAAATCCACACACATGATACTATGAAACTGCTGTCAAATACACAAAGCAATCTGAAAGAATGTTTCACTAACCTTTTCAGCTACAGTAATATAGATGTAATAATAGATACAAAAATTAGACTGAATGTTTCTAATTTTTTGCCTGGGAATATTTTGTATATAAATTGCCTGCTGATCAGCCAAACACAATTAGAATTCCCTACAAATAAGTGGTTATCTTTGGAGGTCAGACTAAATGACCATAATGGTCCCTTCTGGCCTTATCTTTAAAACTTGCTTGTGCATCTCTTAGATCACTTAAGCATCTTGATTGGCTCATATTTAATTTTTTCCTAGTGGAACATTGTTATAGTAAAAGATTGATCTCATATTAATTAGCTACATGTAGTAACAAAAATTTTTTTACTGACCTCTGAAAAAAGAAAGCATTACAAAGAATGGTATGTCAATGGCATAGTAATATTATTAGGGTGCAGTTTTCCTTGCATTTTGCCCCTCATATCACTAACAAGATTGCACATACTTTACATAGTACGTTCAAATATATGTATTAAATTACAAAAGCAGTGAACATAATTCTTTAGATAATAGGCTTTTCTAGACTTGTTTGATATGAACAGGTAAGGAACTGGGTGTACTAATAAATACCTTTATAGGATCTTAATCTCTCCCTTTCCACGCTCTTCTCCCTGCCACTCCACCTTCTAATTTTCGTATAATATTTGTAGTCGGTAATAAAGCAATAAAAACAGTACAGTCAATAAGCCAGACATGAAGAAATGTCTTGCAAGAGAATGTTTAGAAAAATGGATAGAGCTGTATTTTGACCAAGAGGTACCAAATGAAAGAGTTGGCCTCTGTCTTTTAAGGAAGCTGTAATCATTGGACAGTGGGTTTCAATGACATGTGACACCCAGGGCCAGCGCAACCCATTAGGCAACCTAGGCGGTCGCCTAGGGCACTACTATTTGCGGGGCACCGGCGCCCCGTCCGTCCGTTGAAATTTGGGGGCGGGACCTTCCGCCGCCGCTGTTGGGGGCGGCATTTCGGGGGCAGGACCTTCCGCTGCCTAGGGCGCCAGAAATGCTGGCGGTGCTCCTGGTGACACCAATGCAGTTTACTTCTTATAGCCCATTGTGAACGTAGCATTTCCTTTTGCTAGCTGCTAGAATTGTGCTCTCTTGTTTAAAGTCCTGGTCTGACACTCTTATGCATTGGTACAATGAAATCTGGTGTGGCCCAATGTACAATATAAGCAAAGCCCTGTGTGCTCCGTAGCAAGTTGGACCTAAATTCTGTGGCAAGACTTTAGGTTTCTGGTGCACATTGGTGTTGAGTTTTGTGGCAGATTCAAGTACATTCAGTAAAATTCTCCTTTTTAATTAAATATGAAAATGACTAATATAAACATAGTATTATTTGTGCATATTGTAGCTAAAGGCCATGTCTCTTACACAGCCACCTCTGTGCTCCAGAAGTTGAAATGTTTTCAATACTCAGAGCCTGTAAACATGGCTGCTGGAACTTTGTGCTCCATTTCTACCCAGCCTCCCTCAACACAGGGTGACATCATTTTTAGACTTGTGAGCATTTATTTAAAATTCTATTGTATTATCTTAGTATATAAGTTTTTAAAACAAGTAATGAAACAAATGCATCAAAAAGACACTAACAAAAGACAAATCTCTTAAATAACTTTTCCACTCAGACTCCGCTTCACTTTTCCATCACAGCATTGAGGCTAGGAAAAAGGAGGGAGACCAGAGTGGGGATGGGGTGATGAGGAGGTAGCGAGTTGTCGGTGTAATGAGTGGTGTGGAAAGAAAGGAAGGAGAAGCTAAGGAGATGGTTTTAGAAACGAGGAGAGAGGAGTTTGGGGAAATCAGATTGGAAAAGAAAATGAGAAAGGAAGATGGGAATAGAAAATGAGTCAGGAAGAGGGGAAGGAGGGAGACACCAGAGGCAGGGAAAGAAAAAGAGTGGACAGAGGGGGAGAGGGAACAGATACTGAGAAACAGAAGAGCGAAAAGAGAGGAAGGAAAGGAAGAACAAAAGCAACACAGCAAATTTTTAAAATATATTATAAGGTTGAATGCCAAATTGATACAGTAAAATACAGTACATACACGTTTTGGGCCAGCTTCTTAATTTTCCTTTGCGCTAGGTGCAGGAATGGAGAGGGTGACAAAGATGACTAGCCATATCTGTGCCTGCCTTATTCTGGTGCTACTATAAATTGAGATGGCTTGTACCAACCATCTATGGACTGCTATGCTGGAGCAACATTGTTTGGAGTATAATGCATTCCACTCAACCTCCCTTTACTAGGGAATGGTAGGGAACCATTACACCAGCCAAAGAATCTCCCTATAATGAGGCTATTTTGTGGGGGACGTTTAGGCCTACTTCCCTCTTTCTGGAACGGCATAAAGGGTATGTCTATACAGCCTGTGGCAGCAAGCCTCCCAGCCCAGTCAACAGTACAGTCCTTTGACGTTGCAGCTCAGCCTGGAGCATAGGGCTTCAGAGCCTGAACTCCAGCCCGAACCGCAGCTTCAAATGCTGTCCATATAGCTATTTTTAGAGTACTAACCTGAGCCCCACTAGCCTGAATCTGTCAACCGAGGCTGTGAGACTTGCTGCCACCCAAAGAGGTCACGTTGTACAGCAGAATCCGGTCACTGTTTACATACACACATGCAGAGGCTGATTGGCTCAGGCATTCTAAGGAAAACAAAACTAATTAAAAGTCACTTGCTGGAAATTCTGCCACAGAGCTGACTTCTGTGCCTCCTTTCCTGCAGCACCCTGCGCAGGAGGCGGAACGGGGCTGGAGCACACTGCACCCAGTTATATCCTGCTGGTATAAAGTTTCTAGGAGACCATAGTAAGCTAATGTAAGTTAGAGCAGCTCCCTCAGAACTACTCAGGTTTGTCCCTTTGGAATGCTCCGTATGGGACTGATTCACATGTATTTTTGGGGGAGGAAAAGGTCTCTGGTGTGGATACAAGGACTTCCTCTTTCAAGCTCAACTTTATAAATTACTCATACTTGTGCATTATTGTCTTATCAGTTTGTATCTGCTGTTCAACCCCTGGAAATACAGAAAAACCTGGACAAATCAAGAGCCCCCATATCAAGGCCAGCAGGATATTTAGGGGAGGGAGAAATAGCAGGCAAAAATATGTTGATTAAAATTAAAACTTTTTACGGGGGGGATTGTAAATTTTGGAAAACATTTATAAGGTTTCCCAGAGTTCAAGAGGTTTAAGAACCAATAGCAAAGAATGAAAATATCAGAAAAGTAGTTAGGTTTTAAATGCACAGAAACACCTTATCAGACTGTTAATATCTCTTTAAAATAATCTCATAATATTTACTAGGTATACATTGGAATCCATATCATTCAGTGCCTGATTTGATCTGAGTGGTTTTATAGCACTGAGCACTGATTAGCTGATAACAGCATATTAAAGCTGTTTTCATACTTATGTGGAGTCTTGATGTCTGCTGTTTCACAAAATATTAGATTGTTGTAAATGCATGTCCCACTCTAAAATCCAGACTATGGAGTTTTAAAAAGAAATACAAGTGACTAAAAGCATTAAAATGTGTAACACAACACAGTAACGTAATTATATGTACCATGGGATTGCAAGCTCACTTCTACCTCAAAGGACAGCTGAATAATCTTTTCTGTGCTCTCATGAGTGATACAAATAAAAAGTTAATAACTATTGACAGCAGAAATAAGGAAATAGGGAGTGGAGGAGGGTTTTTTGTATAGTTGCTCAGGAAAGATGAGCAGAGTACCTATCCCATTTTTCACACTTATGTTTGTCCCACACTCATTGCCTTAATAAAGATTCTAGAATGAAGTAAGGACATCAGCAGGCTGGTTAGTGGAGATTCTTACATTTTCTTGATTAAACAATCCAGCATATTCAGCAGTACATTTGTAGCTTGGTTAATACAGCTCTCCGTGCCAGATAACCGTGCCATGCCATGCCATGTCAAACCAGCCCATGAATGCAGGAGAGTATAGTTCTGATGTCAAAAGTGACTGTAAAAATATGATCATAGAATCATAGAAGATTAGGGTTGGAAGAGACCTCAGGAGGTCATCTAGTCCAACCCCCTGCTCAAAGCAGGACCAACACCAACTAAATCATCCCAGCCAGGGCTTTGTCAAGCCGGGCCTTAAAAACCTCTAAGGATGGAGATTCCACCACCTCCCTNACGGGACCAAAACTGGACACAATACTCTAGATGTGGCCTCACCAGTGCTGAATAGAAGGGAATAATCACTTCCCTCGATCTGCTGGCAATGCTCCCACTACTGCAGCCCAATATGCCGTTAGCCTTCTTGGCAACAAGGGCACACTGCTGACTCATATCCAGCTTCTCGTCCACTGTATTCCCCAGGTCCTTTTCTGCAGAATTGCTGCTTAGCCGGTCGGTCTCCAGCCTGTAGCAGTGCATGGGATTCTTCTGTCCTAAGTGAAGGACTCTGCACTTGTCCTTGTTGAACCTCATCAGATTTCTTTTGGCCCAATCCTCCAATTTGTCTAGTCACTCTGGACCCTATCCCTACTCTCCAGCGTATCTACCTCTCCCCGCAGCTTAGTGGAGTTCCATATTTCTCCATGTTTAAATGGCTTCCAATCCAGTGGTGCATAAAATTATGTTGTTGTTGTTGCTTTAGGGTGGCAATTTATTGCTTTTCGTCTCTTAAATTTCTTTTTAAAACTCTAATCTGGCTTTTAGAGTGAGACACGTTCACAATCTAATATTTTGGAAAATTGCAGATATCAGATGTACTCCTATTGCCAATAAAGTTATTTTTTCCTAACTGCCACCTGTGCAAACTCAACCTTGGTTATTAATGTCAAGCTGAAATCTTTCCTTGTGCATCATCACCAGTAGTAAAGGTTCTGCAGACCAGAGTAGACTCTTAGGTACACCTGTACATCCCCACTCACCTTAGTTGGTTTGAACAAGTACTACTGATTAGAACATAATTACATTGATGCACTTGAGTACTGCCACCAGCTTAATACCTGTGGATATAAAATTATTATTGTACATGCACTACCTCTTTCCATTTTTACTAACAAACCTTTTCAGGAGCTGTTCTCCAGGAAGTCAACCTGGAGACTTAGTAGCTTCCTGGTGACATGCCTCCTCTGTTCTGCTTTTAATGTCTCGTATGGTAGAGAAGGAAGAATGAGCAGTATTACTATGATTTTAGAACTCGGGGACACATGCCATGCTCAGCATCTCAGGGGGCACAGAATAGAAGGCAGAAGTAAAGGCAGCTATACAGCCCCGTTGCGCCTCCCTGATTCTGAGCTGCTCTGAGGCCAGCTATGGGTTGCTCTGTAGCCTGGAATAGATGGTGCACTTTACATTCTCTCAGGTATGTCAGAACAAAGCTGTTTCTCAGTTAGCTATGCCCACCTAGCCACACAGCTTACACCGAGAGTTTTTCTTCTCATGTAGGACCATCACCTTCCTGAACGATGTTAGCTACATCAATGGAGGCTCTATTCCATCAACATAGCTGCATCTACATTGGAGATTTTGTTGGCATAACTGTTGGTCGGGGGGGGGGGTGTTTTTTCACCCCTGACTGACATAGTTATGCCAATACAACTTTTCAGTGTAGACTAAGTATATTAGTGCATGGCTGTGTTGTATTAAAGTAGATAGTCTACTGATACCATTTCCTTCCCCGACTATTCATTGTCAAAAATGTTCTACAGGTAAAGTGACAGGTCAAGGAAGGCCAATCATCTTCCTTTGCCTGAGCGTGTTGTTACTATCCTTGTACAGTCCTTTCCTGTTAAGTTTATATCAAAATCAATGTTAATTACCTCTATATTAATCAATCTGTCTGAAAGCATGTCTTTGCAAGCCACGTGGGTGGCGATACAAATCTCTTGTCTAATGCAAATTAACATGCTGTGCAAGTAGAAGCCCATTTTGCTTTCTCATCTTTAGAAGATTTGTTTTTACTATATAAGATGGTTAACCTGTTTTTCCAGTTCTCAAAAGGTATGTATGATAGGGTAAAGCTTTTAAGTGTTTCTCCTCCCTTTGACATACCTTTGCCAATTATAAAAGCCTGCAAAGAATTAATCCATAATAGGTTTGGTTTGCTTTTAATTGTAATGTGGCAATTGATTTTTAGTTCAAACTTGACTTCTAATGGGACTGTGCTCTTGCCACTTAATTGAGAATAAGTCCTGGATGGAGCTTAGTGACATGGGAGGAGGAGGAGGAAAGCAGCAACTTGTGTGAAAGCAGCTGCTGCAGAGAGGCTCTGCTGCTGGTCAGGGCTGTATTTCAGAGACCCAGCTGTATTTAGGGGAGTCTCTCCCCTGTCCCAAGAATCCAGCATGGAGAAGCCACAAAGTGTCCCAGCAGCTACAACTGCATGGGGAGGGAGACAGCCAATGTTGTTCAACCAGGAAAGGGAAGACACTGATGCTGCTGCAAGTTGTCACCTTCTGAACCTGCAAGAGAGAGCTCCCTCAAGGTGTTAGTGTCAGCAGGTTGGCCAGTGCCCGCACAAGCCAGTTTAAACTGATGGAAAGTAGAGAGGCGGCAGCTATCCCTCTTGATGACAAGCACAGAAGCACTAAAAAGACTAGCCCTCTGCTAGGGAGAGGCAGCAGCAAAATCACCAAAGTTGATTACAGCACTATTACCTCAAGGTAGAGGAGATGGACACTCACCCCAACTTCCACCATTATTAGTTATTCTCAGTTGTAATGTTTCTGGCCCTGTTTTGACTACTTAATAACCCAACTAGCATATTTGAACAATTTTAATGGGGCAGGTCCCTATTTGAGATAGAGCCAGTGCCTAAATACTGTTGCAATAGGTACTTTATAAATTGTTATACATATCCCCTTTTAAAATGTTTAAAATTAAGGATTATCGTCTGACACAGATACAGGATCTTAACTAGAACCATGTACTAAAAGAAAACATACATGTAAATTTTACCCTGCAGTTTGTACTGTGGTTGCATCCAGAAGAACCGAACTTAATATGCAGAAAATAATCCTGCAATGATCCAATTGTGGGATTAGGATCTTCATTTGTATACCTGATATTTAGCTAAATGATATATTGTCAGTAATAAAAAATATATAAATATTGCAAAAATCGGAAGTCTACTTAGAAGACATCACCGGTTATTTATTGCTACAGGTGTGTGTAAAGTTACTAGCACTGTTATTTGGTAGAATGCCTACATATTCAGTATGTCACAGATTTACACCCATTAAAGACAAGGTTGTGGATCTATATAGATTCTGTAGTTCACGTTATAAACTGATCCTGTTATTGGGGCTTCAGCAGGTGCCAAGGGTCTGCGTGTGCAGGCCCAAGTGCAGAACCAGAGCTTTAAATTCTATTTTTCCTAAGTGAATCATGATTAACTGATGGCAAAGGAAAGCAGAACTTTAGATTTCCTTGGTCCAGACAGCACAGAACACTAACAGAGATGGATTCTGCAGTTAGGCCCATGATGTTCTTTTCTTTGTCTCTTTTAGTTTGTGTTGCAAGCTTCTAAATTGTTTTCATTGGAAGTTTCATTTCTGAAATCTCATCTGAGTGTGAGACTGTTCATTCTGTACACTATGAAACTCTCTGTGCAGGTTTATAAATTATGTGCGCCCCTGTGTATTCTTTTCTAGGCACGTTTTCCACAAAGCCTGTGTGGATCCTTGGCTTAGCGAACACTGTACCTGTCCTATGTGTAAACTGAACATTTTGAAGGCTCTGGGAATTGTAGTAAGTTCCATATTTGTGACCTTTATTACATAATTGATACGGCCAGTTCAAGTAACTTCTTCACACAAAGAAGCTCGTAATAAGAAATCCATCACAGCAGGCATGGTGGGTTGGCAAGAGCATATTGCTCAGCCATGTTGGAGCCCTTCTTCCTGTGGCTTGAGTGTGGCCTCTGATCTCTGTCTTTTCAGCCAGAGGACCTCAAATGCATATGGAGAGGTTGAGTGCCCGGAGAATCCATTCTGCAAATACCAGCTGCTAGCTGATTCACAAAGAGACATTAGAGGATGGTCTCAAAGGAGATCTTTCTCCTGTTTTCCTGTCTGGGGAGAAGTTCTGAGTGCAGTGGTGATTCTCGGGCAGATTATGTCCTCCATATAAAGGGGAAGGAAAAGCTTATGCCATGTCTATAGTAGCTATCAGGTCAAGCACAGCAAGGGAGAAATCAGGCCCACATTCCTAGCTGTGTCAAACTGCACAAACTTTCTAGAAATAACAGCAGATAACATATTGTGGGCAAGCTACTTTTGTAATTAACATACCTGAGTTGGTAAAGGAGGAAACAGTGTAATTTGACATGCCTTGTCTAATACCTCTCACTATTGATGTAGAGTACAAAGAAATCAGCTTTTATGGCCCATGGTAACAAATTTCTTTACTGTTAACAATATACTGTTGTTGTGTATAGGCCACCAACATATTCAACTCCCTCTCCTGAATCATAATGATATTTTCTGATCTATGTACAGAATGGTTTTTAGCCTTGTTGTTGTAGCCTTGTTGGTCCCAGGATATTAGAGAGACAAGGTGGGTGAGGTAAAAGTCATAAGCTTTTGAGCTACACACAGTGACCTGAAGAGCCAAACATTTCTTTTCACCAACAGAAGTTGGTTAAATAAAAGATATTACCTCACCCACCTTGTCTCTCTATGATAGAGATAGGCTTTTGTACATATTCAGTGTCTTCTTTATTTAAAAACAAAAAAAACCTAAGGGAGACTTTTGTAGGCTGCCTGTGTATAGAATAATTAACATTTTAATATGGAAATAATGTTTTTCCAGCCAAGTGTGCCATGTACGGATAACGTAGCCTTTGATATGGAAAGGCTCACCAGAGGCCAGCCAGCCAATAGACGATCAGCACTAGGTGACTTTGCCAATGACAACTCACTCAGCCTGGAGCCCCTACGTACTTCTGGGATGTCACAGCTTCCACAGGACGGGGAAATAACTCCAAGGACAGGGGAGATCAACATTGCCGTAACAAGTAAGCATTATTTGGTTTTTATTATAGTTTCATGGTTTCCCTGTTGTGTGGTGTCTGTTTTGCTGTGGTTCTGCACAGCAGGGCAGCGGTGAAAGCTTTCCCTATAAGAAACATACATGTTTTTTATTGAAACTGATAACTTCCGGGACTGTTGCAAACACTTTCATTATTAATGGTAAATTCATTTAGAACTGCATACAGTTACACCTCTACCCTGATATAACACGACCTGATATAACACAAATTCTGATATAAAAAAAGCAGTGCTCTGGGGGGTGGGGCTGCACACTCCAGCGGATCAAAGCAAGTTCGATATAACGCGGTTTCACCTATATTTTTTGGCTCCCGAGGACAGCGTTATATCGAGGTATAGGTGTATTAGGTGAACTTCAAGAAAAAATGTAATTTGGTAACCAATGTGGGAAGCGTGGTTGGCAAAAAGGCATCTACTATTTTTACACAGCAAAAATATACTGCAAGACTATTATTGAACTGGTTAGTAGTTACTAAGTTGGTTATAGGTATTATCATGGGTACTTAGACGCTTTCTCAATTAGTGTGTTGCATTTGGAACCCCTAAGGCCCAGGAGCAGAGATCTAAGAGATTAGCCCTAGTATTTGTCATGTCTGCCTGTATAACGTACAATTTTTGTGTTTGATGCGAAGGTCTTTGAACCCAGCGTAATCTGGATGTTTCGTGGTGGTATGATATTGTAGGACAGTGTAAGCAAACTATTTGCAGGGCTCTCTTCAAAGGAAAAACGGGAGGAAATTCCACTGAGTAGATTCCACCTGGGGTTTCTGGTGTATAAACAAAGACCCTGAGAATACAGTATGCATGGCATTGCATCATTTTCTAAATGTTTTAGGGTAATGATTTGATGTATGGATAAGTGTTTGTTTCTCACTGCATCACAGAACTCAAATCCATGTTGGAGGCAGTCGATTTTCTCATATTTTCTTCATTCATATCTATTCACCCAATCTCATAAACTCAGGGGACACTGCTTGTATTCTTACCTATGTTAATAAGCAGAGTTACTAAAAAAAGCTTCTAAATACAGTGCATTATGGAACATTTCTTATGATGCTACAACAAAGCAAACTTGTGATAGAAAACTTTCCTTTTTCCACTTTTCCCACCTTTCCTCCAAATTTACCAATATCCATTAGTGTGCTGGCCTGAGAAGGGCAAATCCAAACTCCAAATCTAGTTCGTTCACAAAACCAAGAAGTCACTTTGTCCAGCATCTGTCATTACTAATCCATCCCTTATTTAGCTCTCCCGAACACAGATTAAACATGGTAACAATTTTTAATGTTCAAAGTGTTCCCATCCAGGAGAGAGCCTGGTTTAATTGCAAACTTCTAACTGCTCAACTTCCTTGAAGGCAGGTGTGTTGACTGTCTGTTCCATGTTGTAGTACCTGCCTTTCAAAGATGGAACGCCATGGTAAAGAAAAGAGAAATATAAGCACCCGTTCATTTTGATAGTGGTTATAAAATAAAGTTTCTTTAAAAAAGTTTTTCAGGTTTTAACTTTCTGTATAACACACATTTCTCTGGCACACTCAAGTAAAGCCTAAAATACATCTCAGTAAACCAGAATATTTGTAATTAAACCTATTTGCACATGCAGAACTTCTCAGGAGGAGAGAGAGCATAGTGTCTGTTTAATAATGCCTTTGATATTGAATGCTTTTTTTAAAAGGTCATAGCAAAATATTTCTTATTTTAAAGCATTTGTACATTTTTATAATCATTTGAAACTGAAATCTGTTTCCTTTCCAAATATCACATCCTTCCGTTATGTGGAAAAATTGTTAGAGTTGTGGTTTAGTGCTTGGCAACTGGCACTAACTTTGTTTAAATAAAAATAGCACTAAAGTATTTGCTTTTAAAAAACAATTAAATTTTTTATAAGTATGTGTCTATATACACGTGTATATGAAGTCACATTTTGGGCTCTCCAAACCAACCCTGACAATATCCATATTAACTGGGAGGAGAGGAGAGCCTTCATTTACATTTTTCCTTGTCTTGCATTTCACTTTACTTTGTTAAATGCTCCTTCTTTATTGCTAACCCTGGGGCTCAGCCAGGAGATATTGTTGTGCCAGGCTTTTTTTCCACACCTTCTCTCCACTTCTTCTTTGCTAGCCTTCTCCAACCAGTAACTCTGTGGCTAACTTCCTTCTGCTTTACTTCCTGGTGCCAGTCATGGCTTAGAACCCTGTAGCCTTCTGCCAATGGCGTTTGAGGGAAATGTTCACATCGATTTGACATAAGCCTTCTCCCACGAGTGATTTCCTCCCTTTCCTTTATCAACAGAAGAATGGTTTATTATTGCCAGTTTTGGCCTCCTCAGCGCCCTCACACTCTGCTACATGATCATCAAAGCTACAGCTAGCTTGAATGCTGACGAGTAAGTAAATATTTAGATACGCGTCTATATATTTGTTTTTGGTGCTTGTGTCACAGGCAACACTGGGAAGAAGTGGCAGGAGGGGAAGAATGGGAGAAATTAGGTTTTTCAAAGTGTGAGCGCCTTCTCTTTCTATGTAAAAGTCTTTACTAGAAATTGTTAATGCACATGTAGCTAGATTTTGCCTAAAATAGCTCCCCACAAAGGGGAAGTGCAAAAAAAGAGTGGGGTATCATAGAGCCTAGGCAGACCCTGTAGTTTTTGAATTAGCATTTAATCAGCTGATACATTTAAATAGTAAGCATATACCTTTAGTCCACCAGGCCAGACTCTGCCTGATGGGGACCAGTAGTTGTTACCATCTGGTGGCTTTCTGGCAGCTTCAGTCTGTTTCTCAGATTTCAGCTCAGAAAGCCCATTTTCACTGTTGGAACTCCTTTTCACAGAGGAGGAAGGATATAAATGTTACATCACTAGAGGAGCTCCTTTCAGAGGATTTTGGGACTCAAGAGCAGTAATGGGAAGCTTGCACTGCTGCTTCTTGCTTTGTAGATATCGAATTGCAGCTAGTTATCAGGGAGTTGGCAACATTAGAGATGGTGACCTCCATACTTAAGACAGTCGGCTGCTGTGAAAAATAGCCAGAAAAACTGGGGGAGGGAAGTTGTTAGGAGTTGTGTACATGTGCCTGTGAAAAGGAATTTCTACATTTCTGGGCACTGCCACGTGCATTAGGAAGAGGATAGAGAAAACTCAGTCAATGTACACTCATAGAAGCAGAACCAGTTACATTTCTGGCATTTCCCCTTCAGCGCCTCATCTTGTCTTCCTTTTGATGCTCTGTTGGTTGCTGTTCTTTCTTTTAGTAAGCAACAGGAAGTATTGCGTTAAATTTCACACCAACCCTTTTTATTCACAAGGAGCTACTGCATCCAGGGAATTTCTTCAGGCCAGTATTTAAGTGACACAGGCAAAGACTGCATCATTGTCATGTGAACTATCAGCAACAGTGGTAGAACTGAAAGCATAGTCAGTATATTAAAAACACTATTTTTAAAAAGAGAGAGAGAGTGAAATAGACTAGTGAAGATGGAAAGAGTACAGAAAGGCGGGGTGGCAAAAATTTGCCCCTTTCTCTCTTCATGGAACTTCAGTACCTGCTGCAGCCTCCCAGCCTCCATGGCTTCCCCACTGGATTTCACTGGAGTCTAAGCAACCTCTGACTCTGCTGCTAAGTTAGGCTACCTGGTTTAGGCCTGTCCCCTGTGTATGCATGCAACTATTTTTTGATTAATTTCTTCACTGCTGCCTAATGTGCAAAGTATGTCAGGCAAAAAGTTTCTCCTATGTTGGTCAATGTGCCAGATACGTCATGACTCTCTGTTGTGATTTCCATGAAATGCCACACTAGTATAGAGGCAAGAAAGGAGGAAAAGCAGAAAAGCTTTTTACTCCCCATTTCTCCCTATAAAAATGAATGTTGACAGTGCCCATGCAATCAGTGAACAATAACTAAACATGAAGGTAGGGATTTCATTTTCCTCTTGGAAGATGAAGCAAGCAGGAAGGAGAAGTAGTAGTAAACTAAGCAAGTGGAAGATGCTAAGCATTCTGTGATGGAATTCTCAGAGAGCATTTCTCAGTCAGTGAAACCCTTCCAAGGGACGTTCCCTGCTGCTTGCTTCCTCTTCTGTCTCCCCCACTGTTCAAACAGGTTGATTTAAGGCATTAGTTGCTGTGTTCATGTGCACGTACAAAAGATAAATAACGGCTCCAGACAACTATGACCATTTTTATAATAATGATAAGAGAATAACGGTAAGGGGCACTTCATTAAATGGCTGCTTTCACTTGGCCTTAAAACATCTCATGGTATTCCCAGGCTGGGGAGACACTTCCAGGAACTGGTCTGACTTCACAGCTGCCTTGCCTGTTAATTATTTAGATAATAGGCAAATTTTGCTCTATATCACCAGAAATAACCTGAGACTGGCCTCCCAAAAGCAACTGCACAACCACATTTCATAGTCCAGAGGCTCCTGGCATTGGGCAATAATTTCCCAGTGGTTTAGAAGCAAGACTCAAACCTAAGGCAGTGTTGTGAAGAATTCTAGTTACAGATATTCTTTACTCATTATAGTAAGCAATGATGTAGGAAACACAGACCGCATTCACTATTTTTAGCTCTATATAATTTTCTCACTGACTTTTATTTGACAGTTTTTAAACATTCAGTATTAACTTTAACTAATATAAATATTCTGTCCTCTTTCTTACCCCACAGAGCAGAATGGTATTGAAGAAACACTTTCTGACAGATTTGCCTTGGAGAGACACCTATTTTTTGCATCATTTATTGATCATGCAGCATACGCAGTTATATTTAGTACATTTATTTTTCATTAAAGTTTGCTAATGCCAAAGCTTTGTATTAAGAAAAAATGAAGAAATAAACTTTAATTATGAAAACTTTTTCTGTAGTTGAATTTTATTTTCCATGAACCTTATGCATTGAGTACTCTCTATCTTTAGTGTTTTGTGTGTGATATATTATTGCAATGTGTGTATTGTCTAACCTCCTGTCACAAATGGCTTCATCTTTGCTAGATTTTTATGCTTCTCTTTTTACTCTGGGACAGAAATAAGCATGACACCCACCCAGGGCCACTGAGAGCGGGTTCAGGCCCCGGTGAAAAAAATTTTTCGGGCCCCCCAGCAAGGGTGGACTGGCTAAACAGGGCCAACGAGGGGGGGGGGAAGCCGGGCCCCCTTCCGGACCGCCGGGCCCCGGTAATTTGTACCGGCTTCCCCCCCCCTCTCGTCAGCCCTGCACCCACCACTTGCATGGTGATTAGTGACAGCATTACTGGAGACTGCTCCATACCAGTTTGTTATAGTTAGTCACATAACTGATATTTACAAACGTTGGGACCAGACTTTTTTCTTGACCTTTTTACAGAGTTGTTTTGAACTAAAATACTCTTTTGTGTTACCTTGGGACACATGTTACCTATGATCTCTTGTCTTCAGTCTGGTCCCCACAGAAAGTTTGCAGTTCTGTTTTCCTTCTTCATAATGCATCGGAAGATTAATCTTCCTTGCCCTTCCCCCACTACCAGAAAGTGAAACTAATCTACACCACCTCTTCCTGCCTAATGCTGCATGAAGAGATGATTTTTTCCCTCCTCTTTCCCTTGCTGAATCTCCTCACAGATCAGTAAGCTTACTGAATAATGGTGCTGGTTCATGACAACTCATAGGTGATTATGCAAGATGGAAAGATTGATAATGATCTTGACTGTAATATGGTAACTCTGATCGTGTCCTTTCCTGCCATTCTTTGCTGGGGATTTTCATTTTCACACAGGCTTATTTATCCAACTAGACAGTAAGAAATAACCTAACATTCACTTCAAAAATGCACACTGTCTTTGGTATTGGATGTAGAGCTGCTGAGCTCTGATTCCCAGCCAAAGGCTAATGTCAGAGCTAATGAGATGGGCTGGTGAAGTGGGCAGATCAGTTGCGGGGGAGGGAGTCATGAGCTGATCGGAGTTAGAACCTGTTGTGGGTTTTCTCTGGTATCAAGATTTAACTGACATCCGAAATCTAACACTATAATTAAAATATACCAGTTATTTCCAGCTATCAAAGAGAACCATTTTATTAAACTGTGATAGGATTTAGATTTTCAAATGTACTTGGAGTAGGGAATTTTTTTAGGTATAGGCACTTCTGGAATTCAGGAAGGCAGCCAAAATCTGCATTAAAATACTTACTTAATTTGTAGTTGTCAAGGAGCCTTCAGCTGAGAAGGCAGCTTTTAGAAATGAAATGTATGTATGATAGTTTCAATAATGTTAATAGGTTTTTTTTAAAAGTGTCTTTGTGAAATTTTGAAAAACATGAATGCAGTCAATGAAGAGAGCAGTGAATCTGTATTGAAAAATCTGGGAAACCTTGTTGGATGGATTTGTGGAGGAAAAAACTCCTACGTGTTGTGCTCCAGGATTGGCTCGTTTTAGAATCCGTGTTTATCAGTTGAATGTTGTTGCCAAGATGGATGAATGATGTGCAATATGATGTAAAGCACAGACTATACAGTAAGGGGATTCTATTTTTCACCAACTTCCTAAAAGCATAAGGCAACTGAAATGGCTTTAAATCAAATAACACCTATACCTGCTGGGATCATGGTCTTAAACTTATTTTTAAAGATACTGTGGAGAGCTAGTTGGGGGAAACCTGAGTGGCTCTAGAAAGCAGATTCTTCTTCGAGTGCTTGTTTACATCGATTCCAATCAGGTATGCGCGCCCCGCGTGCACTGTCGTCGGAAACTTTTTTCCCCTTAGCAGCTCCCGTTGGGTCGGCTGGGGAGCCCCCTGGAGTGGCTCCTTCATGGCGCTCAATATATGACCCTGCCGACCCGACCCCCCCTTTAGTTCCTTCCGTTGAAACTGCGTCTCATTTGCCTTGTAAGTGCTCCCTTAGCTTAGTTATCTAGTTCTCTCTTTGTTTCTTGTATAGTAGTTGTTGTTAGTGTAGTTTAGTATAGTTAGCATAGATGTTGGTGAGCGGGATCGTCCCTATCCCCTCACCCCTTCTTGGGCTCCAGGGCATGCTGCAAGCCCAAGGCTTTAAGTCATGCAGTGTATGCCACAAGCCCATGCCAAATAGCAACCCCCACGACTCTCGCCTCAGGTGTCTGGGGAAGGCACATCAGTCCGAGTGCTGCAAGATCTGCAGGGCTTTCAAGCCTAGGACTAACAAGGAGCGGAATTTCCATTTAAAGCAGCTGCTCATGGAAGCTGCACTCCCTGACCGCCAAGGCCCGGGCCCGATCGCGTCGGTGCAGAGCGCTCCTGCATCGATTCGTGAATCGGTGCCAAGGAAGGACTCTAGTGCAAGAGATCCTTGGCACCGGCGATCCCTGGCACCGCAACAAGGAGTAGTGGCCTGGCACTGCTCTACTTCTCCGGTGCCCCACGAGCGCAAAAGGGCTGACTGAGGGCACTCTCCTCAGAGAGCTGCGGGACTGCCAGGGGATGCCTTGCTACACCAGAGGAAGGACCCAGCTCCCAGGCAACAGAGTCCGTGCCGTCGACTCTGGCGCCCCAGAAGGCACCGTTGAGTCCGGCTCACAGCGATTCTCCATCAGGGCAGTGCCAGGTGGAGGTGTTGGAGCCACCTTCCACTCCAGACACTTTTGAGGCCGCAAGAAATCTCATTGAGATGACTGAAGCTCAGCCCCCGGCCATTAGAGACAAGCCTCCACACTGTCGAGACCGGTATCGTCCAGAGGCAAGCCCGCCATGATACGGAGCTCCCAGTCACCGGACCGGCACCGCTCCAGGTCCCCATTGCCACACCACCATTCCTTGGCACCGGCTTCAGTGAGAACGTGCATGGCACCAGGGGCGTGGCAATCTATCTCCCTGGCAACGAGGGGTCGGCACTGTTCCATAATACCCTCACAGGACTGGCACCAGAACTACGGCACCGGTCTCTGTCACGAGATAGCTGCACTGATCCATGACACCGGTCCCCTACCTCCTCTACGCAGCACTGAGCACCAGCACAGGCATCTTCGGCACTGTTGTGGTCATCGCCCTCGGGGTCCTCGGAGTCTGATGCAGACTCATACTATTCAAGGCGCAGTCAGCATAGGTCTGGTAGGTGCTGAAGGGATGTGCAGGTGGTCTGGCAGCCACAGTGGCCACCCCCCACACAATGGCCCTTTTGGACCCCCTGGGCTTACCATCAGGCCCAGGGTACCCCTTCTAGGGCATCTAGGTCTGTGACCTCAGGATGCCATTTTTTCCCGGTCACCTAAAGATAGACCTGCCCCTCAGGGAGCGGAAGCTGCCCTCTCCGGACTGCCCTCTCAGACTACAGAGGTGTCGACGGAACCAGCCTGGGACCTACCCATAGCCCAGGAGACATCTGCCCCTGCTGAGCCAGTAGAGGAGCCTAGTTCAGCCCAGGAGCAACCTGGGCAGCTAGAGGGCCGTGGGGACCCTGTACCTCCACTTGCCACATCATCGTCCTTGCCCGATGAGGAGGTGGCAGGAGTGTCAGTTTCAGGACCCCCGCCCATCGACCACAAGGTGCACCAAGACACCTCCACCACATTGCCTGCAACATGGGCCTGCAGGCGGAGGACCCAATGGTAGACATTCTTGCGCCAGAAGGTCCCTTCCGGGTGGTGTTACCACTAATAAAGACCATACAAAATAATAAAACCCTGTGGCAGACTGCAGCCTCCAATCCGCCCACCCCCGGGGCCGTGGAGAGGAAGTACTTTGTCCCGTCTCAGGGATACGAGTACTTATTCTCTCACCCACACCCTTGCTCCCTGGTGGTCTCAGCAGTGAATGAAAAGGAGCACCGGGGCAACAGGCAATGGCCCCCAAGGCTAAGGAGGCCAAATGCATGGCAGGAAAATCTATGCTACGGGAGGCCTCCAGCTGAGGATAGCCAACCAGCAGGCTACCCTCAGCAGGTGTAACTTTAATTCTTGGCACTCTGTATCCAAGGACAAGGAGTTGCTCCCCGCAGAATCAAGGGCGGAATTTTTCTGCCATGGTTGAGGAAGGGAAGGCGGTAACGAGGACCTCCCTACAGGCCTCCCTTGACTTGGCTGATTTCAGTGGCCCATACCATCTCCTCGGGGGTGGTCATGAGAACTTCCAATCCTCTGGGTTACCTCTGGAAGTTCAGCAGACCTTGCAGGACCTTCCCTTCGAGGGCGTAGGGCTGTTCTCGGACCAGACTGACTCTAGGCTGCACAACCTGAAAGACTCGAGGGCAACTATGAAGTCGCTGGGTATGCACACGACGGCTACCCAGCGCAAGCATTTCAAGTCTCAGCCGCAGCAGCAGCGGCAGGACTCCTACTGCTGTAGGAACAGAAATAACTGGCACGGGCCTTCAACCCCACCTTCAGGGCAGGGACAGGGCCCGACCAAGCCACCATTTGGCTCCAAACAAGGCTTTTGAAGGGACGCCTGAGGACGGTGTACCCGCCACTATCCTGGATTCTTCCCCGTGCTTCCCAAACCATCTGTTCCACTTCTACTGTGCTTGGTCGCAAATAACATCAGACTGCTGGATGCTTCGCACGGTAGAAGTGGGATATTCTCTCCAGTTCTGCTCCCCCCCCTTCCTCCCGCCCCCCTTCCCCGTGCATCTCCAGGGACCCTTCTCACGAGCAACTCCTTATACAGGAGGTGCAATCGCTCCTCACCATAGGGGCAGTGGAGGAGGTTCCTCAGGAGCTATGGGGCAAGAGATTCTACTCCCGATACTTCCTTATCCCCAAGGCAAAGGGGGGTGGGTCTCAGACCCATTCTAGACCTACAAGGACTCAGCCAGTTCATGGTGAAGTTGAAGTTCCGCATGGTCTCCCTGAGCACGATCATACCTTCCTTGGATCCAGGACACTGTTACGCCGCCCTCGACATGAAAGATACGTACTTCCACATAGCCATTCGTCCAGCCCACGGACATTTCCTGAGATTTGTGGTCGACAACAAACACTATCAGTTCACGGTGCTCCCATTCAGCCTATCGACAGCCCCCTGAGTGTTCACCAAGTGCATGTCGGTTGTTGCAGCTTTTCTCTGCAAGGGGAAGGTACAGGTGTATCCCTACCTTGACAACTGGCTGCTGTGGGGGTGCTCCAGGGAGCAGGTGGAGTCCCAGGTCCGGTTGGTCAGAGCCACCTTTGAGAGACTAGGACTCATCCTCAGCGTTAACAAGTTGATGCTGTCCCCGACCCAAGGAATAGAATTCATTGGGGCGGTGCTGGACTCAGTACAGGCGAGAGCATTCCTGCCGGAGTCCAGATTCCAAGCAATGACAGACATCATCCAGACGCTCAGGCGATACCCCACCACAAAAGCAAGGGGTTGCCTGAGCCTCCTTGGACACGGAGCAGCCTGCACCTGCGTGGTCAGGCATGCCAGACTGAGGCTCAGGCCACTCTAAGCATGGCTCACCTCAACTTATCACCCATGTCGAGACAGCTTGGACTCGGTAGTGACAGTGCTGGAGCGAGTTCTAGAATCCCTCCGCTGGTGGCTAGACCCTCGCATGGTCCACGAAGGAGTCCCATTCAGCACCCCTCAACCCTCTATGATCCTAGTAACGGACACGTCGCTCTGGGTGGGGGGGCCCACCTAGGAGACCTACAGACGCAGGGTCGGTGCTCGCAGGCTGAGCTCTCGCTCCACATCAACATCAAGGAGCTCAGAGCTGTGCGATTAGCATTGCCAGACCTTCCAGTGCAGAATACAGGGCCAGTGCATGGCGGTGATGTTTTACATAACGAGCAGGGCGGAGCTCGCTCCTCCCCTCTCTGTCGGGAAGCTCTCCAGCTTTGAGATTTTTGTATAGGTCGCGTCCAGGTGAATGGAGTGGGCTATCTCCCAAGAGTTCGGAATGAGCTTGCAGACCATCTTACCAGGTCGTTTCGCACCCACAAGTGGTCCATCTGTCCAGATGTCATACGTTCCATCTTCCAAAGGTGGGGGTTTCCCCAGGTAGATCTATTCGCCACCAGGAGCAACAGGAAGTGTCCAACGTTCTGCTCTTTCCAAAAACACAGTCCAGGCTCCATCTCGGATGCGTTTATGCTACTCTGGGGAGACCACCTCATGTATGCTTTCCCACTAGTCCCACTCATCCATAAGGTGCTGCTCAAGAACTGCAGAGACAAAGCAGAGGTAATTCTGCTGGCCCCAGCATGGCCATGCCAACATTTGTACACCACGCTTCTGGAGCTGTCAGTGGAGACCCCAATCACACTGCCACTATACCCCGATCTGATCACACAGGACCACGGTCGCCTCCTTCACCCAGACCTCAAGTCCCTCCATCTCATGGCTTGGAAGCTTCATGGTTAAACCAAATGGAGCTCCAGTGCTCGGATTCAGTGAGGGAGGTGCTGCTTGGTAGCAGGAAATCTTCCAGCCGGGCCACTTACCTAGCTAAGTGGAAAAGGTTCTCATGCTGGTGTGAGCAGCGGCACGCTCCTCCACTTCAGGCATCTATACCGCTCATCCTGGAGTATCTACTGCATCTGAAGCAACAGGGATTGGCAGGATCATCCATCAGGGTATACCTCGCGGCCATCTCGGCATTCCACCCGGGAGAGTTGGGACGCTCTGTATTTGCCAACCCCGTGGTAGGGCATTTCCTGAAGGGCTTGGAAATCGAACCAACTGTTTGTATCAGTCGCAGACAGGACCGGCTCCAGGCACCAGCTTAACAAGCAGGTGCTTGGGGCGGCCACTCGGGAGAGGGGCGGCATGTCCAGGTATTCGGCGGAGGGTCCCTCACTCCCGCTCGGAGCGAAGGACCTCCCACCGAATTGCCGCTGCAGATTGCGATCGCGGCTTTTTTTTTTTTTTTTGGTTTTTGGCTGCCTGGGGCGGCAAAAACCCTGGAGCCGGCGCTGGTCGCAGACCAGATGAAAGGGCTTCCTGTCTCCTCACAACGCATTTCTTCCTGGATCACGGCCTGCTACGAGCTGGCCAAGGTCCCAGCCCCACTCAACAAGAGCTCAAGTCTCGTCAGCCACCTTCCTGGCCCAGGTGCCTATCCAGGAGATCTGCAGACCGGCAACCTGGTCTTCCGTGCACATGTTTACCACTCACTATGCCATCACCCAGCATGCTAGAGAGGATGCAGCTTTCAGCAGAGTGGTTCTCCAGGCAGTGATTCCTTAACTCTGACCCCCACCTCCGGGGGAGCGCTTGGGAGTCACCTGATTTGGAATCGACGTGAACAAGCATTTGAAATAAAAACGGTTACTCACCTTCTCATAACTAACTGTTCTTCGAGATGTGTTCACGTCCTCATTCCAATACCCACCCACCTTCCCCTCTGTCGGAGTAGCCGGCAAGAAGGAAGTGAAGGGGGGTTGGGTCAGCAGGGTCATATATTGAGAGCCACTCCAGGGGGCTCCCCAGACGACCCGACAGGAGCTCCTAAGGGAAAAATTTTCCAACGACCATGCACACTGCGCACGGACACCTGATTGGAATGGACGTGAACAACACATCTCGAAGAACAACAGTTACGAGGTGAGTAACCTTTTTCCCCCAAAACAGGTCTGTTTTATGTCTCTTATACAGAGCAACAGCACAGTGGTGAAAAGTAACCTTTTAACTGTTACCAGGAGCAGTTTCTAGTTCCTGCCCCTCTGTTGGGAACTTTGGCCACCCAGGGTCCAGTTTCCTCCACACTTTGCATTGTGTTTGTGTCTTTTAACAATTGCATCCATTACATGCTCACAAAAATAGAGAAACTAGTTGACAGATGTCAATCAGAAATTAAAGGGGCATCAACCCCAAGCTGAAACTAAAGATATAAATATCCTACTATTATCCCCTCAAATGGACTTTACACCATCTCATGAAGGTCGACACATTTTGTTTACTCTGAACAAACAGGAGAAGCAAATTCCAGAGTTGTTCGCCTTTTCCGGTGTAAGTGTTTGGAGCAAGAGCACATCAGCTAATTTCATTGTTGGGACTTCACAAGTAAATAAAGACGCATGCCCTTCAAAAGCCTGTTTTCCTTTTTTCCAAATGTTGCCGCAGCAACTGGGAGACATAATGCTGTAATACTGTACTGCTCAGATGGGAGCAACAACACGGTGTTAAACAGCTCACTTTGTGTAAAGGACCCTTTACAAAATAATCTCACTATTTAGAGTGGTTTTTTTCCTCCGCTATTATTTTTCCTCTGCTATGCTATATAAAACTCTAAGAGGTCTAAGCAAGAGAAAGGAAATATTTCCTGATGAGATTTGGCTCTCATACTGCTTTACACCATCCCAGTATCCAAATGGATTACACAGTGGAAACAGCCTAGGGAATACCCTGAGCTTATCTCAATGTCAAGAGAAAAGTCTCTGAAGGGATTGTAGAGTAGGCTCTTCAGAGCAGAGACCATGAATCCGTATGTGTTTGCACAGCACCCAGCACAATGAAGCACTGATTAGTATCTCCAAGTGCTACCTTAGTATAAATATTAAATAAAAAGGGACTGCAGGGTAGCACTTGTTGTTTGTGCAACTAGTATGTCAAAGCAACGCAGAGACTTTTCAATTGACCGTTTTGTACTGTACTCATTCCTGCAGCATACCCATAATGGTGGGGATATTTTAGACTTCAGGCTGAGGTTTATGTCCTAGTTTAATATAAATAGGTTAGTAGAGTGGTTCAGTCTAATGAAATAATGAAAAATAATGGCAAGTATGACTTGTATACGTATTTTTGACCTGTTAAACCTGAAGTCTCTCTCCAGTTTGCTTTCCAAACCGAAAGTGCAGAAACCTCATTTCAGCCCCCGTCTCCCTGATTTCATCAGTAGCTGCAGAATAGGGAGAGCAAGCTCATAAGTTTTCATTGGTGTGTGTGTGTGTGTGTGTAACTGCATGTTGCTGCTTGGCGCCAAGACATATTCATGCCTGACGTGGCAATGGATTTACAAAGAGTGTTTATGCCACGGTTGTAAACCAAGCTGGCAGTTTTCTGCATTGGGGGGAAAAAACACGTTGGTCAAAGTGCCGGTAATTCTTTTAAACCTCTAACACAACTAAGTATTCCTACAAACCAAAACAAGCCTGAGCTTTGCTTTTCAACCTCTGGTATCCTTACAGTATGTAAACATAGCTTGTCAAATTGAAGCCTCCAAAATAGCTTCTGACTGGAAGAAGATGCATTGTGGCATAGTGGACTGGCACTCAGAAGACTGGGGTTCTATTTCAGGCTCTGCTACTAGCCTGCTGGAGGACCTGGGCAAGTCACTTCACCTCTCTGTGCTTCAGTTCCCCATCTGGAAAATGGAGATAATGATACTGACCTCCTTTTGTAAAGCACTTTCAGACCTACTGATGAAAGCACTGTGTGAGAGCTGGGTGATATAAGATTGTTTGAGTATCTCCTCTGATATGACTTAGTGCAGAGTCTCTCTTTTAAACACTCTTTTTATGTGTACTCTTTTGAACATTCCTTAGGCTCGTCTGTCCAGGTGGAATGCTGCATAGTGCTATGTGGAAACACAGACTTCAGTTCTGAGACAAGATTAACAATGAGATATGACTGGTGTGCTATTTTCTGGGGGGGGTTGTGAAATTGTGGTAAACAGCAACAACTTCCAGCTTAAGGGACTGGTGAAAAGAGGAGGAAGGGAGCTCCCATCTAGTTGTCTGCATCTGGGGGAGAGAGTTTGCGATAGTTGGTCTTTCAAAACAATGATATCATTAGGGGCTGTATCTGGTGAACAAGCAATCCCACTAAGCAGGGAAGAATTTTAAAAATACTGTTTGGTGTAGCTGATATTTGAATAGGAAGCATTAGAAAGAGAATGAAATAGGAGTTCCAAGAGTGCTATTAAAGCTGAGCAGTCAGCTTTGGAGGAGGGCAGGTTAAATGTCTTGTCAAGAAGCAAGGAAACACAGAAAGTAGCAAAGAATTTTAGAGATGCTGAATGCAGTGTCTGCTTTCAGATTACCGGTAATTAAAAAAGAAATCTGTTAGGTGAAACGTTTATGGCCTTATGCCTCTTGATTAAAATGTCTCCATCAAATTTTGTATTGAAAAGGTTCGTTCTCTCTCTCTCTCACACTGATTGCCTAGGGTGTCTGCTTCCTAATCCCTTGTTTGATTTGGTGCAATAAAAACAAATAGGAGCAGCATTCAGTCTTTAGAGTCCCTTTGTGTTGCTTGTACAATATGTAACAGTTCAGTGGGAGGAGAAAGGAAATGAAGCATTCATTACTCATTGCTCATTTCAGCACCAGGGTAACATGAGATGCAGCATTCTCAAGATCTAAATGCACCTGATGCATAGTGACATTGGGCCAGGCACATAATGCAGGAGACTTCTGATATCAAATTTTTCCCTAGTGGTTCCTAAGTAGGCGTTTCATAGTGGAGTTTGGGTTTGTTTGGAGAGTAATCTCTTTGGGAGTTGTAAGCCTATGCAGATCCATGTAAATAAATACATCTGTCTTTTTTACTACAGCATTGCACAGTTCCAGAAAGCTTAAGTCTGGGATAGGATTCAAATCCACAAACTGAGCACTAATAATTCAATAATCATATTGACTGGTCTGTCCCTATTCCAGCACAGTGTGTGGGGGGTTTATTTGTGTTTGTGTGTGTGTGTGTGGATATATGCTTTATTGGCAGAGTCAGCAACTTGACCCTGTGGAATTTAACAGTTTGTTTCACACTCACTGCAGCAGATTGGGGTATTAGATTATTCACAAACACTTTTCCCCCCCCTTTATCAGGAGCATTCACCTTCAAATGAGAATTGAATGGGTTAGTATACTAGCAAGTGAAGACCTGGGATTGACTGTGATTTAAGTCAGAAGTGGAGGGGAATGTTTGGCAGTCTCAATCCGCTGCATTCCTTAGTAGATGCTTGTCTTTGTCACAAAACCACAGAGCAGTTCAGCACCATTCGCACACTCGGCTCAGGACTAGAACTAGCAAGGCTGCTGCACATCAGGATTGTGGTGTATTGTCAGAGCTGTGCAAGAGGAAGCTCACGTGGCGCCAGTCCACGTTATTTCTGGCTCCAGCTAATACTGTTATTAGGCCTTCATTTTGATAAGCACACAATTCTTCCTCATTTCAGCTCTTAAAGAAAATGTCTTCCCAGATGAGCTTGCAAAACTAGCTTTTTCTTTTTAATACCAAAAGGAAAAAAAAACAAAACTTTTGTTAAGAGGCCTGTTTGGTCTGTTATCTCCTAATGGAGAAAATTAGTTTGGCCATAGGCCAATCCTCAGTGGACAGCTGTTTACCTTCTTACACACAGCATAGACCATGGTCCTGAGCAAAAGGAAAGTAGCATGAGAACACTTAAATTACAAGAGGACCACACCTGCAGCTCTGACACCCGAGGTATAAATATTTCCCTCCCTGTCCACATGCATCCCTAAAATAATGATGATGCAGCAAAGGTTAGGTTTCCTCACACTTGTCTCCTCTGCCACTTCATACTACAAACGGTTACAGGTTTACTTTAAAAGGAAAGTTAATTTTTAGGAGTATATATGTTCTTGATTAGAACTGGGGCAGATGCAAGAGAATAGGTAACCACAAACAAGACCTTGCATGCTCAATCCCCCCGTTTTATAGCCATATGTACAAATTCCTAACAGGGTTGTTTCTTTGTTCTGCCTCTTGTAGGTGCTCACTTCTTTCACCGCAATTCTTTGTCTCCTCGGAGCCTGGTCTATGAGAGTGAATTCTCAACAATCCAACCTGCCTTGGACATGTACGATGAGAACAAAACCTGAAAGGAATGTGTGTTGTGGTGTTGGTTTCTTCCTTTTTTTGTTTCTCATTCCTGTTGTTGTGTACTCCTTCCATGGGTGTCCTTTTGTCTAAAGAAGAGCTGCTTTTCCCAGAATACAAGCCTGGCTTCCAAGTGACAAAGATGAAGCTCAACTATGGTTGTCTCCAAGGACATCATCTCTGGGACAACAATGTGCATACACAAAATGGGCTGTTGTAAGTTGCAGAATTGGAGTGCAAGTTAGGTTTGTCAATCCAGCCGAGTCTGTACAAAAGAGGGCTTGCCCTGATCCAGAGTACTTTTGTATTGAAAAGGTGTCTCTTAAATAAGCACATGATCTTTCCATTGTTTTAATCATGCACATGTTTGCTGGACTATCAGACAAGATACCTGGTGGTAGAGGCGATTCCAAGTTCCAGTGGTGTAAAGGAACACCATTTTTTTTCAGTCTCCCCATGAGCTTATTGTGATATGTCCCCTTTCTGAGGGGAACCTGTAGAAATGCATTGACTTTCCTATTGCCCTCTGGGTAATAGCAAAACAGGTTGGCATTAGAGCTACAGACAGGAGCTGTGTCTGGAGTTCCATGGAAGGTTTCAAGTAACCCGATGCTTCAATTTTTCAGTTTCCACTGAAGTTGGACAAAGGTTTCCTGTACAGAATGCAACTTCAGCCATTCCTAGCCCTCCTGCCAAGTGAATCTCTTGACAACAGGGATGCTGCTGATGTTCATGGGCCCACCATTTGATCTTCCTTAAAATCATTAGACTTCTTGAGAAATGTGCAGGTATCTAGATAGCTATCTTTTGATTTTTTTAAAAATCCACCAGTTTTTTTCACTGAGATTTTTGAGAAGCCAACATGTTGGTATTGTACACAGAACAAAATGTAAATTTCCTACCCTGTTCTCCCAATGAGACCTGCAACATTTAAGTAACAAACACTTTCTCAATGCTGTGCCCTTTCCTGCTGCCATCAGTAATGTGAATGCAGAAAGCAGAAGAATTAAGGAAAGCACCCATGCTTTGACACTTGGAGGAAAATCAGGTTTTTGTGACAAAAAGTGGCCGGGAAATGAATATTGTCCTAAAGCTTCTAAAAGGGTAATGCCGAAATAGAAAACAAGATGTTTTTTTAAGGACTCGACAGTGTTCCTTTAAAAAGCAGCTCTGGAGAGTAAGTCAGTGTGTCTAATGCACTTTTTCCTACTGAATGCTGTGTAATTGTTTAAGTTTAACAAATGTCAATATTTTCTCCATTGCAGTCTGAGTAACTGTAGATGTAGAAATGCATTTGTGTCCTTTGTAATGTGAACAAAATTTTCACTCTATATCGAAACCGTGATTTAGAACAAATGGCAAACTGAAAAGAAACATAAGAAATGTCCTGCTAACTTTGAATCTAAACAGCTTCTGCTGTAGATGGGGAAACTTGCCTTCTTTTTATAAAGCAATCAGTCTTCTTGGCATGTATTCTGACTTGAAGTGTATGCAGCTGCGACATTAACGCAGATGCTAAAAACAAAAAAGAACTCTAAAGTGAGGAAGTGAGCTTCTAGCAGAGCAAACTTTGGCTGTTGCTGAGTTGTATTTAATCTGATAATTCTAGACTGGGTGGTGCAGAGTTTAAAGTGTTTTACCATTTACAGCACTTTTATATTTGACAAATTTTACTGTAGTCAGCTAACTTTAGAAACATTTTTAAAAAACCTTTTAAGAAGCACGGTTTTAACACACACACAGCATTGAGGATATGAAACTGAAGGTTGGTGGACAATGTCAGCACTGTTACTCAAGTAAAAGAGGCCCACAATCAGCATTTGTTCCTCTTTTAAATCTGAGAAGTAGAGCAGATATTTAGTGTGTGAACAGTCCTGAAGCTGGTCACCCAAGCCCCAAACTACTTGAACTAAGGGTATGTCTACACTACCCGCCAGATCGGCGGGCAGCGATCGATCCAGCGGGGGTCGATTTATCGTGTCTAGTCTAGACATGATAAATCAACCCCCGAGCGCTCTCCCGTCAACTCCAGTGCCATGAAAGGTGCAGGCAGAGTCGACGGGGGAGCGGCAGCAGTTGACTCACCGCAGTGAAGACACCACGGTGAGTAGGTCTAAGTACATCGACTTCAGCTACGTTATTCACGTAGCTGAAGTTGCATAACTTAGATTGATTTCTCCCCCTTCCCCTTCCCAGTGTAGACCAGGCCTAAGACTCTTTCAAGTCTGACTGAGTTGGCACAGTGGAGCGAGAAGGGCTGATTGGGCAATCCCAGTTTTCATCATTGTAGCTGAGTGATCGTTACACGCAGATCTGTAAGAACGGTGAGCTTCCCAAACCAGACACAGAAATAAAATTCCCATCTTTCAAGGACAGAGTGACTTTTAGCAGGGCTTGTAATAGCAAGGCAGGGCAGGCAGGTTACAATTGGCTCTAACTAGGCACTCTCACAAGCTGTAATATTCTTTACCTGCATCTAAGGTCTTGACTATGCAGGAGAGTCCAGCCACCAGTGGAGCTGCAGCAGTACAAAACGTAGGCAGGCAAAGCTGCTATGAACTATTATTTGCACTGGTGCAATTTACTCTGATTTTAAGCAGGATTAAAATCCACTGTGCAAATCCTAGTTTATACAGCATCTTTGCCTGTCTTGCTCTAGGGGTTGCCTCAGTGCAGATGTATCAGAGCTGGTCACTGACAGCTGTAACTGGGGCAACTTTCCTGTGTAGACAAGGCAGCCTGAGCAGCCCTCAAGAGAGGTAACAACTCCTTAGGTTTGAAAACAATTCTATTTCCAATTCTAGCTTTTAAAACCCAGTGCCCCAGTGAACAATAAAGCAAGAGGCAAATTCATCAGCACTCACAGGAACAGGCTTTTTCAAAGTAATATTGATCCTCTGAGCCCAGTGATCACTAATTCTGAATTCCAATCAGTGCTATCTTTCCTTCTGCTAAGTCAGTTTCTTTGCTCTGATTCCATAGATGAATTAAAACTTGCACTAACTTTTTATGTTTTGGATAAATTTGACAATGTTGCCAACTCTTGTGATATTTGCTGCTTTTTCTTAAAGCTCCAGCTGCTGGAGTCATGTGAGTATGTGGAAAAATCTCAGCTTACTCTTTTTTAAATGAAGGAAGCAGATCCTAATGTTTCTAAGCCCCATGGTTGTAGAGAAAATCTGGCAAAAATAAATCCTAAAGGCTCAGGGGGGCAAATAAAAACTTCAGTACAATTTTAAAAATTATATTACTAAATCTCTTGATTCTTTTTTAAGCCAGTCTCATGATTTTGGGGGGCCTGGTTCATGATTTTTGAAAACTTGGGGATGGCAATACTACTATAAGAATCTACTGGTGCTGTAGCTAGTAAAATAAGTGAGTTGAGGGATGTGTTGGAGTTTAACACTTGTAAATGACACTCCCTCATTTGGAAACTCCAGTGCTGTGAGGAAAGCTAAATGTCAGTTCAAACTGATCCATGAATGCGTGCGCTGATATGTGGTATTGGAAGTCCTTGTACTTCAGGGGTCCCCAACGCGGTGCCCGCGGGCGCCATTGCACCCGCCGGGGGGTGTAAGTGTACCCGTGTAGCCCTCGGGTTTTTTGGGGTTTTTTTTGCTCCGCCGGCAGCACTCGGGGTGTTTTTTTGTTTTTTGGTTTTTTGCTCTGCCGGCAGCACTCGGGTTTTTTTTGGTTTTTTTTTTGGCGCCTGCCAGAAGAAAAAGGTTGGGGACCACTGTTGTACTTGGTCGTATTAAGGATGTGAAAGAGACAGTGTAGGGAACATGGCTGATTTTTCAGAGAAGCATTCTTAGTTTGGGGGTTTCCTTTTTAATATTACAAGGAACTAGATGCTAGCATCATTGTCCTTTTTCTACTGTAGTAACATTGCAGGTGGTTGTCACTTTGCAGAAGTAAAATGTAGCACTGTGAGTGCCAGTTACTTGAAGTAATATTTTTAAAGCAAATAAAGGCTTGATAGCTACTCCACCAATTTTATTAATTTTATTAAAATCCTTTTTATCCCAAATCCTACATCTCCCCAGTTAGGCTATAGTATTCCCCTCAATTTTTACCCAACTCCTAATTATATGGAAGTTTTACATCCCCCAAGATGTTTGTAAAATTAGGATTTACTTGTGTTCTCCAAGGGATATTCTCAAGTTAAAAACAACCTCTCAGCATGTTTCTTACCTATGTTACCAACAATAAAATAAATTATTACAACATTAAGTGAGGAGTTACTGTAGTTATCAATGGCTCTCTGTCAAACGGGGGGAATTTATCTAGTGGGATCCTGCAGGGGTCTGTCCTGGGTTTGGTAGTACTCAATATTTCCGTTAATGACTTGGATAGTGCAGTGGAGAGTATGCTTATAAAATTTGCAGATGACACCAAGTTGGGAGGGGTTGCAAGCACTGTGGAGAACAGGATTAGAATTTAAAACGAGCTTGACAAATTGGAGAATTAGTTTGAAATCAACAAGATGAAATTCACTAAAGCCAAGTGCAAAGTACTACACTTAGGAAGGAAAACTCAAATGCACAATTACAAAATGGGGAATAACTGGCTATATGGCAGTACTGCTGAAAAGGATCTGAGGGTTATAGTGGATCACAAATTGAGCATGAGTCACCTGTGTGCTGCATTTACGAAAAAGGCTAATACCGTGGGATGTATTAACAGGAGTGTTATATATAAGACCGGGGGAGTTAATTGTCCTGCTCTACTTGGCACTGGTGTGAGGCCAGTATTGTGTCCAGTTTGGGCACCACACTTTTAAAAAACTGTAGATAAATTTAAGAGTCTCCAGAGGACAGCAACAAAAATTATAAAAGGTTTAGAAAATGTGTACTATGAGGAAAAATTAAAAACTGGGCAGGTTTAGTCTTGAGAGAAGACGACTGACAACAGTCTTCAAATACGTTAAAGGCTGTTACAAAGAGAATGGTGAGTGATTGTTCTGCACATCCACCCAAGGGTAGGACAAGAAGTAATGGGCTTAATCTGCAGCAAGAGAGATTTAGGTTAGATATTAGGAAAAACTTCAGAACTATAAGGGGAGCTCAGCTCTGGAATAGGCTTCCAAGGGAGGTTGTGGAATCCCCATCACTGGAGGTTTCTAAGAACAGGTTGAACAAACACCTATCAGGGATGGTCTAGGTTTACTTGGTCCTTCCTCAGGGCAGGAGGCTGGACTAGATGACCTTTCGAAGTCCCTTCCAGCCCTACATTTCTATGATTCTTTAATGTCAGAAGACTGCACTGCCTTGGCTAAGTGGAAACTGAAACAATTGTGTAATAGTGAAAGAAATGCCCGCTGTGCTTATGAATATATTATGAAACACTTATGTGTTTTCTTCCTTGTTTAAACAACACTGGAGTAGTCTGACCCATTCCATTGAACAAGTCAACATCTCTCTTCAATACCGAAGATTTAGCAAAGTGATCTGACTGGCTGTCTGAGCATCCCCATGTGCTTTATAAAAAATGGATGCAACCTACACTTCTGCAAGAAGCATCTGATAAAACGAGGTGATCAAAACAGCAGTGCTCATTTAAACCATTTCAAAAGCGTGGGAGAACAAATGTCTTTAACCACAAAGTTAGACACAGGGACAGCTACTCTAATATGCTGCAGCAAGAGTGCTCCAGGGGCAAAGTGAACGCTCTGGTATGCCCTTAACCACAATCTGTGTTTGAGGCTATATCATCACTCTGTGCCTGAGGATGGAGGTGGGGTGCAAGGGCAGAGAAATCTAGCTGGAGTTTCCCTAAGGCAGCTCTGTGCAATCTGCTTGCTGGTGAGTGGGTAAAGTTAATGGTGGGAATTGTGAATGTTTTGCTTAGAGAGTACTTTGTGTGCTTTTAAAACCAAAGAAGTCATGTGGCATCTCAGAAACCAAGTCATTTGGTGCCAAATAATGAATGTATATGCTAGGCAGCAGGTGCTCACTGCTCTAATCCACTGTGGGTGGGGTTCTCTGCCCCTGCTGATGTGTTTACAGAAGGAGAGGAAAGCATTTAGAACTAGGGAGGCAAGAAAACTACTTTCCTACAGAAAAGTGGAGGGGGGAATGTGTTCTGTCAAAACTTTCCTTAGATGTTACTTATTCATATAGGCTATCAGATTGCGGGGCAGTGTGTAGCCTTAGAACTTGAGTAAATAAACAATGTGTTCCTCTGAACTACACGTCCTGGTAAAATGGAAATTAAACATCACAGGTGAAGCTTTAACTGTAGGTTTTTACCCTCTCTGTTATAACTCCCATGTGTATCTTAATTTCCAACTTATTAGTACAGAAGAATCGGTGTTATCTGAAAAGAGAGTTTACACACACATGTATTTTTTAAAATAACCTTGCCTTTTTTCTTCAATGCTGGGTTTAGTAAAGTGGGGACTACTATTGTATGAGAGGGGATTGAGGAAATACAGCTTTTAAATACATTCAGGGTGAAACCTTGGCCCCATTGGCTTTGATCGCCATACACCAGCTGTGTTATTTTTTCACTGCAAGTGTTTTAAAGAGGAATATAAAAGATTAAGCTTTGTGCATATGTATAATGCTCCTATCGAATAAATGCAGAAAATGTCAGATTATAAAGAAAAAAATAATGTTTTTAGGGTGGGGAGTGAGTGTGATGCAGAGTCAATATGTCTTGTAAAATCAAGAGAAAACAAAGTATCCAACTCCTCTCTCATATTTACTAGTGGCTAGATGAGGGGCCAGGGACTGGATTTGTCCTTAGCTCTGCCGCTGTGTGTCCATGGGACGAATCAAGAATGCATAACCTCTCTGTCAGTTGCCACTTGCTTCCTCCTCCTCTTCAGAGAAATGGTAACGTTTTTAAAAAGTGCCAAAAAGACTAGACTTTCAATGGGACTGAAGCCTTATGCACTTTTGAAAATGTTACCCATAGTCTCTTTTCTCCTGCAAAATGGAGAAGTCTGTAATGAAGCTGTGACATGTAGAAGAACTAGTAAGGGACTGGACTTCACTTCCTGGCCCCCGTCATCTGTCATGGGTTTAAGGTTACAAAAGAGGAATACCCCATCACATGGCAGTGGTCAATATCAACTGATTCCAGTGGCTGCTGTTTCATTGTGTTTTGTCAGAAGGAAATAAAACCTAATACCAACTAAAAATAACCCCAAACTAAAGAGACAATTAATAGAGTGGGAAAATAGTGACATCCAAGATGGAGGTCTGGAGAGGAAACCTGACCTCCCTGACAGATGAGAGGATCATTCTGCCTCCTTTTGGACATCTGGCAACTACTACAGTCTCTGACCCTCAATGACTTTCTGATGACAGAGCCACTTCTTGTGCTCAGAACATGTACTGCCTATTTGGCAGCTGAAGTGGGTCTGGGTCTGCCTCCTGGAGCCTGTGCTTGCTGCTCCTGGGGTATTTCATTATCAGTGACTGGACAATCTGCCATGGCTACAGTAACAAAGGCTGCTAGGTCTGGATAGCTGAGCTTCCCATCGTCATTCTGAGAAACCCTTTACTGTCAGCAAGGCTGCTTCCTTTTACTGCCTTCTGAGTGAAACGCTGAGCAGCCTGCAGGATGATTCAAAAGGAGAGAAAAGACAATTGCAGCCTCTCCCTGACCTGTGGGGTCTGGCTCACTAAATGAAGCTGTGGTTAATTTTCAGTTGCATGCAGTGACATCTAGTGGGGAGGGCAGAGTGGGTCAACTCCCAAACTCAGATAAGAAGCTTCTCTATTAGTCTTTTTATTTATTTATATTTCCCCCTGCTTGTTAGGACAATAAAGGCACCATTCACTCAGTTCTCTGTCAGTCTGATGCCAGGACTGTCCAGATCTGACAAACAGATTTAGCCATGTCTGACATTGGGTATTTAGTGAAACAATCCATGTGCATTCCTCCGAATCAGCTATTTTATCTAACAAGCTTTATCAGATTTCTCTCAGCCTGGCTTATCCCCTGCTGACTCCCTTCCCCACACTGCCTGCTCTCTCTAAAGAAAATTAACCCTCCAAGTGGAAACAGCAATACTGGTGCCAGTGGAAGGTAGAGTGGTCCCTTGTCATTCTCAGTTAAGTTATTAAATGGATAATGTGACCCAGTTTTGCAAAACACTCATTTATGCAGATTACTTTGTCACCCTTTCCCTTTTCCTTCTGATCTTAGAGGAACCCAAAACTAATACCACAATGGAATGGGATTTGAAGTTTAAGATTGAAAATTTTTTGAATGTATTATTTGTATTGTGGTAGTACCTGCCAGCCCTACTCCTGGAGCAGGACCCTATTTTGCTAGGCACTGTACAAACACAGAGCAGAAAGATAGTCTCTGCCCCAAAGAGCTTACAATGTAATAATGAACTGTTCATTTTGATGTATTCAATTGTGACTGTTTAGAGACTGCAGAAGGGTTTTGTTGCATAGCTGAGTTATTATTTTATTATTTGTATTATTGTAGATTCTGGAATAGTGCCCAGCTGTGACTGGGGTTCTGTTGTGCTAGGCACTAGACATATATGTAATACAAGAGAGTTCCTGCCCCCAGAAGATTATAATCTAAATAGAGTAGGCATGGCTCTTGTGCAGAAACTTTCCCTAGCGGCAAGCACAGTTGAGGGCTCTGTAGTGAAACATCAGATAGCATCTGGAACCTTGCAACTAAAAAAAAAAAAAAAGGCTCCTCAAACTGAAGTTTAATAATAATCCACCTGGAATAGAACTTCCCGTGTACTGAGACTGCTAATGTTGACACGATTTGTATTGGCACATTGCCCTGCAGTACACCAGTCCAGTTGTAAGGTGTGAGGTATGGGAAGGGCCTAGATTCTTTTTATCAATGAGACACGAGAAGATAGTCAATGATTAGGGCATCAGCCTAGAAGCCAAGAGTTGTGTAAGTAGAGATTCCTGACACTCTCTCAGACTTTGGGGGCAAATCAGACTCTGTATCTCAGTTTCCCTATCTGTAAAATGGGGGTGATAGCTACATCACGGGATGGTGTGAGGCTTATTTCAGTAATATCTGTAAAGTGCATTGAACTTGCATGGAAGGTGCTGTATAAGTGCATAGATTTATTTGTCATTTGCGCTTGGTGGAGCAGGTCACAACCTATTTGCTTATCTTTTTCCATCTGTCCTCAGCCTACTTTACACTTTGGCCACTCAGGAGCTGTGATCAATTTTAACTATGACTTGTGATCTGTTTTATCTGTTTACTCTGATGTAAAGTTTGCCTTTCTTTGCTGCTTTCTGCGTGTTCTGTCACTTCTGTTGCTTGGTTCTGGTTGTTCTAGACTAACTTTTGGAATATTCAGAACACTGGACGCAGTAGAACCTCACTAAAGACTGGAAGCCCATTTGCTAATTACTGAACTTTGTCAACAGTTGAATGATGCTGAATGTAATTAATTGATTGCTAAAAAAAAAATCCTCTTCTGTATCTTGAGGATGAACCGGGGACAATGCAAGGATGTGTCAGAAAGTAAACGGTGCATTGATCCAAAGTCATTGCAGACTATCAAGTTTGCAAATGACCAGCATGTGAATGAATGAGGTTGCACTGTGTTAGGGAATTTAGCCTCCACTTAGCCAGCTGAGTGTCTTGGCAACGGCTTCATACTCCAGCACTGGAAAGTGGGGTTTGGAAATGACCTTGGCTCGCTTGCTTCCAAAGCCAGTAAAGGTTAGCAGAGTCCATATGGGGAAAAGCCTCCCTGCAGTTCTGGGAAAGAGAGGCTTGATATGTGCAGATTCTTGGAGTACTATGATCGCATCTGCCTCAGATGGCTGGCTAGATGATAATGGCCAGTGGAAAAAGTGCTCTCCCCATCCTTCCCCAACAAATGATCCAGATCCTTGCATGTATGCATACCGGAAGGAACATGTGGAAAGCCCATGCTTGGATGCCAGAAGAGAAATGCCACAACCAAAACAGAAACATCCCACCTGGTGATTATCTTATGCGTTTATACGTAAGTCACGATGGTGATGAGACCCGTTGTGTTAGCCGTGTACACAAGTGAAGCGAAATGATTTCTAATCTGATTGTCTAGTCCAGGGGTAGGCAACCTATGGCACGCGTGCCGAAGGCGGCACGTGAGCTGATTTTCAGTGGCACTCACGCTGCCTGGGTCCTGGCCACCGGTCCGGGGGGCTCTGCATTTTAATTAAATTTTAAATTAAACTTCTTAAGCATTTTAAAAACCTTATTTACTTTACATACAACAATAGTTTAGTTATATATTATAGACTTATAGAAAGAGACCTTCTAAAAACGTTAAAATGTATTACTGGCACGTGAAACCTTAAATTAGAGTGAATAAATGAAGACTCGGCACACCACTTCTGAAAGGTTGCCGACCCCTGGTCTAGTCGGACCTGCAGCAGTTAGAAGTAAAATAATAAAAAATAATTAATAATAAAAACTCCTTTGTGTCCCTGTCTCTATCGGGATCACCTGTTATAGGCCACGGCTAACTATGCACAGAACCAGCTGAGTGGGAATTATTTCATTGTAATAACAGAGAGAAAAATTCTTTTTGGGTCTGGGGACTGAAAGTAGTAAGAAAAAAATCTAATGATTTGTGTATGTGTGAAATAAAAAGGCAGGTTCTATGCATTTCAGTTTGTTTGCCACAGAGTGGTCTGTACCAGTATGGATATATATTCTAAAACTGCAAGCAAACTACCACAGGTTTTGCAAAGTGAAATGGACGATGGCCTTGTTTAGAACCTTGGCATGATGAGGTGGTATGTTAGCCTCTTGACAATCAGATCCTTCAAGCCCTTGTGAAATTGTAGCTCAACAGCAGCAAAACCTTTTGGTCTACATATTTTGATGCAAATATAATACCGTATTGTAGCTATGTGGTATATGCCAATATGTTAATAGTGTATACCTATAATTTAGGATTTGCTAATGTAATACATTTCAATAAAAAGCTATTTAAAATACAAATGGTGTCAGCTTAGTGTCTTTCAGAAAGGTGTGTACATATGCATGTTGGGAGGATGAGATCATTACCCTTGGACAGGAGTCCCAGGAGAAGTTTATGGGACAGTCTGGCACATCTTTGTTGAAGATCCACTGGCAGAACTGGTTTTATCCTCTATATAGGAAATTATTGTTTTGTTATATTGTGATTGTGCTATAAGTCTCAAGGTCCGCTGGTCTAAGTGATGTATGAATATATAGAAATGGTAGTCCCTATCCCCAAAGAGTTTACAATCTAAGAGACTAGACATTACAGGTTGATGAGGCAAATAAGCAGACAGTGAGGGGGAAAGCTGAAAGTAACGAATATGGGATGTTTTAGCACAGACTAGCTGTGCATGCAATTTTAAGCCAATCAGTACCAGTAATCACAGCTCACCACTTGTCTAGTCATTATCAGACCAGGTAGAGCCCCTGCACAAAATTGCTCTGTGATTGAAATTAGCTGATCCAGAGTGCAAGGAAAGTTTCTCTGCCCGTTGTGGGCAGCACTGTGTTGTTTGTATGATTTTAATAGTCTGTATCACAGCACTTGGCTGACAAGGCAATAGGTGCTGTGAAGGTAATAAAATGTCACTGTCAAATGATTGACGATTTAACATTTTTTCTAGTAAATTTTACTTGGTCCCTGTGAACCAAGTTAAAAACCCTGGCACATCTGCTACTGTAGAGCTTGTTTTGGTTTTCACCATTTTGTCTGCATTGTTGTTGTTCTCCCCCCCCGCCCCCTTCTTGTTCATCAATTGGTTCCCTTTTTCAGTTAGAGCGGGAAAATTGTGTCATGTGACTTATGGATAGCCTGCCTAGTAACGGGAGTATAAAAGCCCTGTGTGCCCTGTGAAGATCACTATCCACCCCAGTGGCAGCCCAGTGCCTGCCATACCATTAAGAAGAAGATCGACTTATCTATTCCCGAGTGTGGTCCTGATCCTGTTTCCTGATCCTCGTAATCCAGTCCGTGGTGTTCCCAATCAGTGTCTTCTCCTGTTCCTGGTCCAGCCGTGATCCCAGTCCTGTTGGTGTCTGTTCCCTTGTGTCTTTGTGAACATGACGATGTACAGTTTTACCTGTTTATATTTTTAATCCACTCATAGTTTGGGGCCCTGGCTTCATGCTGAATTTGTGTTAACTACCGAGTCGTTCTAATAAATTCTACTGTTTACACCCCATTTATTTCTCCATTCTTTACTTGGTGGGGGTTTGAGGTGGGGATCACTACCGGTGATTGAGATACGGATCAAGGGGTACCTGTAGCAAGGAGGGAAGGGGAATTAGTTCTTGCTTTCAAAACCTCTCAGTTGCATGTTGGGGGTTTCACAGTACAGTTGAATCAGCATAGTCATTTGTGTATTTCCCCATTTTTAAAAGGAACATAACTCTTGCTGATGGTGCTTCCTGCACTCTCAGGTGCCACAGCTCCTAAAACTAGCAGTCTCCACTGCATAGCAGCTTGGACTGTGTCATTTTAAAAAGCATCTTCCTGACTGTTCTCTGTAGCTAAATGGCAGAGTATGAAATTGGCACTACTGGTTCTAGATCAGTTAGGGCTTCTGTAAATCCTGCTTATATATATTCTGCCAGTGGATACAGCTGTCATTAACCATTACCATTGGCTGTCCAACACGAAAAGTGGATTACAATGCAATGTTCCAAGAAAAGCAAACATTCATTATAAATGGAGGTCCTTTTTCCTTTCGGGGGGGAGGGGGAGGAGGTTACTTCGAGCAACTTTAAAAGTAAATCAAACTTTTACATTCTCGTGTTTGACCACATTGTTGGAAGTTCTGATCCAAAGCCAACACAAGACAATGGAAAGACTCCCATTGACTTGCATGGGCTTTGGATCAGGCCCTTATAGTCCAAATTTTCCTAAGACTTACAGGCAAAGTGGGTTTTTAAAATATATTTAATATATCCATATACCTAAATATATAATCTTTTAGTATCAGAACAGTTTAATAGCAGTGAAACATGGCCTAACCAAAATTACCTGCTTTAAGGGCCAGTGAAATCTCAATCTCTCTGGGCAATGGGGCAAGGCACTAAACTTCTCCTATGAAGCACTGAGTGGCCTCAACTTGCAAAATCTACACATGTTCTGCTAGGCGTTTGGGACCTTAAATCTTGTTTTTGTTTAAATGTCAACAGAATGTTTCCTTTAGAAGGGCTCTCCTGAACCTCCTGTTAGCTTGTATTTTATTTTAATCCTTTCATGGCTTCTGTAAATCCTGCTCCAATACAAAAATCTCTATGGGGTTGACTGTGAAACAAGCTGCTAATCCCTAGCCACTTCACAAAGCCATTTCATTTGTCATGAATTGCTGACATTTTTGGTAGAGGCCAAGGACTAAATGAGAGAATGAACCCTCCATTCACACCAAGACTTTATCTGCTTTTTTGGCCAGAAATTTCCCTCCATTCCTATCACAGGTTCAGCTCTGTTAGTAACAGCAGCAGTGAGAGCACTAGTGTAGACAAGGTGCCAGAGCAGGTGGTTAGAAGTGTTATCAATAAGCAGGGTTAGAGGACATGGTGGTTAAATGCTGGCTGCAAGACTACCCATCCCACTGTTGCTTGCGCTGGTGGAGCTGCATCGGTATTAACCCAAGAGCTTATCCTTCTAGCTCAGGGTTGAAGCAGTTTGGTGGGGCAAGGTGGGAGAAGCCTGCACTGATCTTGTGCATGCAGTACCAGTACTGTGAATAAATAGAAGATTTTGGTTTAAAGCACCATCGATTTGGCACCTTTCACCCAAAAATACAGGAATTGAGGCAAAACAGATTACTTAATGTACTCATGCATATGCCAACATCCAGAATCCTCTTCATTCTGTTCCAGTGCAATACTAGGGTCTAGGTTTAGGCTAGCTTGTTTCTAATATTAATAATTTTTTTTTTGGTCATGGGTAGCTATCAGGGCCGGCTCCAGGCACCAGACGAGAAAGCACATGCCTGGGGCGGCACATTGTAAGGGGCGGCATTCTGGCCAATTCCTGCCGTGGTTTGTTTTTTTTTGGTTTTGTTTTTGTTTTTCTTGCCCAGCCCTGCAGGAGCACGGACCCCGGCCCGGGGGGGCAGGAACTAGCGATCCCTGCCGCTCACCGTGTCGCCGGGCTCCCTGGGACGCGCCACTCCCCACCGCCTGCACCAGCCTCTGCCTCCCGTGCCGCTCTGAGCCCGGCCGTGCCGCCTTTAAAGAAGCGGCTGAGCCAGCACCTCCTGCAGCCCCCGGGGGCTCCGCCTGCCCGGCTGGGAGAGGCACCGCAAGGCCGGAGGGGGGAGCCCCTCTTGCCCGGCTGCGAGCGGGATGCAGCGCCTGGCTGCCCACAAGAGGAGGGAGCGCCGCCCTTCACCCCCCTGCGAGCCGCCTTGACCGCCCTCCACGCGCTCCCTGCGTTTTTTGTTTTTGTTTTTGCTTCGGCAGTCCGGACGCCTTTTTGTTTTGTTTTGTTTCGGCAGCCCAGCAGCCCCCTTTTTTTTTCGCTTGGGGCAGCAAAAAAGCTAGAGCCGGCTCTGGTAGCTATATGAACACAGAAAATAATGATCCCTGCCTTGAAGACATGCCACTGCCTAAAGAAGGTATGCCACTGCCTTCTTCCTGTGAGTTTTGCTAGTGAGAAAGTGATTGCCAATGTTTTTCCTTCATGCCACTTTTGGAATCTGAAGAAATTCTCTCAAGTAACGGTTATAAAAATATTAAGGGAAACTCAACTGACCATAAAAGTTCTCTGCAGATAACAGAGGGGAAATATCAGTATATCCTACTAATCACCTTTCCTGCTTTGAAACAAAGATTGTCCTTCACGATGTTGTTGCCAGAAATGCCTTAACACATGACAATTTTTGGAGTTAGGATGAAAGCTCCACAGGCCTGACCAGGTGCGTAACAGTTCTAAAAAGGCTGGTGTTTCAAAGTTGAAGGGCGGTACTAAAGCGGAGGTGGTATGTGCACTTTTCAGATAGAAGTATAAAATATCTTCCTAAATGCTCAGCAGGGCAGATAAAGGCTGATACAGGAATAATCTAGACCTGTATAATAAATGCTAAGAAAGGCCCACACAATGTGAACCATGAGTTTCTGGGTTACATATTGCAGTGGGAAAGCTGGCTGCCCTAGAGTCCAGGTTTTGCAGTGGCTCTGAGCCCATTCCACACAGCCAAGAAGAAATTGAACATGCTCCTGTTACTAGAGACTGAAGCTGCTCTATGAAAACAAGATAAGGGACCAGAATAAATGCTGGGAGTGGGAGTTTGACAAGAAGGCCGTTGCCACTTACAACGTTGCTTTTGATGTTCCCTGCCATTAAATAGCAGTGCGGACAATGGGGAAGAGCATTTAAACCAGGTGTAGTTAATGTCCGCTTCAGTGGACCCCAAGGGGGCTGCCTGAAATTTTACTATAGAAGTGCATTACTCTGGCAAATTATAGTTCTGCTGGAAAGGACATTCAAGTGCAAAAGAGGAAATTGGCACGAGCTCAGCAAATGCCTTTTGTAAAGTAACTTGCTGCAACCACCTTGTGTAAGCTGACTCCATAAATGAAAGGAACAAGACTGAGGGGGGGAAGGGCACCCATGTTTTCAGAATTAGCTTGCCAAAATATGAATATAAAATAACCTCACTCTAGCTATGGAGCTGCTGTTGGCTCCTTCCTTGAGGGCTGTAGCTGATAGCTTTGGGGGTCAGCAGAGCAAAGATTTCTGATCCTGGTTCCCCCAGGGGAGACTTGATGACTGGAGAGAAAAATTAGGGCAATGATTCCTGTTCCTCTGGCCTGAAGGGCTTATTGGTCCTATCCCTGTTCTTCCACCTACTGTATGAGGGAGCTATAATAGGAGACAATCCTTGCTCTAGATGGTAGATGTGAGGGGAAGGAGGCCAGGAACCAGGGACACTGAGTGATGAAAAACCTTCCCTCCGTCCCTCTTGTCTCTCCCTCAGCAGATTGTCAGCCTTTTGGTCTCCACACTGCCTCACCAAGTTGTCCCTCTAGTCCATGGTAACTGTGCTTTATCAATCCTGGGCCTCCTTCCAGGCACTCAGTTAAATCATCTCAAACCAGTTTTGGGCTGCTCCCTCCTATCCCACACAACCTGTTTGGCCATCTCCTCTTTGATCCCTTCCTTCAAACGCACATAAGGAGTTATCACCATCTTTGTGCCTCTCAAAGCCACCTCTCTATGCATTGTCCTCAGACTACCCTCATGAGAACAGAAGTCCAAAATAGAATCATAGCACTGGAAGGGACCTTGAGAGGTCATCTAGTCCAGTCCCGTGCACTCGTGGCAGGACTAAGTATTATCTAGACCATTCCTGACAGGTGTTTGTCTAACCTGCTCTTAAAAATCTCCAATGATGCAGATTCCACAACCTCCCTAGGGGGGACAGGGGAGAGCTGCTTCCTGTTTCCTCAGGGGCACAGGAGATGTTTGGGCAAATACTGTTTCATGTTCCTAAGGGCCTGGGCATGGATGGCGTGGGGGGAAGATGCATACTCTCCATCATCTGGCAAATGCTGGAAGGAACACCACAACCTGTCCCCACAGGAAGATGAGAGAGATTTGTTTGTTTTGGGGGGAAGCACACTTTCTGTGGCCCAGCTGGGTGAAGGCAGTATGAGGAGGAGCCCTCCCTAATCCCTTTGTAGGGGTAGGTGGAATGCAGAGGGTTCCCTTCCAAGCTACGTTCTCAGGGGTTCCTTTACCAAAGAGGGCTGGAACATGGGAGCTGCTGCTTGTTGCCCAGAGGCTGCAGGTGGCACAAAAGTGATGCTCCTTGTCGGTGGTAGGGAGCATTACCCCCGTTCCCAGAGGGTCACTCCCTGGAAGTAGGGTTATATTTGGTGCAGAGCGTACTCCCATTTCCCCAAGAGGAGGGAAAGGTTCTCCCTGCTCTCTGGCAGGGGGAGTGGAGGGAGCACTGGGAAGGAGGGTGTGTCCTATTCCAGTGGTGCCAACTCCGAGTCTCACAATATTTGGTGTTTTGCTTGAAGCCCTAGCTCCAGGAGTTGTGATTGCAATGGGAATCTCAGCTTTTGTTTCACAGAAAGTAAGTTTTTAACTCTCATGGTTAGGGAGAAAAGCCTGAAAACATGACCTGAGTGCACCCTACAGGTTCAGGCACCAGAGTGCAAATACTGTATAAAGGACCCTGATTATTTTATGAACAACATTCATGATTTTGGGGGGGGCTAAATCATAATATTTGAGTGCTTAGGCAACATTAAGCAGGGGAGGAAGGAGGGGGCTTAGGAACTGGAGGCTGTGGGGGGGAGACTCCCTATTCTCTGGGGTGGGGTGGAGCTGGCACAACCATGGGTGACCTCTGTTGTGGCACTGGGGGAAGGGCTATTCCCCTATAAGGGGATGGAGGCAGGAGGGGGTAATC